>JAMXBD010001270.1:0-420207 GCA_024138025.1 Combretum micranthum
ATGGGCAGAAGTGTGAAATATACACAGATCATCAGAGCTTGAATATATATTCACCCAGAAGGAATTGAACATGAGGCAAAGATGGTTGGAATTAATCAAAGACTATGATTTAACCATCAATTATCATCCTGGCAAGGTGAATGCGGTAGCCGATGCTTTAAGCCGTAAAAATTATGGAGAAGTAGCTTCAATGTTGACAGAACAGAAAGAACTCATTAGGGAATTTGAAAAGTTAAAGTTGGAATTTTCAATACAAGGTTTGGACGCAGAACTAAGCAGCTTAACCTTGGAACCCACTTTTTACAACGAATAAAAGAGCTCAAAGAAAGGATGAAGAACTCCAGGCAATCATCAAAAGAGTATCACAAGGGAAATATAAGGACTTTCAAATAGATGAAATGGAGTATTAAGATGAATAAAAGATTGTGTGTACCACATGATGAAAGTTTGAGGAAAGAAATAATGAATGAAGCACACTATTCTGGATATACCGTACACCCGGTGAAACTAAGACCTATCAAGAGCTGAGAAGTGCATATTGGTGGAACGGGATGAAAAATGATATTGCTCAATTCGTGGCCAGATGTGAAATATGTCAGAGGGTAAAAGCGGAACATCAAAAACCAGGGGGATTGTTGAAACCATTGTCTATTCCAGAATGGAAATGGGATCAAATATCTATGGATTTTGTAAGTTCGTTACCCAAGACAAGTGCAGGTTATGATGCTATTTGGGTTATTGTGGATAGACTCACTAAATCAGCCCATTTCTTACCAATCAATATGACCTATCCCTTGGAGAAGTTGGCCCGGTTGTATTTAAAGGAAATTGTGAGACTACATGGGATACCAGCTAATAGTGTCAGATCGAGATCCACGGTTTGTTTCTAGATTCTGGCAAGGATTACAAAAAGCATTGGGAACTCAGTTGAGGTTTAGTACGGCCTATCATCCCCAGACCGATGGACAAACAGAAAGAACAATCCAAACAATGGAGGACATGTTGAGATCATGCATCTTGGAATTTAAAGGAAATTGGGATCAACATTTGCCACTAGTGGAATTTGCATACAATAATAGCTACCATTCTAGTATAGGGATGCCACCCTATGAAGCTTTATATGGTAGAAAATGTCGATCTCCGTTATTCTGGGATAATTTGGAAAGAGTACTAGTTGGACCCGAACTGATTCAAGAAACAATCAACAAAGTTTCAGTGATAAAAAGAAGGATGAAAGAAGCTCAAGATAGACAGAAAAGCTGGGCAGATTTGAAAAGAAGGGAACTTGAATTTAAGGAAGGAGAACATGTTTACCTGAAAGTAAGTCCAATAAAAAGTCTTCATAGCAGACAAGTAAAAGGAAAATTAAGTCCTAGATATATAGGACCATTTGAAATACTGGAACGAGTGGGAAATCTGGCATATCGTCTTGCATTGCCACCCAAACTATCTGGTATACATAATGTTTTTCATGTATCGGTACTAAGGAAAGTATGTACCAAATCCAGATAAGATTGTTGAGCTGGAACCACTTGACCTGAAAGAGAATTTGACTTATGAAAAGCACCCTATCCGGATCCTAGACAAGAAGTACAAGTCCTCAGAAATAAAGAAATCCACTACGTCAAAGTGCTATGGGATCCTCGGACTGAAGAAGTAACTTGGGAGTTAGAAGAGGAAATCAAAAGAATTATCCACAGCTGTTCGATATCCAGGTACGCTTCAAGCTTTGAGGACAAAGCTTATTTTAAGGGGGGGAGAAAATGTAAACCCCGAAAACTTCCACCATATGATACAACCCTAGATTAGAAATTATGGGTTGACTAGTAACCTTAAGAATTAATTAGAAACTCTAATTAGATAGATACTTTAAATTTGATCGGTTTAGGACTCATAGATTTATAAAAGGAACTCTTTGACCTCAAGTGATTCCAAAAACAAGATTTAGTATTCGAGTTAATAATTCAGGTTATGATCAAAGGAAACTTCCAATCCTAAACCCGAATCTTTGTCAAACAGACAGAATATATAGGAAAACCTAAATATGAATATCAAGTGATTATCTTAGTATTCAATAGAGCTTTGGAATTAAACCAAGGTATAGTAATGAACCTATACTTGCATTGGAAACCCTAAAATTTGAGAATATTAGTTAGTAGTAAACTACATTGATAAGATTTCATAGTGAGTATCCAAATCTAAAATGTATAACTAGTATAGCCTATATATTAGTAGCTTTATTACATAAATGATTCAATAGAGTTGTAGTTGGAAAATTGTGTTCTTAGGATAAACTGTTAGGATTATAAATACCCAATAAAAACATAAATTGATATATAACTGAGATCTAGACTTCAAATATAGAATTGAATCATACCAATAACCAAATTAGGGTTTTCTAAAGCCCTTGGAGTCTGAAACGAAAATTGACCCGAAAAGCTTTTCAAACTCAAATCGCGTGGGATAAATTTTTCTTAAACAATTAGATACGTATTATTAAAGTTTAAATTTGTACTTTTTGTTAAACTAAACACTTCATAGGATTCATTAAAGACCTTTGTATATATATACTTACATATATAAGCTAAAATATATCTAATAGTGTATTAAACTACCCGAAAACCTAACTAAATAATATTTAACTAATATTAATATATATATATAAACCTTGGCTTGCTGGAGACGAATTTCATGTGTTTGGAGGGCTGAGATCTTCTTGAATTTGGTGAGCCGAATTTCCTCCATTATTTGTGAAAAGTCAATACAAATCTCTCCAAAGCAAATGAAAACTTGACAGATCACCAGCCTTAATGACAATCAACAAAGGACCAAATGGACAACAAACAAGAGCAATTTCGTTCAGATTCAAGGAGGAACACGGCTGGAATGTTGCACTAGGTTATATATATATATATATGCTAACGAACTCGGTTGGACAAGTAAACGATTCCAAACTCTCAAACCTTCCAGAACTCATCCATAGCTATTAGGAGTCGAACAAAGCCAGGAACCAATTTTTAAACCATCGCATCAACCCAGTTCGAAATTTCGAACAAAACCCTGGAAAACGCGTGAAAAACGAGCTCGAGGTAAGTGATGTTATTCCACGAATTTTCTTTGAGTTTTAAGGATTACTACTAACTCTTAGACATCTTAGGAAGCTAACCAAGGTAGCTAGAAGCTTCGAATTTCATCGGAACGTCACAACGAAGGTAATCTTTCCAAACCCTAGCCGAGCTTGATGATCCAAATTTACGATGAACATGTTGTTGTATTTAGTTTTTCTTGGATATTTAGGCTTCTAATGTTCCTAGGAGTGATTTAGATCAAAAATCCCGACGTTTAACGTCGGATTCGCCAGATTTTGCCGCGGCTCATCGGGGAAGACGATGAACAGTGCTCCCCCGATGAGCACGGGCTGGGTACACGGGCGTGTACACCCCGTGTACCTCTCGGCCAAAAAAAAAAAAAAAAAAGAAGAAGAAAAAAACGAATCTAAATAATATAATTATATAATAAATATTATATAGTAATTTTGGAATTTTTAATATTTTTCCTGCATTTATTCATTTTCTGGAATAATAATAATATTAATAATATTAAATCCGAAATTATATTTATTTATTTAAAAAAAACAAAATTTTTTCTGACTTTATTAATATATAGAATGTTTTAATACTTAATCTATTATTATTAATCTAAAAAGAAGTTTTGAAATATAATTACCTAAGTAAGTAATTTTCGGATAATAAGTTTCTAATTATAATTATTAATAATCTTTTTATTATTAAAAGAATTTTTGTTAAATTTTCGAAAATATTATTAAAAATAATATGAAGGTAAGACTAAAATTACTTTAATTAAATATAAGACCATTAGTATAATTCTTAATGTGATAAAATATAATTATTCCATCCAATTTATTTTCGAAATTGAATTATTATTATATTTATTATATTGTTATTATTATTGTATTATTGTTATTATTATTTATTATTGTTGTTATTAGTATTATTTAGTATTAATTATTTTAGTACTATTATTGATGTTATTATTATGTTTTTACGATTTTCGAAAAGAAATAATTCGAAATAGTTATTAATAGTTAATAAATTCTTTATTAGTGAATATGTTTTCATAAAAAGATATATGATAAATTAAGTAGTTAGTAATATTAAGTATATACAAGAATAGCTATATGAAAAACAGATAACAATGGAAATTTAATACTCCAAATTTGTGAGTATAAGTATCTATATTCTATAAGAAAAATTTATTAAGTAATTTAAAAGAAAATGATATATTTAGGCAATAAAAATGAATTAATGAAGTTATTAACTTTTCAAATACCCAATTGATCGATTCACATATCCAACCAGAACCAACACAATAAAACTGGAGTCAGATTTAAAACTTAGAGCTATTTCAAAAGAATTAGTTAAGAGTAAAACATACCCAACCAACCATTAGGACATTTAAGTATTCTTAGAAACTAAATTATATAGTCTAGGAATTTTTAATCTTTATATTGTCTATCTCAATAGGTGACTCGGGTATTGGGGAGGACCTACCTGAAGATTACTACGATTAACTAGGATGGGCAGGTGAGTGACTCAGTCTTATTACATTGGTTGTGCTTGTACTAGTAGTGAACCTTCAATAAAAAGATAATGAAAATTGATGATCTGTTTAAAATATGAAAGTTGTGTATTGTATTCCATTGATTGCCATGTCACTCTAAAACAAGTGATAACACAATTGCCTGTATCTAGATAATGTTTGTAGTATATAATGAATTGTCTGTATTGGTTGATCACCCCTAAATTGACTAATAACTACTGGTACCATAATGAAAAATAATCATGCATTACATACTATGCATAAAAAGCATTGAGTAAGTGGTAGCCTACTACGTGTTAGATTCTCGGATCTCTGGTAATGCTTGAATTATCTAGGCCAGAGAGCTAGTAGTTAATTGCAAGATTACTTTTTCTGTTAATACCATAGGAACTACATGGTAAACGAAGGACGCCGCTTATGGTATTACTTGAGAATAACTAACACTTAATGGAGTTTCTAAAGCTAAACAGGAAATAAATAATGAAACATGATAAGTATAAAGAGATAACTAAATTGAGATTGTTATTTCCTGAAAGCTTAAGTATCTCCTGGGTAGGTGGACCATAGATTGTGATCCTTCAACCCCGATGGGAGGGCGTAAATCTTCATCCTGTTTGGATTCCGGTTATCCAAGCTTGTAATGTTCATTTGTGTGATTGCTGCATTTCATATGATTGTTAAATAACTTGTATGTTATGTGTAATAAATTCTGGTTACTCACTGAGCTCGTGTTTTAGCTCACACTCCCACAGTCCTTTCAGGTTCACTCTGCGACCGTGGCTCATTACTAGCAGGAGCATGGTCCCGGTAAGAGACTAGAAGCCAGAAGTTTAAAGTTTAGTATAGAATTAGAATATCTATATCTGTAGTAGTCTTATGGTGCACGTAATGTGCATTAGAATCATCAGTTAAGGTTGGAAGGAATTCTGAAGCATATGATCTGTAATATAGTCGTTTGTAATAGTTGTTTACTAATTTACATCTTATATATGTTTGTTTATTCCATCCAAGCAACTAAAAGATCCTGTTTTTAAAAATCATGTCATACCTGGAAGGTAAACTAATAATGGTGATTGAAGGGTTTTTTATTATCATTATTAGAATACCCTCGGGGCGTGACAGGGAATTCCTCGTTCTAAGGGCTATTTTACCACATTAGGAGGAAATTCCTCGTTCTATGGATAATTTTACCATACTATGATAAGCTCATTTCCAGGGCTATTTTAACATACTAGGGGATAATTCCTTGTTATAATGGCTATTTTAACACACTAGGGATAATTTCTTGTTTTAAGGGACCATTTCATCACAATAGAAGGGATTTTCTCATTCTATGGGGATTTTCACAACAATAGGAGATGTTTCTTCATTCTAAGGCCCTTTTACTACCATATGGTTAATTCCTCATTCTTGTGGGCATTTCATCAATATAGGGGTTAATTCATTATTCTATGTGACTTTTCACCATAGTAAAGAGAGATTTCCCGTTCCATGAACTATTTCACCATAATAGGAGGGATTTTCTCGTTCCATGGGTATTTTTCACTACAACAGGGGGGTTTTTCCCATTCTATAGGTCTTTTTACCATGGTAAGAGGGGGATTCCCCATTCCTTAGACCATTTCACACCACAAGCTGAAGGACTTCTTCATTCCATGCGCATTTTCACCATAGCAGAAGGGGGAGGGGGGGGGGGGGATGTGGAGGGGAAGGTTAAGGGGTGGTTTTCCTCATTCCAAGTGCCTTTTCACCACTACAGGGGTTAATTCATTATTCTATGGGTCTTTTCACCAAATTAAGGGAAGATCCCTATGCTAGAGACCATTCACCACAATAAGGGATTTTCCTTGACCCAGGAACTTTTAACCACCACAGGAGTAGGCATTTCACTAATGTGGGGGTTAATTCCTCATAATAGACCTTTTCACCATAGTAAAATCTTTATAAATAAAACTTATATCATATAGATATATTTTATGTTCTATATGGTATATTTCTTCATGTGTAATATATATTTTATTTTGAAATATAAAACTACATGCTTTTATATCTTATATGTTGTGTTTGATATGTAATCTAGAGTTATATTAATATAGTGCATCTTTATATATGTTCATGCATGTATTTAATAGGCATGTTAAAGCAACATATAAAATTTGTAAATGATCTTGTGCGTTATAGTAATATGTTAAATTTACATATTTTTATGTTTTAATGATATGTTAAATTTCTAAATTTTCAACTATGTTATAAAGAATATATATTAAATGTTATAATAAGACTTAAAAGCTTTATGTAAAAAAATTGTATAGGATTTGTATTCTATATGTTATATTTCTATATGTATATCATCTAATTCCTTCTATATATAATCATATCATATGTATATATTTATGAGATGTTATATCGTATATATATTTTATATATGTTATAGTAACATATTAACTTTGTATATGTTTTAATATACTATAGTAATATATAAAATTTCTATATGTTCTTAGAAACTATATAAAACATATATTATATGTTATGTAAGATGCGTTTGTATTTGTACAAATATTTTATTTGGTAAAATAACATACTGTATGATTATATGTATCTTATATGTTTTGTTATAGAAATATGTATAATAATTTAATTTGGAATTGAATAATCCAATTGCATTGTTAATAGTTTATTTTCTTCCAAAAATCTTTATAAATAGAAGATATATATAGGTTTTCTTCAAATTTATTATATTTAATTGTTTCCCACTTTTGATTCCTCTTTTCACTTTCCTCCGTTTTCTATTCAGTTTCCTCTGCTCCCTAGTTGGTAAGTGTCAGAATTTATTCTTTCACGATGTTTTCCATTTCCTTATTCCTTTTTTTATTCCATTTTCCATTCTTTTTTTGCTAGAAGACAATGTAGTTTATTCGGTCATCCTCGCATCAAATGACGGTTATAGCAGGTAACATAATGACGGGACCAGTTTCAAAAACAATGATGGTACTATAGAAAAATTCATCATTCTACCACACTAGAGAGGAGTTTTTCGTTTAAGAGCCATTTTATCACACTAAAGAGGAATTTCTCATTCTAAGGGCCATTCTGCCACACTAGGAAGAAATTCCTCATTCCGAAGGCTATTTACCACACTAGAAGAGAATTCCTTATTATGGAGGCCATTTACCACATTAGGGGAAATTCCTCATTCTATGAATCATTTTACCACACTTGGGGGAAATTCCTCAATATAGGGGTCATTTTTACCATATTAGGAGAGAATTCCTCGTTCGGAGGGTGATTTTACCACACTAGGGGAGAATCCCTCGTTCTAAGAGCCATTTTCCCACACTATGAGAGAATTCCTCATTTTGAAGGCCATTTTACCATATTAGGGGGAAATTCCTTATTCTGGAGGCCATTTTATCACATTAGGGGAGAATTCTTCATTCCGGAGGCTATTTTACCACGCTATGGGAAGTTCCTTGTTCTAGGGGCCATTTTACCACACTTGGAGGGAATTCCTTTGCAGAGCAATTTTATCATACCAAGGGGAAATTCCTCATTTTGAGGGCCACCATTTTACCACACTAGGGGAAATTTCTCATTTTAGGTGTCATTTTACTACACTAACGGGAAATTCCTCATTCCATTAGCCATTTTAATAGAGAACTCATTCCCAAGGACATTTTACCACACTAGCAGGGAATTCCTCGCTCCAGGGGCTATTTTACAACATTAGAGAGAAATTCTTCGTTTTAAGGTCATTTTACTACACTAAGGGAATTCCTCGTTCCAGGGGCTATTTTACCACACTAGAGAGAAATTCCTCATTATTGGAGCCATTTTATCACATTAAGGGAGAATTCATCGCTCTAGTGGTCATTTTACCACACTAGAAGAAATTTCTCATTATAGAGGCTATTTTACCATAATTGGAGGAAAATCTTGTTCGATGGATCATTTTACCACATTAGGGGGAATCCCTTATTCTATATGTCATTTTATCATAGTAGGAGGGAATTCCTCATTAGATGAGCATTTTACCATAGTGGAAAGGAATTTCTCCTTCTAATGGCCATTTTGACACACTAAGGGTAAATTCTTCATTTCAGGGTCCATCTAACTAGATTATGAGGAAATTCCTCGTCATTCTATGGGTAATTTCAACACATGAAGGTTTGATTTATCGTAGTAAGTCTCATATAATTATCATAATAGGGCACAATTCTTCAAATGTAAGGCATATATCGCTAATCATACTACATTTTCATCATTTTATGATATATGCTTTATTATAGAGCTCATTGCACATGATAAGCCCCAATTCATTGGTGTAAGGGCTATTTTGCCACAAAACTCTATTTTTTCCACGTCAGGGGCTCGATCTTATTACATGACACATTTTCTATGCAAACTATATTCACCATAATGTCTCGTCTCTTTGCCATATTATTTTTGTTTATTTTTATAAGGTTTTATTTCTATGCACAGAGCTTACTTCACCACATAATATCTGTTTTCAGCCTGATGTGCCTTGATTCTATTTTGTGATGCTTATTTGACCACATAAGCATTTCCATCATTATAAGGTTCAATTCCTTTACCTAATGCTAATATCACCAAACAACTCTTAACACACTAGCGTGAAAACTCCATATTGTTATGCTGATTCATAACATGAATCAATTACTCATATTAAGGCACATCTACAACGTAACCTATATTTTTGCCAGTATAGGTCTCAATTTCTTATCGTAATGTTCATTTTATCTTTACATGGCTCAAATCCTCCTAAAGGTCATTTACCATATAGTTATTATTTTCACTATAATAGGATTGAATCCTTACCATATTTCTCATTCGCCATACATGTATCATATTCACTATAACATATCTCAGTGACTCGTTCTAAGACTCATTTGACCACACAAGCACTGATATCACCATAAATGGACTTGATTCTTTGTTGTAAGGCTCATTTCACCACAACATGGTTAAATTGATTGTTACAAGCTCCTCTAACTAAATTTGCATCATTGTAACCATAATTATGCAAAATTCCTTATTGCAAGGATTATTTCACAAAACAGGGCAATACTCCTTGCCATAAAGCTTGTTTTACAATAACACACGATTTTCACCATAACCTAAATTAATTGGTTGTTTAGATACTTAAATATGTAATTCGTTCACTTAAATATATAAGTAAATGAAAGCTTTATAAACATTTACATGTCTTGACAAAATTATGCACTTTAATGAGATAGTCAATTAAGCTAAAGTGCCTATTCATATTTGCCTTGTTAACATGTGATAATAATTCTACACTCTAGTTGAATATGCTAATTAATTTATTCCTTTACGAGTGTTACAAAATTGTGCAATTTAACTCAATGTTGATAATTTATATAGTTTAATATTTTTGGGGCAAACTATTAAACATTTAATTAAATGTATGTTAGAAAAAATATTATTCAATGTAGGTCGTTAAAGTGTCCAATTAATCATTTTTTTAACCTTTGATTCTATTTGTACGCTTAATAACTTAAAATAAATGCATTAAAATTTTTGGCCTTTTTTTTTGTTTTATTGATATTTAATGACAATAGTGTATTTGAAAGACCCATGACAATTAATTTGATTTTTGCACAAGATTTAAATAATTATATAATTTAATTTGAAGTTGAATATTTTGCTTAGACATTTTAATGATTTATCATTTCCAAAACTCTTCATAAATATATATATATATATATCATGGTTTTCTATAACTTTGTTTTATTAACCTTTGATGATGATTATAAACTTCAATGACATATAAGCTAATTATTTTTATTTCCCACAAGTCTTAAAAAATTATATAATAATTATTTACAATTGTACATTTAAGTTAGAAATGTTAATTATTTTATTTTTCCATGTGCTTCAAAAGTTACATAGTTTATACTTAAATATATTATTAGCTCTTATTATTTTAACATAAAGCATATTATATTTGGCCATTAAAATTTTCTCTCTAGATTCATTATTTAATATTATTGATATTTAATGATATTAGTACACTTGATTAGCTAGAAAAAAATTCTACAACATTGTGTCACATTCACCTTTATTTTATTGATATATGATGTGTTGGTCCCAAATAATAATCACGAAGGGGGGTTGAATTGATTATTAATAAAAATTTTCTCCTTTAAAAAAATATTCCCCTTCAATTTTGTATATGAGAACAATATAACAATTAAAGAAGTATGAAAATAAATTGCTGAAAATAAAAGAATAGGAAAAAGAAAATCAGTAGCAATTTATAATGGTTCCTCCTTATGCGTCAGTCCACTCTTCCAGCTCCGAGCCAGGGACCCATTATCCCACGGGTTTGTTCCATTATATCCAATAAAATCAAATTACAAGCTTGTACAATCCTCTCTACTTGATTCTCATAGCTATCCTCTAGCTACAACCGATTTACAGAGTCTAAACTTGTAATTGAACTATCAACTAAGAAGGCAACAACACGTTCCTTCAATTACAAAAAGAAAAGAAATTTTGAGATTAAAAAGCAAAAGAAAGATTGCAAAGAGATCAATGTAAGAAGAAATTATGAATATTCTAGGCAAAATGAAACTTCTGGTTTTGTTCTGTATATACTTGGTAAGAAAAAAAGAGCTTTTTTTGTGTGTGAATAGTATCAGCTTCTTTTTTTTTTTTTTACTTCGATCTTCTTCTTTTTCTCTCTGTCTTCTGTATAATATATTTTCTTGTTCACGCTCCAACTTTCAAATAGATGGATAAACATTCCCAAAGATCTCGGCTAAAATCTATTCTTCCTTATCCGTTTTTCAAATTCAAACTTTGTTGTGATCTTCAAAATTTGTTGAAGTTGTGGATAGGCTTTTCCTTGTATTTCTCGGATGAAATCTTGTGAGCTTTATCCTTTTTCAAATTCGAATTTTGTAACGGAAGGATGATGATAAGCCTTGGTTGATTTTTATAAAAAATCTGGTTGTTATTTGTTGTTGTTGTTTATCGTGATCTTCTTCCTCATCCAATCCAAGATAACATTTATCTTCTTTTTAATCTTCTAGACAAAATCTCATGAAAATAGATGTCTTGGACATTGTAGATACTGATAAATCACTTGTCTTGAAGGAGAAAAACATGTAGAATCTGTCCAAACAAGGTTTGGTACTGTTCATGAAAATTTCCATCATTGAAGACGTTATTGAGAGAGAAACCTTGATGAAAACATTAAATCCCCTTGGATTAAATCAACTTAAGTGGAATAAATGAGTATATTACCCAAATAAATTCATTTACTCGGAGCTATGTCTTCAAGATTCATTTTTGTACCGAACCGGAATGATTTGCATCATGTTGGAAAATATGAACAGTGAAATCACATGATATAGAGCTACTGTCAAAAGTGCAGTGAAAGGTTCTGTAAAAGGTTTGGATTTCTGGAAAAATTCTTTATCATTAAAGCAGCCTTCTGGAAAACATTGGATTCTGAATACTCTTCATCATTTTTCTTCTTTCTCTTTAACTTGATACTACACACTTAATAAACTCATTAGTTATCATTTTTACATTTTTGTTATCATCAAAACCAATTTTAAGAGAATCTAACATGATGATAATCATGTAGTTGAGGGACATATTCTAACTGATTTTATTTTTTTCATAAGTTTTAAATAATTATGTAATTTAATTTAAAATTGAATATTTTAATAAGATTTTAACAATTTATTTTTCCCTAAAGCCTTCATAAATACAAAATATATGATATTTTTTTCTTCAAATATTTTATATAATAATTTCCAACTTTTTAATTGAAATTTATAGCACAAGTGGAATCTGTATTAGTTAATTAATTTTTCTCCTTTCATTCTACAAAAGCAGAATTAAAGCCACATTATTTTTTTCCTTTTTGTGTTTTGCACGCAGGATCAACTTTCCTCATATGGCAATTTGCTTTTCCCACCATAGACTTTTCCGCAACGACAAAAATCTATAACTCATTCCATATTTTATGATCGGCTACAGCCGGTTATTATCTAACAGGATCGGTCCCATAAAAAACAGTGACGGGACTGTAGAAAAATCAGTAAACTACTTATTTGCTGTCGGGAATATATGTGAATAATAATATTTCTACTTCTCTTGTAATTATCTATATTTCAAAATATTCAAAAGGCTATATAAAGATAAAAAAATGATTAATTAATTTTTCATGCAAAGATATGATGTTACAATTGGCCAAAAAAAAAAAGAAGTGATGTTAAAAAAAGCACTGTAGTCTTATCCTACTATTATTAAAGTATTCATATTCAACTGATCATTCACAAGATCTTTAAGGTGTCACATTAATATCTAAAGAAACTCTCTTACCAAAGGACCTCATTATTTTATCCATAATTTACTTCTTTTTAAATTTTTATGGGTTATATTTACTTTACACAATAACTTAGTTTTACAAAATAATAATAAAGTAGTTCGAAGAAACTTACTTTGTGGTCATTCGCAGACGATCTCAAAAGGTTAAAAGAACCCTTCATATCCTTGAGGCTCTTCACCTAGAATCCATATTAAAGATCTCGGATGTAGATAATCTTAGTCTCATGTGTAATAGTTTGTTTTGTGTGTAATAGTTTGTTTTGTCTACTCAAAAAGCCTACTAGGTCATCCTAATCATATAAAGACTTCAGGTTAAGATTTTTACGTTTATTTATGAGATCTGGTTACAGGTGGACAAGTGGGTTAAATAGGCTAACCCAGTCCGGCCCGGCCCACTTCTGCCTGCGGATTAAACAAGAAAGAAATTTACCCTAGTTTAAAAATGGGCTAATATTTTTTTACCCTAACCCAACCCACTTTGGCTTGCACTTTAACTGGGTTGGCACATTTTTTGACCCATTTAACCAACTTGTATATTTATATGGGTTAAACGAGCTAAATTGACCCATTTAACTAATTTATGCTAATTGAATAAAATATATATAATAAAAATAAAATAAAATTTTGCAGTGTTTTAAATATATAAATGATTAATTTCATTATTATCATAATTACCTATATATTAAAATAAATATTTTGATAATAATTTTATTAGATATCATATTTCATTTAAAATAATAAAGATATACTTAAAGAAAATATTATGAAGCATATACATCAATTTGTCATTATATTACAATTAATATAGAAATTTAAACTCAAACGTGAAAGATCTAAGAACAATACTAGCTTTATAGTTATTTCCCCTCCTATTTTTATTTTTATTTTTTCCATAGACTAACCCGCTTTAGCCTGAGGTTAAACAGGCTAGGTAAAATTGGTCCACATTTTAAACGAGTTACAAATGATTTGTACTGATACGCTTTCAAAGTGGGTTAAACAGATCAGACTGTGGACTATAGCCCACCTACCCACCTCTGGATATGGTTAAACTCATGGACAATTACTAACTGGTCCAAATTCAACAACTATTAAATGTATCAAGTTCTGTCAACCCAAAATGTTATTTTCATACTTTTTTTTTCATAAAATTGTTATAAAAAATGTTATGGAAAATTTAGTATCATGCAATTTGAGTACTGTTACGTTGTATTAAGAATCATTACAATTAATTGATGCGAAATATCGAAGTAATTACCAAAACCTATATTATTGAAATAGCCAAGAAATTCCTATATTGCATGCTAGTATGATATTTGGATGATATATATATATATATATATATGTGTGTGTATGTTTAGTAATATAATTAAGAAATGTGTTATTTTATATATGATTAGTATTATGAAATTAATATTATTGTTTGATATCCATAAATGTGTGAATAGTTTAATGAATGTGTGTCTTTTTGTAAATTAATATGCATGCATGTTTAGAATGTAATCAAATTGTTTTGAAGTTGCATATACCTGTATGTGTGTTGAATGTATTGTGTATGGCTATTAAGATGGACAGGTTAAGAAGATCTACTAGACAGCAATCAGATAGGGAAAGCATGCCACCACCACAGTCTTCATCTACATCTGCTCCTACATCATCTTCTACCCAAGTAATGAGACCACTCCATCTCCAGCATCGCTTCTGCTTCTCAGATTCCTTTACCAACTCCTATTCCGCCACCACCACCTATGCCGCCTATTCCTCCTATGCCACAGATGCCTACAGGTGATCCGAATTCCATGTATGGCATGATGAGAGATATGATGGCGATGATGCAACAATATCAGGTGATGATGTCCCAGCAGACACAGTACTTCATGCAGCAAGGTAATCAACCTGGAGTGAGACTTAATGAAGCACCACCTGTGGTTGATCAAGCTAATCAGATTAAGTTACATGACTTTAGTAAGATTTCCAGAGTTTGGTGGAACGAGCATTGATCCGACAGTGCTGAGAACTGGATAGAAGAATTAGAGAAGACATTTGCCGCCAGTAGTACTCCTGAAGATAAGAAAGTGAGCTTAGCAGTTTACATGATGAAGAGAGAGGCTTATAACTGGTGGAGACTAGCTAGTGGAAATTTGCAACAACCCATCTCTTGGATTACATTCAAGGATACCTTCTTCACTAAGTATTTCCCGAATTCAGTACGAGAGAGATGATTTCTGATTCGTTGAACTTGAGACAAGGAAGCAAGACCATAGATGAGTACCATGGAGAGTTTTGCAGGTTGCTACGCTTTGCTGGAGGAGATTATCGTGATGAGAGGATGAAGGTTCAGAAGTTTCAGAACGGTTTGAATGAAGATTCAGAATGAAGTGAAGAAGTTCGAATTGCACACTCTATCAGATTTAGTTGCCAAAGCTTTGTTGATGGAACAGATAAATAATGATAGTCGAGTTAGGAGAGCTCGAAGAGCTGCTTTCATGGGGAAGAGACCTGCTCCAGCCACATTCTTATGGCGGTTATCAAGGTGTTAGCAAAGGAGGCTATTATCAAAACCGAGGAAAGAGACCTAACCTGGGAAAACAAGGAGGTCAGAAATCAACATCTAAGGCTTCTACACCAGTGTTTGAGAAGAAATGCCCTAGATGCTATGGTCCTCATGAAGAGACAACTTGTAAGTGGACTCCCGAGCGTGCTTTCTCATGTGGTCAAGTTGGGCATAAATACACAGAGTGTCAGAATCCCAAGCTACCACCAGTGTTTTGTGCTTATTGTAAGCAAAGAGGGCATCATATTTCCAATTGCAAAGATCGACCTGATGTTAAAAAGGGAATGAATGTGAAAAAGGAAGACAAATGCTAGAGTTTTCACCCTACAGCAAGTTGAAGATACGCCTGCAGTAGACACCTTGGCAGTATTCTGAATGTGTGTGATAGGAATGCTTATGTGTTGATTGATACAGGGGCGACTCATGCATGTATTTCTGAGAATTTCATGAACGATTGTAATCTTGCTTCTGAAGTGTTGAGTGATCGTGTTATGTGTGTAACTACTCCGTTAGTGATTGAAAATAGGCATCCATGTGTGTGTAAGAATGTGAATGTGATGATTTCTGATGTGAGCATGCCTATTGATATGATAGTGTTAGCTTTATCTGATTTTGATATAATATTGGGAATGAATTGGCTAAATCATTATAAGGTCGCTATCGATTGTAGTAGCGGAGTTGAGTTTTGATTTGGATGAAGGAAGGTTTCATATATATTAGAGAGGTTAAGACCTAAGAGTATGAAGTTCATGGAGTTGTGGGAGAAACCGGTTATAGCAGCTATGAGTATGGAGGAAGTAGATATCAACATGGTGCCAGTTGTGAATGGGTTTGTGATGTATTTCCTGAAAGTTACCTGGATTACCACCTGATAGAGAGATAGAGTTTGGAATTGAAGTGTTACCAGGAACGGTACCTATCTCTAAAGCTCCATACAAATGGCTCCAGCCGAGTTGAAAGAGTTGAAGTTGCAATTGCAAGAATTGCAAGACTTGGGTTTTATTAGACCAAGCTGTTGGAATCTCTCATAATATTTTGATGATAACAAAAAGGAGTAAAAGTCTTTTTAACAAATAAATAAAGTATAGCAATCAAAACCAAAACCACAAATATTTCATGATTGAACTAATCATCAGATTTTTTAGAAATTGTTTCAGAAGGTAGTTCAGAGTCATTTTCAGAAGTATTTCAGATTCATTTTCAGAAGGAAGATCAGAAACTAAGTCTGTTCCAGAACAGAAGATGCACAGAATGTTGCGAATTTATTTATACCTTATCATCTGAAGGCCGACTCCACGAAATGAATATATTTGGGTATATATTCATTTTGTTCCACTAAAGTTGGATAAAATATCCAAGGGGATTTATTTCATCAATTTTATTATAAGTTACGTCTATTTAATTTTCTTGAGGAAGAGATCGTCAGATTTTTATGTTTCACGTGGTCAGCAAATTCCTAAAGATAAGGGATATATTTTACCAAGTTCATATTGGTTCAAATTTTCAAAACGAAGATCTTTTAAAGCTTATCTTCAAGGATAAAGGATATCACTATTTTTATGGGATAGTTTTTTGAAGTATTTATCCAAATTGTTATGGATAAACATATCAAGATATATGAGACATTATCAGATGACAGCATCAACGAAATTTGGATAAAGCTAAGAAGATTATTCGGGATTGATCATACACGTAACAGACACTTCAAAGGAGGAATTTGCCAAGTCAAATATTTTAAATTTGAGAAGAATTCGAATTGTTTTGAACGACTTCTTGCTAGCCGTTGAGATAAAACAATATATAGAGGAAGCACAACAACAAAGAAGATACGATGAGAAGAACGAATCTTGCTCTAACTCTCTGTTGAAAGAAAAAGTCTTCGAGTGCATTTCTCTCAAAAGTCCTTGCGTTACAAAGTGTTCACAATATTTTTGTTCGAAAATAGGATATTTATTTATTTCCTTGATTGAGTATCATTCAATTTTTTGAGTGAGGTTGAGTGTTGCAAGTTATCTGTTAGACCAATTGTGTGTTATAGGATAACCGTGAGAATTGGGACAGAGTGTATTGTAGCCAAGAGGATTGGCAAGACAAGCTTGTAACTTTGATTTTGGATATAGTGGAACAAACCGGTGTGGAATACCGGTCCCCAACGTGGAGTTGGAAGAGGACTGACGCTCGAGGCGGAACCTCTATAAATAGATTTGCATTTTTCTCTACCCTACTCTTTTATTTCGTGCAATTTATATTGAAGTATTTGATAAACTGTCACGTTTCAGAACCTGTTTCAGAGAGTACTTCAGAGAGTTGTCTGTATTCCGCATAAAATTAAATTTGATCTGTTTTGAATTAAAATAGATATACAAGTGTGATTATCAGCTGTGATTAGTTTCTAAACAGCAAGTTTAATTAATTCTAAGTTTAATAAAGTAATCAAAAGGAAGTGAATTGAAAATTTCGAAAAGAATTTATTTTTGTGAAAAAGCAATTCACCCCCCCTCTTGCTTACATTATTGGGACCAACAATTGGTATCAGAGCTTGCCTCAATTATTATTGAGTGATCCAAGTATCATGGCTGAAACAAATATTGCAGTGAATAGAGCACCTTATTTTAATGGTTCTAATTATCCTTATTGGAAAATGCGCATGGAGACTTACATCAAGGCTAATGATTTTGACTCATGGCAGGTGATTTCAGTTGGAGACTATCAAGTGAACGTGACTGCTGAAGCACAATTAACTCAAGATCAGAAGAGAGCAATAGAGAAGAACAACAAGGCTAAGAACCTTCTTCTAACTACTATCTCACCATCTGAATTCTATTTAATTTCATCTTGCATTACTGCTAAGCAAGTATGGGATACACTTAGTGAGACCTATGAAGGAACGAGAACAATTAAAGATACTAAAATCAATGCTCTCTTGCAAAGATATGAATTGTTCAAATTCAAACCTGAAGAGAAAATTAAAGATGCTTTTGATAGATTTGTTTCTATAACTAACGAGCTAGCTTCTCTTGGAAAGAAGATAGAGGAAGCTGATCTTGTCAGGAAAATACTAAGGATCTTACCTATAGCTTGGGATGCAAAGAAAACGGCCATTGAAGAAGCAAATGATCTCAGCGCTTTAACCTTAAGTCAACTCAAGGAGAAACTGATGGCGTATCAATCTCACATAGATGCTACTGAAGAAGCAGAAGGAAGCAAGAAAGCCATTGCTTTTAAAGCAAAGGAAGTTCATGCGGATGCATCAGATTCAGAGACCAGTAGCAATGATAGTGATGACATCAACTTGTTGGCTAAAAGAATTGGCAAAATTCTGAGAAGAAAGCAAGGTAAGAAATTTACTAAAAAATTCGAAACTAAGAGATATGATGCAGGTAAATTCTTCAAGGACAAAGACAAGAAAAAGGAGATGAAAGAAGAGAAGAAACAAGAAATTATTTGTTATGAATGCAAGAAGCCTGGTCACATTAAATACGAGTGTCCATCACTGATTAAGAAAATTGAGAAGTTCAAAAAGAGAAACAAAGCCTTGATGGCGACGTGGAGTGACCTTGACGAATCAGAGACAGATTCAGAGGATAACTCAGAGGATGAAAAGGATGATTCAAACATATGCTTAATGGCACAATCTGAGGTAAATTCAGAACTTGATTATGTTTCTGATGAGGATGTAATGATTGAAATGCAAAACTTATTGAAATCATTGAAAAAGGCACATGTTAAAATAAATAAACTTGATTCTGAAGTTAAATCTCTCAAAAATGAAAAGGAAGTTGTTATTCAAACAAATAGGTTACTTATGGATGAAAACGACATATTGAAACATGATAATGAAAAATTACATGTGAAAGTGAATAAATTCATGAGAGAGAATAGTATACTAAAAGAAGAGACTAAAGAACTTAACAGAAGAATAGGAGACTTATCTCAATCACTAAAGAATACGTTCAGTAAGTTCAATGAGAGTGACAAAAAGTTAAATATGTTGATTTCCTCTCAAAGAACTGATAAAATAAAATATGGCTTAGGATTTGAACAAGGTAGCAGTAGTAAGAATGTTCAAAAAACTGTATTTGTTAAAGGAAAAGAATCCTTATTTAAGGAAACATCTACAGTTAACAACACTGTAACAAAGAAAAAATCTGACAGTCCAGTCAGAGGGTATTTCAGAGGGTATATCAGAAGGTACCCAGATCAGAACAGAAACTTTACAAGAAGAGGGCAAGTGAAGGAACAGGTAAGAGGATATTCTAGAAAATATCCACATCAGTTCCAGAACAGGAACAATAGATATGGGAATAGTTATTCTTATGCTTGTTATTTTTGTAATAAAATTGGCCATATTGAGAAGTTTTGTTTCTACAAGAAAAACAAGCTCATGAAACAACAAGTTGATAACTTTGAAAAGAAGAGCTTGAATTTCAAAGGACCCAAACTTGTTTGGGTTCCTAAGAAGGTTTAACCCTTTGTTGATACATGTAGGAACAAGAAGCAAAGCTTAAAGGAAAATGGTATCTCGACAGTGGGTGTTCGGGACATATGACTGGAGATGCTTCTTTGTTCACAAGTATTAATTGGAAAGAAAGAGGATATGTTAAGTTTGGTGACAATAGTAAAGGTAAAATAGTGGCAACAGGTACTATTGGTCTATCTCCTCATACAATTGAAAATGTTTCTCTTGTTGTTGGATTAAAACATAATTTATTAAGTATAAGTCAATTATGTGACAAGGGTTACAAAATGATTTTCGAACATGATAAATGTTATGCTTATGACAAGAATGGAACAAAACTATTTGAAGGATATAGAAACAAGAATGTTTATTTAGTCAAACCTTCAAATGTAACTTTCGAAAAATGTTTCTTTGCTATGTCTGAAAATATAAAAATATGGCATAGAAGACTTGGTCATGTTAATTTCAATCAACTCGAAAAACTATCCAAGAAGAAAATTATTTTTGGCTTACCAAGAATAAATATAAAACAAGACATTAAATGTGAAACATGTATGAAAAATAAAATGGTTTCGTCACCTCATAAAAGCAAGAATGTAATCTCTACTAAAAGACCATTGGAATTGTTGCATTTAGATTTATTTGGTCCAACAAGAACTTTAAGTCTTGGTGGATGTCGTTTTGGTCTTGTAATTGTTGATGATTATTCTAGATATACATGGGTGTTTTTCTTAAAACAGAAGAGTAACACATTTGAAGTATTTGAAAGATTTGCTAAGCAAATTCAAAATGAAAAAGGAATGTCCATAATAAGTTTAAGAACCGATCATGGAAGAGAGTTTGACAATGCTTTATTCATAAATTTTTGCGATGAAAATGGTATAGCTCATAATTTTTCCGCTCCTTATACTCCTCAACAAAACGGGGTTGTAGAAAGGAAGAATAGAACTCTTCAAGAAATGACAAGAACTTTGTTAAATGAAAACAAAGTAGCTGAGTTTTTATGGGCAGAGGCTGTATCAACAGCATGTTACATAATAAATAGAGTGTATCTAAGACCATTAACTTCAAAAACATCATATGAGTTGTTTAAAGGAAGAAAACCTACTGTATCTTATTTTCATGCTTTTGGATCTAAGTGTTATGTGTTGAAAAACAATCTAAATATGGGAAAATTTGATGAAAGATCCGAAGAATGTTTATTTGTAGGATATTCCTTGAACAGTAGAGCTTATCGTGTTTTTAACTTAAAAACAAGAATAATCGAAGAAACTATAAATGTAAAATTTATTGAGAAAATTGAGGATGATGATTTTGATGATGAAGAGAGTGAAGAATTAGTTAAAAAGGAGGATATTAGTTCTCAAGCAAAAGATGAGCAGAATTCTGAAACATCAGAAGAAGTTGCTCCTCAAAATGATACAGAAACTGAGTCAGAAGAAAACTCAGAAACTCCTTCAGAAGCTATTTCAGAAGGTATTTCAGAAAGTAGCAGAAACTGGAGGTATGTATCTGCACATCCATCTGAGCAAATTATTGGTGATTTAAATACAGGAGTAAGAACTAGAAGTAGTTTACAAGAATTTGAAAGTCATTTTGCTTTAATATCAGAAATTGAACCTAGTAATATTGATGAAGCATTAAATGATAATAATTGGATTGAAGCAATGCAAGAAGAACTCAATCAATTCCAAAGAAATCAAGTATGGAATTTAGTACCGTGTCCTAAGGATAAATCAATAATAGGCACCAAATGGGTATTTAAAAACAAACTTGATGAAAATGGAAAAATAGTCAGAAACAAAGCTAGACTTGTAGCTAAAGGATATTCACAAGAAGAAGGAATAGATTATGATGAAACATATGCACCTGTAGCTAGGCTTGAAGCAATTAGATTATTACTTGCTTTTGCATGTTACAAAGATTTTAAATTATTCCAAATGGATGTTAAAAGTGCTTTTTTAAATGGTTATATTAAAGAGGAAGTTTATGTACATCAACCACCTGGATTTGAAGATCCATCAAAAGAAGATTATGTATTTAAGCTAAGAAAAGCGTTATATGGTCTTAAACAAGCTCCTAGAGCTTGGTATGAAAGATTAAGTGAATTTTTGATCTCAAATGGTTTTTCAAGAGGAAAAGTGGATACAACTTTGTTCTTAAAACATTTTGAACAAGATATTCTGATTGTTCAAATTTATGTTGATGATATCATTTTTGGATCAACTAATGAGAAATATTGCAAAGAATTCTCTAGTATGATGCAGGCTGAATTTGAGATGTCCATGATGGGAGAGCTAAATTTCTTTCTTGGTTTGCAAATTAAGCAAACAAAAGATGGAATTTTTATCCATCAAGAGAAATATACAAAACAAATAGTGAAGAAGTTTGGTTTTGAGAATTGTAAAGGAGCTGCAACTCCAATGAGCACAACTACAAGGTTAGATCTTGATTCTAAAGGGAAAAAGGTAAATGAAAAGTTATATAGAAGCTTAATTGGTTCTTTATTATATCTTACAGCTTCTAGACCTGATATATTGTTTGCTGTATGCTTATGTGCTAGATTTCAAAGTGCACCTACTGAATTACATTTAAAAACAGTTAAAAGAATCTTTAAGTACATTTCTTGTACATCTAAGATAGGCATTTGGTTTCCAAAGAATAAAAATTTTGAATTACTAGGATATTCAGATGCAGATTATGCAGGATGTAAAGTAGATAGAAAAAGTACTTCAGGTACATGTCAATTTTTAGGAGATAAATTAATATCTTGGTCTTCAAAGAAACAAAATTCTGTAGCTCTTTCAACAGCTGAGGCAGAATATATTTCAATTGGAAATTGCTGTGCTCAAATCTTATGGATAAAACAACAATTGAATGATTATGGAATTAATTGCAAAAATGTACCAATAAAATGTGATAATACTAGTGCAATTAATTTAACCAAAAATCCAGTTCAACATTCAAGAACAAAACATATTGAAATAAGACATCATTTCATAAGGGATCATGTAAATATTGGCAATATTAGTATTAATTTTGTCCCTACAGAAAGACAATTAGCTGACATTTTTACAAAACCCCTTGAAAAATCTCGATTTGAATTTATTCGTAATGAAATAGGAATATGTAATCCTTTGTAATTTCTGATATTTATTTTGCATTAATTGCTCGATCAGAAATTTCATTAGATTCATTTTCTTATACTCAAGTAGTCTCAATTTACGAGATTCTTTATGTTGGAAACATAAATTCGTGTTAAGAGGATTACACGATTAAAGAGGATGAATAAAAGATATTTTGTTTTCTGTTGGAAATCTAAACAGAATTAATAACTGATCTTGTGCATCGTGCAATTTTTCCATCGATTTTTTCTCTCTCCTTCCATTTCAAAATTTATCTTTTCTCTCTCAATCTGCAAAATCCTCTCGTGTGTTGTTCAAACCCTCACGTTTTTCCTTCAACATATGGCTCCAAGAAAATCTTCCGAATTCAATCCAAGGGTTTCAAATCTAAACCATCTAAAACCCCCGTTGAAATCTCTGTGGATTCTGACTCTCAACACAGTTCGAAATCATCTAAGGGTGTTCATGTTGAAACAACACCAAAGGCAACCGCGATAAGGTCTAAAGCATCTCAAGATCCTTCTTTGGCAAAGGATACTGAAAAAGAAGTGACTGAGGAAAAGAGTTCATCTGAGGAACTCGCTTCTGAATCCACTAAGGAAAAGGAAGTTGATAACGAAAGTGGTTCAGAATCGGATGCTGAATCAGAAGCTGATTCAGACGCAAAATCAGAGAGTGCGAAAGCAAGCTCTGAATCTACCTCACCCTCTCCGTCTTTTCAGAAAAAGAAAGCTGACCCTAAGAAGGTATCAAAAAGGGGAAATAAACAGAAGGAGGAAACCCTAAAACCTGTCAGGTTGGTTAAATCCAAAATCCACCCTTGTTCTTTTATCGATTTCCAATTCTTTGAAAAGAAAGGATTTTATGCTGGTTTTTGGCTAGACAGAATAGGAGCTAAAGGGTTGTGTGATTTACGCATTGATATAATTGGAGAATTAGTTGAAGAATTTTACAAGAATCTGAAATTTGAAAATGAGACTTTTTGATCTCGAAAGTTGGAGGAAAAAGGATCGTGGTCAATAGAAAGATGCTGATTGATTGTTTAGGTCTGTTAGATCATGGGGATGATCACGAGCTGATAACCTTAGGTAGAAATGAATCTATGCAACTCTTGAATGATGGCATTGGAAAGTTTCATGCCAAAGATATTTTCATTTCTGAATTCGAGTTGTTGATAAGGTTGCTGCACAAGATTGTTATCGAGTGCATATTACCAAAGAAAGGAAGTCCTACTTCCATTTCTAAAGAGGAAGCAATCATTGTTCTGGGGATGAAGTTGCAAAAACAACTAGACTTGCCTAGGATTATCTTACGGCACATGTGGAGAAATAAAAAGCACATGATTTATGGAAACATAATCATGAAAATTTTGCAAAAACATCATGTGAAGATGCCTAAGCATGTTCGTAGTCCTCAAATAATGAAGAAGATTGGTGATAAAGTGATTAAGCACATGAGTATTTCGATAAAGGAGAAATTTTGGTACAGCATTGATGGAGCTTTCTATGTTCATCCGAAGAATCGCAAGAGAGAATTGACTCTCAAAAGAATCTTGGACGAAATAGAAAAAGAGGATCCACATGGTGTTGAAAAATCAAAGAAGAGGAAATCTGATAAGGATGCCAAAGGAAAAGGGAAGGCTCCTGTTGCAGCAAAGAAGAGAAAAAGGGATTATGAGTTGGGGACTGGGAAGAAGTTTGAGATCAAAGAAGGGCAGACTGTTGAATCAGATTCTGATTCAGAGACTGAATCAGAGGGTATTCCCTTGAAGCCACCAGGAGAGACGTCCCAACCTATCTCTCTCCAACAGATTGACAATCTCATTTCTTCTCGAATGGAAGCATTCTTGAAGAAATTTGATTTGTCCTCTGTTCAAAAATCTCCTTTAGTCCTCCCCGATCCTCAAGTGGAAACCACTCCATCTGAGCCAATTTCTGATCCTGTCTTTCCTACAACAACACCTGGTTCATCATCTCCACCTGCGGCTGACATTCCTAAAGATCCAACATCTCCATCAGCTGCTGGAATCCCTCATTGCTGATCCTGACTCCATTCCACCTACAGAGGATGTAGAGCAACCAGCAGAACATGTTCCTGAACCAACTCCACCAGTTGCTGATCCAATGGAACAAGTTCCTGCTACTGCTGAGGAAACCCCTGTTGCAGCTAAAGACATTCCTGTTGACCCTACTCCTGAACAACAAGCTGCGGTTTCTCTCCTATCCATCCCTCAACAATCCCCTGCTGAACAACAAACTGATGTTCACATCTCCAACTCCAACTCCTGCTAAATTCTCTGGCAGGAAGAAATCTCTGGCAAGGAAGAAACATCTAGAAAGAAATAGAGTCCTTTATTTTTTTAACAGACAATTTCTCTTAGCGAATTTTCTATATTTTGTTTTCGGTTTGTAATGAAAATATTTTCTCTTTTGGATATTTTTGTGATATTTTCTGTTATGCTGAAATCTCTATATTTCCTTGACTTGAATGAATTTTATATGCATAATTCAGGGGGAGTTATTTTTTTTCTGATAACAAAAAGGGGAGAAGATATGATGAAAAAAAATCTTAAGATATCAATATAGTTTGTGCAATATGCTTATGATATGAGATTTGATTATATTTGTGAGTTAGTGATTGATCCGTATGTATGAGTTTTGGTTAAATCTGATATGTTTTTGATATATGATATTATATTTGTTTTTAATCATAAGGTTTTGTTATCTTCAAAAAGGGGGAGAATGTTGGAATCTCTCATAATATTTTGATGATAACAAAAAGGAGTAAAAGTCTTTTTAACAAATAAATAAAGTATAGCAATCAAAACCAAAACCAAAACCAAAATATTTCATGATTGAACTAATCATCAGATTTTTTAGAAATTGTTTCAGAAGGTAGTTCAGAGTCATTTTCAGAAGGTATTTCAGATTCATTTTCAGAAGGAAGATCAGAAACTAAATCTGTTCCAGAACAGAAGATGCACAGAATGTTGCGAATTTATTTATACCTTATCATCTGAAGGCCTGACTCCACGAAATGAATATATTTGGGTAGTATATTCATTTTGTTCCACTAAAGTTGGATAAAATATCCAAGGGGATTTATTTCATCAATTTTATTATAAGTTACGTCTATTTAATTTTCTTGAGGAAGAAGATCGTCAGATTTTTATGTTTCACGTGGTCAGCAAATTCCTAAAGATAAGGGATATATTTTACCAAGTTCATGTTGGTTCAAATTTTCGAAACGAAGATCTTTTAAAGCTTATCTTCAAGGATAAAGGATATCACTATTTTTATGGGATAGTTTGTTGAAGTATTTATCCAAATTGTTATGGATAAACATATCAAGATATATGAGACATTATCAGATGACAGCATCAACGAAATTTGGATAAAGCTAAGAAGATTATTCGGGATTGATCATACACGTAACAGACACTTCAAAGGAGGGAATTTGCCAAGTCAAATATTTTCAATTTGAGAAGAATTCGAATTGTTTTGAACGACTTCTTTGCTAGCCGTTGAGATAAAACAATATATAGAGGAAGCACAACAACAAGGAAGATATGATGAGAAGAACGAATCTTGCTCTAACTCTCTGTTGAAAGAAAAAGTCTTCGAGTGCATTTCTCTCAAAAGTCCTTGCGTTACAAAGTGTTCACAATATTTTTGTTCGAAAGATAGGATATTTATTGTATTTCCTTGATTGAGTATCATTCAATTTTTTTTGAGTGAGGTTGAGTGTTGCAAGTTATCTGTTAGACCAATTGTGTGTTATAGGATAACCGTGAGAATTGGGACAGAGTGTATTGTAGCCAAGAGGATTGGCAAGACAAGCTTGTAACTTTTGATTTTGGATATAGTGGAACAAACCGGTGTGGAATACCGGGTCCCCAACGTGGAGTTGGAAGAGAGGACTGACGCTCGAGGCGGAACCTCTATAAATCGATTTGCATTTTTCTCTACCCTACTCTTTTTATTTTCGTGCAATTTATATTGAAGTATTTGATAAACTGTCACGTTTCAGAACCTGTTTCAGAGAGTACTTCAGAGAGTTGTCTGTATTCCGCATAAAATTAAATTTGATCTGTTTTGAATTAAAATAGATATACAAGTGTGATTATCAGCTGTGATTAGTTTCTAAACAGCAAGTTTAATTAATTCTAAGTTTAATAAAGTAATCAAAAGGAAGTGAATTGAAAATTTCGAAAAGAATTTATTTTTGTGAAAAAGCAATTCACCCCCCCTCTTGCTTACATTATTGGGACCAACACAAGCATATCCCCGTAGGGTGCTCCAGTGCTTTTTGTCAAGAAGAAGGATGAGAGTTTGCGTATGTGTATTGACTATAGAGAATTGAACCGGGTTACTATCAAGAATAAGTATCCTTTGCCACGGATTGACGATCTGTTTGATCAGTTGAAGGGAGCAACTGTGTTTTCTAAGATCGACTTGAGATCAGGATACTATCAGCTTAAGATTAAATCTCAATACATTCAGAAGACAGCTTTCAGAACCAGATATAGACACTTCGAATTTTTAGTGATGCCTTTCGGGTTAACCAATGCACCAGCTGCATTTATGGACTTGATGAATGGAGTCTTCAAGGATTATTTGGATTCATTTATCATAGTCTTCATTGACGATATCTTGATCTATTCCCGAAGCAAAGAAGAGCATCAAGAGCATTTGAGACTTGTGTTACAAAGGCTTCAAGAGAAGAAACTATATGCCAAGTTTAACAAGTGTCAGTTTTGGTTGGAGGAGATATCTTTTCTTGGACATATTATTTCAAAAGAAGAAGTCTCAGTTGATCCAACGAAGATTGAGACGATTCTCAAGTGGACAAGGCCTACAACGGTGAGTGAAATCAGAAGCTTTCTTGGATTAGCTGGATATTATCGAAGATTTGTGGAAGGATTCTCAAAAATTGCATCTCCATTAACCCGATTGACCCGAAAGAATGTTAGGTTTTGAATGGGATGATAGATGTGAGAAGAGCTTGAAGAGTTGAAGGAGAGATTGATATCGCTCCTTTCTTGGCGCTACCAGTCATGAAAAGGAATTCATAGTCTTCAGTGATGCATCTATTCAAGGACTCGGTTGTGTTGCTTAGCAAGACGAGAGTTATAGCTATGCTTCCAGACAGTTGAAACCACATGAAAATTAATCCAGCACACGATTTAGAGTTAGCAGCTGTTATATTGCACTGAAATTGTGGAGACATTATTTGTTTGGAGAGAAGTGTAAGATCTATACGGACCACAAGAGTTTAAAGTACATCTTCACACAGAAAGAACTCAATATGAGACAGAGAAGATGGCTTGAACTACTTAAGGATTATGACGTGGAGATCCTCTACCATCCCGAGAAAGCTAATGTAGTAGCGGATGCGCTTAGTAGAAAGAAACATGAAGACATTGCTACTTTGCTTTCTAGCCAAAAGGAGATCCAGATAGAGTTCATGAAGCTAGATCTTGAAGTCACTGTGGAGCAAGTAGATGTGATGTTAGTTCAACTGTCTTTGCAACCAACAATTCTGGATAGAATTAAACAAGCTCAAGAGGAAGACGATGAACCAAAGGAATAAAGGATTCTATAAGGATTGGGAAAAGGAAAGAATTAAAGATTGATATGGATGGTGTTGTGAGATATGGGAATCGACTATTTGTGCCATGTGGGTTAAGAGAAGAAGTCATGAAGGAAGCCCATTCCTCTCCATATTCGATTCACCCCGGAAGTACAAAAATGTATAAGGATCTAAAAAGAAATTATTGGTGGGAAGGTTTAAAGAGGGGATGTAGCTCAATATGTCTCTAAGTGTATGGTTTGTCAACAAGTAAAGATTGAACATGCAACGGCCCGGAGGAGAACTTCAACCTTTGTCAATGCCTGAATGGAAATGGGAAGACATTATCATGGATTTTGTATCGGCTTTACCCAAAACCATAACCAAGTATGAAGTTGTTTGGGTTATCGTAGATAGATTGACAAAGTCGGCTCATTTCATACATTAAGAGTTGGAGAATCATTGGAGAAGATGGCACATACCTATATCAAAGAGATAGTGAGATTGCATGGTATTCCAAAGATGATCACTTCAGATAGGGATTCACGCTTTGTCAGCAAATTTTGGAAGAGTCTACATACTGTTTTGGGTACACAGCTTCAGTTTAGCACGGCATTTCATCCTCAGACAGACGGGCAATCTGAAAGAACGATCCAGATCTTGGAAGATAGTTAAGAGCATGTGCCTTAGACTTTGGCAATAGATGGGATACATTTGCCACTCATAGAGTTTTCTACAACAATAGCTTCCAAGCAACGATTCAGATGGCGCCTTATGAAGCATTGTATGGTAGGAAGTGCAGATCCCCAATACACTGGGATGAAGTTGGTGAAAGAACAGTTTTGGGTCCTGAGTTAGTACAGCAAGCGGTTGACAAGATCCGAGTGATTAAGCAGAGAATGAAGACGGCTCAAGATCGGTATAAGAGCTATGCTGACATGAGGAGAAGACCATTGGAATTCGAAGTTGGTGACCATGTATTCCTTAAGATCTCACCAACAAAAGGAGTGATTAGATTTGGGGTTAAAGGAAAGTTGAATCCAAGATATATAGGTCCATATGAAGTTTTGGAAAGAATCGGGCATTAGCTTACCGACTAGCTTTACCCCCGAATTTGTCCGAAGTTCACGATGTGTTTCATGTGTCCACAGCTTAGAAAGTGTGTATCGGATCCTGAAGCTATCGTCTCTACTCATCAACCGAGATTCAACCCGACCTAAGCACAATTGAGAAACCTATTAAGATCTTGGACAAGATTGACAAGGTATTGAGAAGAAAGTAATTCTTTTGTCAAAGTTTTGTGGTCGGGTCAAGCGAAAGAGAGGCGACTTGGGAACCCAAAGATGAGATGAGACAGAAGTATCCCGAGTTGTTTGAGCAATGATTAAGGTATGATAAGTTTCGAGGACGAAACTTTTTGAAGGAGGGAGAATGAAATAGCCAAGAAATTCCTATATTGCATGCAGTATGATATTTGGATGATATATATATATATATGTATGTTTAGTAATATAATTAAGAAATGTGTTATTTTATATATGATTAGTATTATGAAATTAATATTATTGTTTGATATCCATAAATGTGTGAATAGTTTAATGAATGTGTGTGTCTTTTTGTAAATTAATATGCATGCATTATGTTTAGAATGTAATCAAATTGTTTTGAAGTTGCTTAATTCTGACAGAAATTTTGCGAATTTTTAAACCCCATTTTGAGCTCAAATTTAACTCAAATGCTTGAAATTCTCCCAAATTAAACCTAGGACAAATATACCCTTAAAGGTAAGATTTGGATAACAAATTACTCTAATTGGACAAGATAAGTCCTCCTTTTTGTCAGCCATAATTTCCATAAACGATTCATCTTCTTTCTTTCTTTCTTTCTTTCCTTCTTTTATCAATCCAAAATTTTGAACCCTAAGCCAAGTTTACTACAAGCTTAAGGATCTGAATAACATTCCAAGCCAAGATTCACTCATGTGAGTTTAATGCAATCTTTGTCTTTTAATTTATTTCTTATAATGTGTTGTTTGTAAATGTTAGGGTAGATAGGATTTTGAGATGATGTTTGGTAGGAGATTGGATTGATGCATGAATGATAGTTTGAATGGATTATGATTAATGAAGGGGTAGTTTGCATCTCATAGGAATGTGGAAGTGTGGGAATGGGTATTATAGAAAATTGAAGAATGATAGTTGATATGTGAATTTGAAGTATGAATGGTGATTTGATAATTAGAGCTGAAATTCATGTTGTTAGGATAGTATTTGAATCATATAAAAGCTTTAGAAAGTTTGGACTAAGTTTGGAAAAGTTTTGAGAATTGATCAAAGTGTATAAAATAGGGGATTTCAAAAATCATTTTCGTATAGGCTAGATTTTGAACGTACGCCGGCATCTGGGGATTCTACGCCGCCGGCGTAGAGGCGGTGTAGAAAGCCCACAGAATCAATTTTCCTAACGTCGTTTGCAACATCGCCGGCTTTCACTAGATGAGTGAGTCGGCGTTCTTTCATCCATATTGTACGCCGGCTGTTTGAAATCAACGCCGCCGGCGTATGTGTCAAAGCTGCCTGCATACCTAAGTAGGCTGACGGCGTACCCTTGAACACTGCCAGCGTTGGCAGTGTGAATTTTCAGGACATTGAACACCGGCTCAACACCGCCGGCGTTGAGTGCCGGCGTATCCCTGAGCTTTGATTTTTTTTTTAAAAAAGCTTTATCTAAAATTTTCCAAAGTTTGTATTCGAGTAATCATGTATTTATTAAGCGATCTAGGGTATGATAGGGGTTTAAATGCCTTATTTGACTTTGAATCAATTTATTTTGGATTCTTGGATGAATTTATATTTTGAACTAGTCACTTAGAGTTTAAGCTAAGAGTGAATTTTAATATTGATTAAACAGTGATAGATCGTCGCCCATTCGACTCCGTTAATTCCCGAGCTTTATCAGGTACGCAGTAACCTGCTTGTCTCTGTTAGGATAGGCATTTATAAAACTTAAATTTAATAATAAGAAAACTTAAAATGTGATTGTTGCTTGTGTTTTATGCGTTAAAATCCAATTCCTACGCCAGGTCTGTATGAACCTAACGGCGACCCTCATGGTTTGATGAGTTTAGGATGGAAGTTGGTATCCGGTTCGGGGAGTGGCACCTTGCTTGGTTTGAGCACGGTAGATCTAGGCGCTTAGGCCACTCCTGTCATTGAGATGACTTTCATTAAGTGGTATGGCGGTAGTCGACGGGGGTATAGATCGTGAAAATTTATTTAAACTTGGTAGGAAGTATCGTAGTTTAGTTCAAACGTTTATGAGAACGGGTGATCTATATTTTATGATATGGACTGAGTATAAATAGAGCTAAGTAACGGCTATTAACCCTGGAGAAAGCTACTTTTCTCTTTGACTTAACGATATCTAGGACTATGAGTACACGAACTACTTATATCAACCCCCTGAGCGTCCGAGTGTTACTCAGGTACCCTCGCGATCCCTGTTGTCCGGAGTTTGAATACTCCCGGTTGATTGATTAATTAAAGATAAAGAATAATTGAATGGATGTTGCATATTGCATTTAGACTAAGCTTGTGTGCTTTATCTCGCTTTTGTATTCGTTGCTGTGTACTGGGCCTCTGGCTCATTCTTTTAACAATTTCAGGTGATGACCTGGACGAGTCCTATGCGAGCATGGGTTATGGCTCCGATTTTGAGGACTTCTGGAGGAATATGAGGACTAGAGTTTGACCAGGACTGGACGGAAACCATTCTTTTTGTAATAGACTAGATAGTTAGTTAGAATGGATGTTTGTAAAGCTTTGTTAAGCTTTATATTTTGTTATTTTGTTTAAGGCTTGTAAGAAGCCTGGGATGTAATATATGTATGTTATATCTAGCTTAATCTGCCTTTGTTTGAAGTTGTGTATGTATATGTTACTATGTTTTGAAAAGCTACTAAGTAATTATTTCTTAAAATGATTTATTCCTTAAGATTAGTGAACAATTCATCAAACAATCCTTTTAAGACAACCTCGCATATAATTCTAGATTATATGCGGTTGGAGAACTGCTATTGCTTATTTCAACTAGGGGTAATAGTGGGTCCTTACAATTATATTATAACAACTCTCTACCAATCCAATGAATAAAAATGACATATACAAATTATATAATTTTATTTACTAAAATATCAACACAAAATTTCATATCAGATATGTGATTCTTAAATTAATAAATAATTGCATGTTATATATACGATTTTGAAATTTGAATACATTGTTAAAATTGCATATTAATATGTGATTTACAAATAAATAAAAAATAAAATCGCATCTTAAACATATTATTTATTTAAAATAAAAATTTTAATTTACTGTCTTTCAAAAAAATCACATATAAATCATCCAATATTTATAGATAATGTAAAATTACATGTTAGACATGCTATACATGTTACATCGGTAAACTGACAATATCGTCTGAATGTTGAGCGCAAGTTAAGTATGGGAAAGTATCCCTAAATTCAATTGATATAGATAATGTCACTAAAGCTATTACTTAAATGTCATTTAGGAATTTCGGCATCCAAGAAATTTAGCATTTTTAAAACAATATTTTGTAAGGTTTTAGCAATATTACTAATAATTCGGCAGATAGGGAATTTGTCATAACGTATTATAAAATCTTAAACTTTCCAAAATTTTGAAAATATATATTTTATTAAATGTAATTCAATATATTATGCCTGTTATATTATTAGTTGTTATTGAAATAAATAAAAGATTTGTAAATCGATAAACTGACAAACATCGTAAATGTTCGGCCAAAGTCAAGCGTGGGAAAATATTCCTAAAATTCAATCGATAATAGGTAATGGCCACTAAAGGTCTTACTTAAAGGCCATTTACGATGGCATCAAAGAAATTTACGATTTTTGAAACAATATTAACTAAAGTTTTAAACTGTTACTAATCGTTGGACAGAGGAATTTGTCATAACGTATTATAAAATTAATCTTAAATTTTCCAAAATTTGAAATTTATTTTTTATTTGTCTAAGAGTAGTGATTTCGAAGTAGTTGGATACTAGAATAAGAGAGTAATTAAATTGTAATTGCAGTTCAATAGAGTAATAAAGTGTAATCTCTTATATGCCTATTATATTATTTAGTTGTTATTGAAATAAATAAAAGATTTATTAAAAATAAAAACAGATATTTATTATACCTATGTTAGAACAACAAAATATTTATCATAAATAAAATATGAGTTGTTTTATTATATCTTAGTTAGTCGGATTTCCAATTGGATCATAATTATGACCTACCACTGACCCTAAACTCTAGGGTCATAATAAATTCCCCAAACCTCTATCCTAAACCTTATAGGGTTTTAACGAGTTGGCGAATGAGGTACAATATGCTATTCACTTGACAGTAGTATCCCTTGTTATGAATTCCAACAAAAGACAAAGAAGAAATGTTTAATACTTAACTAACTATGTTACTTAATATAGACTAGCATATAGAGTAGCAAAACTACAAAACAAATACTTTACAAGTTACAGCTGTACATGTTTCGAAATATAGTCCTTATTTCAAACAAGGCAAAAAAATTGTAAACTACCTATGCATGGATGCATATATAAATACATAAAAGGAAACAAGAAAACAAACAAGCTTTACGCTCAAAATAGTAAGTGTTGGGAGTCCTTTGGAGACTCGAAGTCCAGAACATTTTTTCCCTTCTTTACCTCGCAAAACACAATAAGACAAATTCTTTTGTTAAAAATCAGTAATTTGGCAAAAGATAGGAATCCTAGAATAAACAAAGAGAATATGGTTGAAAAGTGTTAGCAAAAATCCTTCAATGATGTGCAATCAAAATCACATTTTTCCTCTTCCTAAAGCGATAACACAATCAAACAACAACTCATTAAAAACAACAACATCAGAATTTACATGGAAAACCCCAATTTAGGGAAAAACCATTGGGTCACGGTATAAATAATCTTCCACTATCAACAATAATGGGATATAATAGTTTCTCTCACTAGATAACACTAATGGATCACATAAAACTTCATCACAAATGGTGGATTCAACACCAGTAGGCCTCTTTCTCTCTACATACTCTCTCTAGGATTTAGAAATATCCTCCACCTAGCCCTACTACCAAATAAGAAATATTTATATGCAACACGAAGGGAAAACAATATTGTTCATAAATTGTCAAATTAAAATGAAGGTTAGATCTATTTGGAACTTTGGCGTTTTCAATGCCAAGGAGTACATTGGTGGCTTGATGCCGGCCTTGATTGATCTAAGCTCTCGAAATATTTTTTTATGTCAACACTGGCAAATTAATGTTAAAGGTCGGCGGTATATCTTCTATTACGGCTAGTGTATGGCATTTATCTATTTTGTTTTCACAAAATCTCCTTATTTCTAAGTCTTCTTCTAAGTATATGTAGTATATTTAAGATTTCCTTAATTATAGATCCATAAGGGTTGGATCTATAATCCAACTAACTTCCCTCCTATTCATATGATGGGTTTCATCACACTTGTTGTTTGTCTACAACAAGCGAGCTTGTCCTTAGTTAAAGCTTTAGTCATCATATCTGAAGCATTATCATCAGTAATGGATCTTCTCAAGCTTCAAAAGCTTTGATTACAATACATCTCAAATCCAATGATATCTAACATCAATGGGTTTGGATCTGGAATGAAACATTGGATTCTTACTAGATGTATAACACTCTAATTGTGACAAAACAACCTCAAGTCTTCTTGCTCTTGACCTAGCTCCTCTAAAAAATTTCTTTATCCACGAGACCTCCTTGCAAGCTTCGGTCACAGTGCTTCAGTAGTAGATAGTGCAACACACTTCTACAATTTTGATTGCCAAATAACATTGCTTCCCCTGCATAAGTAATCAAATAACCTAAAGTGGACTTCCTAGAATCAAGATCTTTAGCCATATCAGCATCTGAAAACCTTTCTAATACAAGCTTATTGCCATTAAATTGTAAACTTAACATAGAAGTGCCCCTAAGACACCTAAGAATCTATTTAACAGTGGTATAATGCTCTTTACATGGATTTGAGAGATAGTGATAACAACACCAACAGCATGAGCAATATTCGATCTAGTGCACACATGGCATACTTAAACTACCGACAACTGAAGCATATGGTATCTTCTTCATATCTTCTTTGTTCTTTGTCTACCTTACTTTTATGACACTATTGACAACTAAGTTTGAAGTGACTGCAAGTGGAGAACAAATAAGTTTCACCTTGATCATGTTGAATCTCTCCAATACTTTTCAAGGTACCTCTCTTATGATAACCACAAATTCTGGCACTTCCTCTCACGAATAATTTCTCATACGAGAATTTAGCGTGTGGGTCCTAAGTCTTTCATGGTGAAAGACTGCATTCAATTTCCAGTCCCTGTATCTTCTTGGCATCATGGCCAATAATCATTATATCATCAACATATAGTAAGAGTATAAAAAACTCACTTACGGAAAACTTCTTTAAGAAAACACAGTGATCTAATGCAGTCCTGGTGTAACCTTGATCAATCATAAAGGATTCAAACTTCTTGTACCACTGCCTTCGATACCACTTCTTAGGAAAAATTCTTTAATACATGTAATAAAAAACAGATTTTTCCTCTTGCCCATACGATAACAATAATCAAACAACAAATACTTAATTAAGAAACAATAACACTAGGATTTACGTAGAAAACCCCATTTTGGGTAAAAACCATGTGGTTGCCATACAATATACTTCTACTATCAACAATAATGGGATGGTTTTTCTCACTAGATAACATTAGTAGATCACCAAAACTTCATCACAAATGGTGGATTTCAACAAAACAGGCATCTTTTCTCTAGACTCTCTCTCTAGGATTTAGGAATAGCGTCCACTTAATAATACCAAATAAGAAGTACTTATATGTAACATAAAGGGAAAAAGCGCACTGTACATAAGGTGTCAAATTAAAATGAAGGCTGGCAATGTTTGGAACTTTGCTGTTTCAATGCCGGGGAGTACACTAGTAGCTTTAACACTGGCCTTGATTGATCTGAGCACACAGAAAAAAATTTCTTATTTCAATGCTAGCAAATATAATGTTGAAGGCTAGCGGTGTATGTTCTGTAATGGCTAATGTATAGCATTTGTCTCCTTTGTTTTCACAAAATCTTCTTATTTTAAAGTCCTCTTCTAAGTATATGTAGTATACTTAGGTTTCCTTGATTATAGACCTATATGGGTTGGATCTATAACCCAACATAAAAAAAAAAAAAAACCTAGGTTTATTTTGTAAGTGAAGAGTGATAAAAGTTGATTTTTGCATGGTTGGGAATTTTCAAGAATAGGGTTTTCTTTATTGAGGATTAGGCCTTAAACGTGGCTATCTCCCTGCTGTAGTTGTATCTCTAAGGTAGAGTATTGAAGAGAAACCATGACTAAGTCATAGCAATTCTTGAAAGTTGGAATATGAATTGTTATTCAATCTTTTTCTTTAATACTGATTTCTAGTATTTTAAAAAAAACACCATAATAACTTCACATGAATTGAGCTAGAAATTAAATAATCATTTCCAGGTGAGTATGCGTTTATTTATTTATTTCTTCTTCCAGTTAGCGAAACCTACATTGCATTTGAATGTGTGACTATTTAAGTTTCTAGAAGGATCTTTATGAAGGTCATTTTCTTTATTTAATTTGTAAAAAGTTATACTATTAGAGTATGTTATATTTATATTTATATATATTATAAAGCTTATTTCTTTCTTTTACCAAATATTATTAATCTCGTAGAATGCAAGTTTTTTTTTTTTTTTAAATCCCTTTTATGGTTGGTCAAGTCATAACATTGCACATAAGAAAAAATACTTCCAAAATTTTTGTTGTTGGGTGTCGAATCCACAAAAATATTTAACCTACTCTTAAAGATTTGTAAATAGTGATGACCAGGATCGTATCCACAAGGACTAGTAAAAAAAATCTATTTCTGTAAAGATTGAGAAGAGAGAAAAATTTGGGGGGGGGGGGGGGGGGGGGGGGGGGGTATGAAATCAAGCGATTAAATAAAATCTATAACTAATTACCAAAGAATAATATTGAGAAAACATCCAACCAAAGTCTTACCACAATTCAATTCTCAGATTGATCCTCGATTCAAAGATAATTATTCTTTCGATTGAATAGATTGGTTATGACTTCCAACAAGGTCTGAAAATCTATCTCCTTATGGATTCGATAATCAAAATAGGCTCTTTGATTATTTCCCTAATCGATTAGACAACCCTAAATAGGCTCTTAGAGTTTAATCTATCAATTGCTTTATGAAATAGAGAGACTACCAACCCTAATCAATAATTCATATGTTCGAATCATTTAAACTAGATCATAAATCATCACAACAACAATTAATCATTTATCTTATGACTATTCGTGTTGTTTCATCACTTGAATTAGAAATATCATATAATTACGGATATGATTTCTTAATTGACAGATTATTGTTTGTTAATCATACAATTGGATCCAAAGTTGCAATAACAATCAACAACAATAGCAATATAATAGATGATAAATGAATATTCAAATAAAAGAACAATTCGATAAAACCGTTTAGATCTCACAATCCTCTTGAATTGAAATTGTTGCAATCCTTTGGTTAGATTTGGATTTAGCCACTCATGACTCTTAGAATACTCTCTAAGGTTTGTTCTTAATATGTCTATGATAAAAGAATAATAATCAATACAAAGATAAACCCTAAGACACACACACACACACACACACACACATATATATATATAAGTTACAAGGAATAGGAGTCGTCAAAATATAGGCTGGCAAGATCTCCAGCAACGCCGGCGGCCATCATTACATATTGTCCAGCGTTTAACAATGTAAGCTGGCAAAATCCCAGGAAGGCCGGGCGTTCGAAGGCGGCCTTGGTTCCTCGCGCAATGCCCAGTAGTGTATGGTCGGTGGCCTTTAGACATACACAGCCGGCCTTCTTTCATGTTGTTCGCTGGTGTCATTTCTCTCCTTCAAACACGGGCGGCTTTGTAGTTGTTGTTGTTCGGCCTTCTTGTATTCCTCTTCAACGCTGGTATGCTCCACTTGTAGGCGGCCGCCTTGATTCATTGATGGCCTGCCTTGAATGTCAATTTTGCTTTGCTCATTTTTGCTCCAAATTGTAATATCTGTTCCTTTTAGCTTCTAAGACTTGAAATTCATATAAATCCTGATTAAGTACCAAATCCTTATATTTTTATAAAATTAATAACAAATTGATCAAGATTAAACCAATGAATTATGAGTAATATTCATCTTAACATTTGTATCTTCAAAAAAATAAATAAATACATAAAATTTAAGTTCAATAGGACAAAGAAGGGAAAAAAAGGGCTAATGCTCATAAACTAGCCATCTTAAATATATTTAAAAGAAATTATTCATAAAAATAGAACACAATAATTATTCTTTTCTTATAGAGTTAATATGACAATTTGTTGGCAAAATAGCTATTATGCAATTCTTATTGCCGCAAAGAACTATAAATCCTTTTCATCTCTAAAGGTTTGTCTTGTATATTTTCATATTTTTATACATAAAACTCTAAACAATACTCAAGGCAAACTAAAGTAAAAATATATTTGTAACATTTTTCTAATATATTGCTGTAGTTGTTTTAAATACAATTGAAAAGAAAAAAGTAAAAGTTGTGTTGTAACCAAGTCCAAAATGAGTAATCTAAGGCAAGAAACATTTTTTGTGGGTATAAATGTTGAAGGTGAAGTGCTAATGTTATGTGAGGATACAAAATCTAAACGTATAATTTTGGACAGCATAGTAACGCTATAAAAAAAATTATTAATTTAATCTACTAACAAGCATTAAATATTTATTTCTTTGTGCTTACAAAATAATTTATATATTTTCTAAGGGAGTTTTTTTTAAGCCCCTTGTTGACTAAAAGTCAATTTGTTGTAAAATCGTTCCCTCTTATCATATGGGGATAGAAGAGAGTGAAAGGGATAAAGTTAGAATCTTGTCACATGCAAATATATTAATTGATATATATAATATTGGATACTTTCTAACATCCATAAGTTCATGAGTCCAAATTACCTAGATCTACTTAAATCTTATCCAAGTTCAACTCTACGCTAGGACAATGCTACACAAGGATCATCATGCTACCATATTGGTATCTTTAGTACTTTCGATCCACCAATCATAGCAAAGCACATACAGTAAACAAATTATTATCATCGAAAGTATTCAATTAATCAATTAAAGATCCCATTACAGACAAGCATAAGCAACAAACAAAGTATAAGTGTCTTTAGAATATCATCTTAGTATAGGTCCTAGAGCTTGGTATAAAAATTAATTAAAAAGTATTTAAGATCATCTTGCATTCTCTAAATCCAGTTATTGTATATTGCTCTTATATACTTCTAGATAAACTACTTATGGATATCGTGTAGCTATATGATATGTAAATTCAAGAAATTGATGTTTTAACTTACTTCTATTTCTATTTCAAGGTTTTGTAGTACTGTGTGAATTAATTAACCTTACAGAAGGGAGTCAAATCAGTTTCATAAGTTTTGAAGGTGAATTTTACAAGTTTGAAAAAATTGCAATATGAACTACCTATACATAAGATCATGCATAGTCTTGTATCTATACACAATCTCATGCATGAGTCATGCAGATTATAGAAGAGTCACAACATAGTACTCAACCTATAGATTGTTTGTAAATTAACCACCAAAATTAATCCAAAAATAATATAACTACTTCATAATCATTCCCAACACAAAACAATATTTCAACATAACTTAATTACTATTGCCTTTTGCTTAAATCCTTCTTCACTCAACACCTACACCTCAATAAGTGACTTTCAATTTTATTCATTCCTCTACACACAATAATAATCATTTGTCATAAATTTCAATATAAAACTGACCCTAACATTAAATTCCTTTAAGGAATTCACCACAGTATTTTTGGATTTTGTCACTATTCATAAAACGCTATCGTACATATTTTTATACATAAATCCTCATTGGTAATTACCAACATGCATGGAATTTCTTATGGACAATCCACGCCAAAGGAGAAGTTATCATTGATTGGGGAAAAAAACTAATAAAGAAGGAGAAAATAAATAAGCGTACCTTAGTTTCTAGAGGTCTTTATAAGATATTGTTTGGTTTAATGATTAAATTACTCTTTTACCATTATTTTGATTTTCTTAAATTTATTTTATATATAACTGATTATTTTATTCTTTTTTCCTTAAAAGAACTATCATCTTGAAAGTTCCTTAAGCTACTCATTAATCCTTTTAGCTACTAAATAGTTCGTTGTACCTTAACATATTGCTTTGCTTATTTTCCTTAGGATCAATTCTTTGGCATCTACGATATTTATAAGTTTTTCAATTGGAATATAATTCGATTAAAGATTCAGTGATTTTGAAATAGTTACTTGATTTAGTTTTATACATACTTAATCAACGCAATTAAGTATCACCCATTAAGAATGCTCGCTTACCTTGATGGCATCATTAATCTTAATACTCAATCCTTGATCAATCATTTCATTAGTGAAATTTTAACACCCATGATATCTAACTTGAATTCCAAACGTTATCACATCATCAAAATACCCCATACCAATTTTGACTCCTATATTCACTTATTACCCATCACGTCCCAAAGACCTTTCAAGATTTTACTATTCCCAACCATATTGTTATTTGATATCGTGGTCTTATTTAAGCTTCTACAGAATTATTTGCCAAAAGGACTTGCTATTCTCTATACCTTTTCATCACTAGTAATCCATGCAATCTTTAAATTTCTTTAATATATAACTTCTTCATGTACATTCTTTTCCAACAATTATTGCTCCTTAAATTCATCCATTTCCTTAGTAAAATTTTCTAACATTCCCCTTTTTAGTTTGGTATCACCAAACCCTTTCAACTTACTCCAAAATAAAATTTCTTCTCTTAGTTGCAAAATTTTATTTATGATTCATATCACTAAAATCCCCACGACTCCTTGACTTTGCCAGCAGATTCTCTCAACTAACCATGCTACCCCTTATGAGCTTTGAATCTTGGCTTATCCAAAACTTTCAATAATTGTACCCTTGAGCTTGGTAGCACTCATTACTATTCATTCATTTATTCAACCATTATTTTATTCTTCTAACCATATATTATTTTGACCATCATTGACCATCCCTGAAGTCGCTAAGGGTCACACCAAATTCTTCTTTTGCAGCATCATAACTCATTTCATCAGCCATCTAGCCAACAACTTCCAATTAAGAAACCACAATAATTCTCATGTTTTCGCTTTCTCATACTATTGCTACAATTTACCAAAGAGAGAAATTTTTTAAGAGATTACATCTCTTGGTTGTTACGTTGCATGCTAGTGTTATTATTCAAAGGATGACAAAAGTTATTATCATTTGTATTTATGTACATGTTAAATTGAGTAAATGATCATTTAAACTTGGTTCTTTTACTTATCAATTATATTACCGTTGACTCTTTTGTTGTCTTGATTTTCATGGCTAAAAAGCTTATTTCACATTTTACTTATTTTAGTGCTCTCACCAATCTCATTAGTTATGCATTATTTTGGAATTTCCAACTATCAATATAATGGTTATTTTTTGCAACTTTTATCATTGTAGTTAGTGTTAAAGATTTGATTTACTTTCTTGTAACTTTATTTTCAGTTATTAACCATTTACTATTTCTCAATCATTATTATAACTATATGTATATTTTGTCTTTGGTTTACTAATTTCTATTTATTTTATCATGCTATAAATATTCTTTTTAGTTTTTACTTAATGTTGATTTTGCTTCTTCTAAAATGATTCTGCACAAGTATATTTATGAGGAGAGCTAATGAAAATTGACATAGAACTAAACAAACCATAACTAAACTAATAAACGATCTTACACAAATGACATGACTTGATATGACATAACTCAATCCTAGAAGGCTGACCAATAAGATTTAACATGGCAGGACTTGACACAACTTGAAAGAACCACTTATAACATTTGATATACTTAACACAATATTTAACAAACAATGGAGGAATGAAATCGTCAATCTCGCCTATTATACATCATGTATCAACATAAGTCCTTGCTTTATCAATCTTTGTTATTAAAGCATAATTGCCACTATGAAAAACTTAGTGAGATAGTTCATACTTTGAGTCTCTCTGCTTTGATTGTTAAAGCTCTTATAATTTCTATTTTTGTATTTACAGCTACATTTAGATATCGGCACGGTTTGGGTCGGTTCCGGACCCGAACCAGAACCGCTAGAGCCGAGGAGGTTCACGGTTCCAAGGAACCGCCGGTTCTGGCGGTTCCTGTTCACGTGAACCGGTTTTTTTTTTTTTTTTGGAAAAATGAAGGATATAGCGATGACGTTACTGTTAAAACCTTAAACGCTAACATTATTATTGGTCCATAGATTTTCAAAACAATCTTAAGCTTAATTGTTATTATCAGTTTCGTAATTGTATACCAAATATCATTTCCTGTTAATTAATTAAATGCAGCAATAATTAGCGTATATATATATATCATCCAATTGGAATTCAAAAACATGACGTGCTACGTCGGTTAATTTGAAAGAAGGTTGTTACATAATTAACAATAATAATGATTATTTCTGCAATTTTCTTCCTAGTAAACAGGGTTGAGATGTTTGTGGGTGATGACATCGATCACAGTCACGTGAGATGAATTAGTGTCCAATTTTATCAGTTTTCGTTAGGGATCGAGATTTGAGGCAATTTCATGATTTCTTTGTTGTGCAGTTCTTGCTGGAACTACTACGTTGGATGGCATTTGAATTTTACGTTAAATAAGACCAAGTTGATTTGTTTATTCCTGTCTTTTTTATAGAGTAGTAATTTGTGAGGAAATTCAAGTTTCTTCTTTGACCCGTACGCTGAATCTCTCCTTTCAAGACCTAGGTTTTTTTTTTTTTTTTAATTCATATATGTGACGGTTCCGGACCCAGTTCCGCCACGCTAACGCTCGGACCCGCTGGTTCGGCGGGTCCTTGAACGGTTCAGAACCGTCACCGATGGGGCGGTTCCGGGTCAAGAACCGCGGTGACGGTTCGGGGCGGTTCGCGGTTCGGAACCGCCCCATGATGATGTCTAGCTACATTACTCTCTTTAAAGAGGGATCAAGACAGACTTGCATTCGACTTTCTATTTTAGGAAGACAATTTGTTATTCAAATAAATCTCTCTCTCTCTCCCTCTCCCACTCCCCCACCCCAAATAACTTTATAGTTTAGGAATAGTATAAGATATGTTAATCAAAGTAGATGCTGCCTTGATTAACTTAAAGAGAGTTTTGATCAACTATTACATTTTATTCTATTTTGAAGTTGTGTTATCATTAGTTTGTCTATTAAACCTAGTTATTTCATTCAAAATGGTCAAAATTATTCAATCATAAGTATTTACTTCCATATTCCATTTTATTAACTCTTCCTTAACAAAAAGACAATTTCATCTAGCTTTTATAGGGTTGTACTTATGTGTATATCTATATAATTTTCATGTATGCAAAGTATGAATCTTTTATGAGGTGACTTCATTATCTTAATCCACTTTTAATTCATGCTTAGTGTGATTGCTATCAATTATTTATCTTGTAAATATACAGAAATACCCTAGATTTTCAATAATTCAAATTAAGAAAGTAATATTAATTAACATGAAATATGAATAAATTTGAACCTTAAGAAATATTTGAGTAATTAATTACAAGTTGGATAATCTAGGTAATTAAATAAATATTAAATTATAAATTATAATTTAGTTTGGATGAATTAAATTGGATTAGTAAAGAATTAATGACATTTATATTATCAATGATACAATTTGACTTAGTAAGAGTAATTGAATTAAGTAGTTTATCAAATTAGTATAATAGAGTAGTAATTACATATGGTTGGAAAGTGATCAAACCAATTATTAATCATTATCCAAAATAATCTATATATCATTGATTCCCAAAATAAAACATTTCAATTCTTAATTACAAATTTCTTAAATTACAAATTTTCAAACATTATTATTCTTAATTAACCCACATGCCAACTTATCAATTCATGTCACTTAATATTAACTTTCCCTAATCAACACACATACCTAATGGATCTAGAGTCATCACAAAATCATCACAAAATCCTATACACTAGATATTATAGAATCAACACAAATGTACAATAAATCTTTTATCTCACCTTTACATACTACATCTTCTAGGATTATTCCATACAACATCAAAGATTTCATCTCTTTGTTTTTCTTCCATTAAAAATATCCTCCATTCTCCTTATCTTCTACAAGAAGAAAATTCTTAACCCAAACACCAAAAAATAAAAAAAAAGGAAACTATCTTCTCTTAATGTTTAAAAACCCATCAATAATCCCTACCAAATTGAGCATTTTCAAGGTAAAGAAATTCATAATGCTCATGCCCATTCTTTTACCCATTCAATGAGAAGTCTAATCTTTATCCTCAAGTCAATTCTTAGGTGATCTTGAAGATAAAATCAAGGTCAAAGTTAGGGGTTACCATGAGAAGCCTCATCAAATTGCTAGTAGTAGTAGAAAGGTTTATGAGCTTGTCAATAATATATTGTTATTCTAGTAAGTACTTTCACTAAATCAATATTGATTCCAAATTGATGATATTATATAAGTTGCAAAACTGAAATTTATGTTTGAGCCTATTCTTGATATGGTTTTGATAAATTATTGCTTATATTAACACATTATACATGCCTAATTTGAATTAATTAAATAAACAATGCAAGAAACATGTTATAATCTTGAATATAAAATTTGAATATGCTTTTATGATGTTTTTATAGAATATATTAAGTACTAGATAATACATGTATGAATATCCATATTATATTAATCTAAATTGTTGATTTTGTGTAGAAAATTGTAAATTAAATAAAGATTTGCATTGCGTATGATCTTCGGTTGAATTTATACATGTTATAGTGTATGGATTTATTTGAAATTTGATTTTCATGAATTAATATAGATTGTATAATAGTAGTGAAATTAATTAAAATAGTAAATTGATAAAGACACATTATACTCAATTTTTATACAAGGAATCATGCTAAATTGCTATTGATTTTATAGAAATCATGAGTAATTGGTACTTAAAGTGTTTCATATGATATTTCAAGTCTTGAAGGAACTATAAAGCAAATATAACCAAATTGGAGAATACTTTCTACATATAGAAAAGTGGACAACAAAGGCTAGCCAAAATAGGACATGATCTGCACCGCTGGCCTTCATTGTGAAAAACATCGGCTTACATCTTCAATTCATCCAACATCGGCAAAATATGAAGCGACACAACCTAATTTGAAACAGATCAACATCATCCTTTTAAACAGACCTATATGCCAACAAATTGGAGTTTAATGTCGCCGGCTTCGTGTCGACCTTGCTTGATAACAGAATCAAAAACATTAAAGTTGCATAATATACCGCCAGCCTTCATCAGAAATCACACCAGCATTCAATGTTTAATAACATACACTAGCCATTGGGAGATAAAGGCCGTCAATGTTTAGCCGACCTTGAAAATGTATAGAATCAAAAACTTCAATGCCTACTCCTATGCCACCAATGTTTTCCTCTTAGAAAATTATTCAAAATCAATGAACATCGGCTAAATCAAATTAAAGGCCATAAGTGTATAATCAACACTGCTTCGATGCTGATCAAACACTGGTTGCCATTTCATCTCGGATTTAATTTTACAATGAATACCAGTAATGTAGGCCAGTAAAGTACAGGATGAAACTATTGACCTTTATTCTATCGGATGAAATTTCAATTTTGGTTTGTAAGAAGTATTTAGGTAGATCTTGTTTTATTCATTTGGAAACACTTGAAAAACTCCTAGAACCCTAGAGAGAGATTTACATGGAGATGAGTAGCCAAATCCATAATTTTCTAGCCAAAGTATTGTTACAAGTTTCAGTTCTTTAAGGATTGTGAGATCTAATTGATTTATTTGTTTGCTCTTTGCAATTGGGTATTTATATATCTTTTGAATGTTTTGTTATTGTTATCTTGTTTAATTGATACAAATTATGATCCATTTATTCAGTTAACAAGGTAACATATTGTCAATTAGAATGTTAAGTCCGTAATTATTCGACTGTTCTAATCTGTATGACACAATAACATGATTGATTATAAATGGATCATCTTATGATTTGTTAGCTTGGATTGATTATCTCTCTTGTTCTTCATGCTATTGATGAATTAAACCCTAAGAGCTTGTTTAGGGTTGTTTAATCAATAAGGAAAATAATTAAAGAGCTTGTTTTTATTATCGAAAAAGTAAGGAGACATAGGTTGTTATAGCTTATTAATGACTATAACCAATTTATTCAAGATAAAAAAAAAAATAGAAATCTTAGCATCAGTGATCAATTCTATGAATTGAACTGTAATGATATCTTTGGTCAGGAACTCCTTGACATTGAATTAATCTTTGAATTTTGTTTACTCGTTTATGATATAATTAATTTTCTTTAATTTCACAAAACTCCCCACTTTTTTCTTTGCTTCATCTAATTTATAAATAAAAATAAGTTTTACCAATCCCTATAGATTCAACCCTACTCACTACTATATACAAGTTATAAAAATATTTAGAATAGGAATATATATTTGTTGGATTTAACACCCACTAAACCTAAATTATTATTTTTAAAATAATCAATCACATTAATAAATCTATATTTTTGAAGCAAACTGGGAAATTTGATTATTTTTGAAAATTAATTACTGTTTTTTTAATTAGATAAAATTATAAATTTAAGGTATATCATATGTGGTATCAAATGAATTTATTTTAGATGAAATTCATGAAAATTAAAGTTTAACATGCTCAAGGTGTTAATGCATGTACAATAATGTTTTGATGTGAATTGTTGAATTAAAGTGATGATATATATATATATATATATATATTAATTTAGGTGCATGTGAGTATATATATGTGTATGTATTTTTGAAATTTATTTCTATATGATTTTATAAAATCATGATTGAACATGTAAGAACAGGAATGAACTTAATGCTAGAATGATAAGAACAAATATAAGATTGATGTTTGATTGATTAGTTTGACATTACAATTTGGTTAAATTGATGAAATAAATTGTAGATTGAATGCAAATATTAAGTGATAAGTCATAATGGATTTTAATAAAGACTATGTGATCTTATCTTAGCTATTGGTCAAATACGAGACGATTAGTGAAGTTTGTTCTCTAATTCTTATATGAGACAATTTTCTTTAAGCGGATATTTATTCTTGATGGTGTCTCTCTTCTAACTTATTTCAAAATATCTCTATTTTATCAGGTACACAATGACATGTGTATTATTTGCCCTAAGTAGGCATTCTCAAATGGACTAATTTCAAAGATGACCTAATAATTGAGTGTGTTGTTTAATCTTGTTCGGGAAGCAACAACCTTGCTAGGCTATGCCAGCACGGTAGTTAGATGCTTAGGACACTCTTATTCCTTTTATTGATATATCATTAGTGGCTCAGGGGGTTAACTGATAGGGTAAACGATATCCAGATAATGTCCATTTATGTTTTGGTAAGAATTATTATATGTAATTTATGACTATGGGTGTCGATTGAGTTGACACGTAACTATGTACTGAAATAGATGGAGATGAGTAACGGCTATGAACCTTAAATGAGGCTATTACATAGAATTTTTTTTTATAGAAGGTTAAGGTATTTGACCTGACTTAATTAACCCCCTAAGTAGTTACTGCTACTTAGAACCCCCATATTCCCATAGCTTGTTGTTCAGAGTGTAAGTACTCATGTGTTGATTTGACTCTCCTTAAATAATAACCTGGAACCATTGGTTGTTGCATTGCATATAGTCTAGGTACATATGCCATATCAGGTGTGTTTTCATTGCTATGTACTAGGCTTTGGCACACTTCTTTACTTTTTCAGGTGTTAAAGATGAATTTATAAGGATTGTTGTTATTACGTTGAGTATGGTGAATATTGGTGAGAGACTGGATGAGTTTGACACTTAGACAAGCAAGATATTGTAATTTTTAGTTTGTAAGAGTTTATATTTGTATTTTAAGGTTTTAAGGAACTTTTGGTGACTTTAGATGTAAAATTTCATTAGATAACATTATTTGTAAAATTTAAATAATGATTTCTTAAATCTAAATCTTGTTAGAAATCTACTTATTTAATGATAACCTTTGTGTATAATACGTAAGTGTTATAAGTGGTGGAACTATTGATGAACTAGAACTTATTTGGGGCGTGACATATACATAAAATGAGTGAATTACATTGAAATGTATCAACGTGTGTGAGTAAATTCATTTAAGGTATCAACATTTCAAAAGGTTCAAAAGAGAAATAAACATTAGGGAATAAATTTATTTAATGTATCAACGTTTCAAGTAGTTATAAAAAGATATCAACATTATGCAAAATGAGTTAAATAAGGTATTAATATCTGACCATTACTGAAAATTTATAAACTTAATTGAAAATCAATCGAAACTTTGATATCTTAGATGAACTTTGCAAAACATTAATAGCCCATTTGATTCAATTTGTGAAATATTGATACCTCTTTTTAATCAGTTAAAACACTGATTCATTAAATGAACTTACCTGTAAACATCGATATGTTTTAGTATAATTTATCCTATTAAAGACAATAAAAATATCTAAAGATACAAATGACTAAGCTATAGAAGTTAGTAAAAATCAGGTATGATGCTATATAAGTAATAAGACATGTATGGTTAAACTTTAGCATAATAACACTATAGTAGTAATCATTCATTTAAGATATCAATGTTTCAACTGGTTAAAAAGAGAAGTAATATTTAACAAAGTGAATTAAATATGGTATCAATGTTTTTTAAAGTTAGTTTAAGGTCTCAATATTTGGATTGATTTTCAATTAAGTTTCCTTACTTTTTGTTAATGGTAAAATGCTAATATCATATTTAACTCACTTTGCAAGATGTTGGTATCTCTTTTTAACCACTTAAAACGTTGATACTTTAAATAAACTAATCATTAAACGTGTAATGACTTGGAACTCCACCTACCAAGTTGTTGTCCACTTTGGCAAGATCCCACATGATTTTATTCTTAGTGCCAACTACTTCTCAAGGGTTACCTATTCTGGGAGTACTCTCCATTGAGCACATTTAACTTTAGAGTTCTTTTGAACTTCAAGTCATTACATCAAAAGACGCATCGATGATTAGAGTCCCACCTAGCCTAAGAGAACAAAAATAGTAACCCATAGTCGAAGGGAAAAACATAATATAAGCTTATCTAAAGATAAAACCTACTCCATAGTCTACTCACTTTCATCATCCACCGTTTGAAGAAGTAGTTCATCGCCTAAGTTCTATAAAGATTTTATAGTTTGGCTCTTATACCACTTAAATCGTAATGTCTTAAATGTAAGGGCAAGTACACTTTGTCACATATCCAATATAAACACATTAAAGCTCATAATTTGCTAGAAACCATCTTTGATAATAATTATTATACCAAACACACATAAATCACATTTACTCAAATTTAAAACATACATAAAAGTCAACTTCATACTTTTCTTAAGAGCCATCACAAACCTACATGCCAATACTATATAGCTTAGTAGTAATCCATCAAACCATATTAATAATACTTATAAATAAGCAATTGAGGTTCATGCCCTAATATAACACATTAGTACATCAAGCATAAACCATAGTAGTGCACAAATTTATAAGGAGTCCACTCTCTAAGCACCAATAATAAGCTAATCTAATCATCTAATTGGTAGTTCATGTAGTGAAAGATTTTGGTTTTATCACAAACCGTTGATTTAAACACGAATATTGAAATGTGATCTTTAGTTATGTTGATTTTTTGAATGCCTAAGTAATTAGCAATAAAAAAATAATAGAGAATTTTTAAATTTTTAGGAAAAAGATAGAGTAAGATGAGTCACAAAGATATTGTTGATGATGAATGAAAGTTTTTTTTGTCCTAGGACGTACATATATAACCAAACTTGAAAGCTGCCAAAAATATAACATAAAACTACCAATATAAGAAATACCCTAAAATTTAAGAACACAAAGTAAGTGAAAGGACAGTTACAATGCCACAGCAGCATAAAAATTGAAAATTTTTATAAGAAGTTATAACAAATCTAAAACTTGTCTAAAATAGAAAATTATCATTTCAGGGGCAATGAGGAAATTCGCCTTAAAATTGGCTTAGACAACACCTAAGGTGGTGAATTCTTCCTGTTAGCTTGATCTTTTCAAGACGGGGACCATGAAACTCAATTTGACCCATTTCTGTCCCATTTTACTAAATACCTGTTTGCCACAACAAAAAATTAAATGAGTAATACTATAACACATAGGTGATTGTATATGTAATGTGTAACTACTAGCCATAGATTACCACATGGACAAAGTAGTAGGTAGTTTTCAAAATAACTACCACCCATACGACCATGCATGATGTCAAATCATAATTTACTATTCACTAGAATGTACAAAATCGGTAGAATCATACAAAATTTCACAAACCCGATAAAATCGTAAACATGTAGAATCATACTCCTGAATTCATATTTTTACCTAAAGTCTACACTTAATAATTTTTCATCTATTTTAAATAAGAAAAAAATGTATAAAATCATAAATTCATAGAATCTTATATCTTACTTACAATTTTGACAACTGTGCAGCTACATGCTAAAATAATATTAATAGTTTCACACTATATACAGATTATACAAAGCATGTCTTTACCCATTGAATCCTTTCTTTTTTGTCGTAGCTTTCACATCATTGGTTGTCCTCTCCACTAATGTCATTCCCATAGTCAACTGTCACAAGATAACCGTATTGATCACATGTATGGATCAAGCATCAATACAAACACATGCAGACAAAGAAATAAACTCAATATTCAGTCACATGTAAATATAGTAATACATATATGATATTGTGGTACCTAACATCCATGAGTCTAAATGACCTAGAATATCTACTCAAATCCTATCCAAGTGTGACTCCATGTAGGGACAATATTACACAAGGATCATTAGGGTATTGTGTTTAGTGCACCAATTACAATGAAGCATACACACTATACAAGTTATTATCATTAAGTATTCAATTAATCAATTGAAATCTTAGACAAGCGCAAACAATAAACAAGGTGTTTGCATACCTGGAATGTCATCTCTATACATAACCAACGCAAAAATATTTCTAAGAACCTAATATAAAAAGTAACTAAAAGGCATATAGGATCATCTTGCATCCTCCAAGTCCACTTATCACATATTGCTCTTCTATACTTCTACATAAACTACTTATGGTTATCGTTTAGTTTTTTGATACATAAATTCATGAAATCAATGCTTAACTTGGTCTTATCTTGAATTCAAGATTAGGTCCCATACAAGTTTGAAAATGTTGCACTATACACGACTTATACATAAGCTTATGCAGGGGTCATACAACCATAAAAAGGGACGTAGAATAATACACAACATCATGCATGGTCATGCAAATTACAGAAGGGTTACAAAATAGTGTAGACCTATATGTGAGCCCATGCATAGGTTAAGTATCTGTACATAACCTATACACAATCTCATTGAGTTGTACAAAGTTTAAAAGGGCCTCAAAATAGTACATGTTCTATACATGTACTCTTCAATAAGTGGTGCATGCCTAACAACACTACATTTACAAAAATTTTACAATTCGTCCACAAAAATTAAAATTTTTATGCATTATTCTTGTAAATTAACCACCAAAATTCATCTAAAAACAAAATTGATACTCCAAACTCATTCCCACCCCAAAAAAATATCTAAACCACAACTTAATTTCTCCTGCCTTTCTTCTTTAATCTTGCTTCATTGAACACCTACAATCTAATAAGAAATTTTTTATTTTATTTCCATTCCATTCGGTATAAAGATAATTATACTCATAATTTTCAATGCAATAACTTATCCTAACATCCAAATAAGCGTACGTTGGTTTGTAGGGGTATTTATAAGCAAAATTGTTTCATTTAATGATAAATTACTCTTTTACCCTTGTTCTAATGTTCTTTTTATTATCTTATATAAAACTATTTATTTCATTTTGTACATTTTTACATTTATAATTGCTTTAATTAATGATTAACCAAAAAAAATTACATATAGATAAAATTTCCTTGCATGAATTCTCAAAATATCTCCCAAAGAACTTACGATCTGTAAAAAGTATAATCAAATAGCATTCTCCCCTATATTTATGTAGGACGATATCATAAAAGTGGTATTATTGAGGGGAAATCCCTCTAATGATAATGCTCCTAAGACTTCCATCTTTGGTTCTCTCTTATGATGAAGTAAAAGAGTGAGAAAAATTTTGATCTTGAAATATGCAGTATACTTTTTATATCTATTAATTGCAATATTTTCAATGAGATTGTCTATCCTCCTAAACTTTAAATGATTGACATTACCAAAGACTTTATTCTTTTTAGTTAAATAAATAAACAACATTCACCTTTAGATCAAAGTTTAGGGCTGCTAAAGTAAATTTTGATATGTTTGAGGAATTTTTTTGCACCAGTGCTGAAATTTAAGAGATTATTTGCAATAATGACAAAATTTAGGGAGATTGTTTGCGTTTTCCTCATATTCAACAAAGAGCATTTAAATACATAAGATAATCAATATATATATATATATATATGTATATTATAGACACATACTCATTGTATACAACAAGGTAAGATGTTCACTTCTTATTAATAGAATTATTGCATAGGGCTAAAATTACTGTATAATATTAAATTAAGGTCATTATTGTTTTGGGTTGGACTACATGTGTGAACAATAGGCTTATGAGAGTCTGGCTCATATATTATAATGACAGGAAAAATTTAGGTTCTCTGGTGGATTGGGAATAAGGGTTGCTAGGCGCATCCATTCCTCTTCTAATCTTTCTTAAGTAGACTTATAGACTTCGGTAAAAAAAAAAAAAAAAAAAAAAAAAAAAAAAGGTAGACTCATAGACAAATTTTTCATCGTTTTTCTATGCTGATGTGTATGTTGTTAATGAATTGATTGTCCCCGGTTGCTGCTTCTATTTTTTTTTTTTTTTTTTTTTGTGTTTTTGTGTTTTTGTTTGTTGCTATTGAGTAAGACTCTTTCAAGGATATACAGGAAGATATTGATGATGGGCTGCCTGGAGATATGAGATGCAGGTTGAAGCTCTTGATGAATATTTGGATAGGTACAAATGAACTAGAAGTGAAATTATGAAACTTCCAGTCGTAATAATGTGCACATGCCTAGTAACATTATCTTAGGTTCTGCTGTAACATACTAAATTGAGAAACAAAGGTCTTATCTGCTATGACTGCTTCGTGGAAAAAGAAAAATTTATAGCCCTATCATCAATGGGGCGCCATGATTCATAACATGAACTGTAGTAGTAAAATTATAGGTTCCTATTCGAAATGCTCATTTAAGTTGTTGAAAATGTTGTAACCATATAATCTGCCCGTATAAAAAATGTGTATAAGTGCAATTACTACCAGAAATCTGGCCTTCAGAAATAAAAATTCAGCCATAAAAATCTGATAAGAAATATTATATTTCAATAAATCAAATTAGCAATGATATTTTTTGAGACAGAAATTTACAATAACAAATATAGATTTTGCCTCTATATCTCAGTTTTTTTATAGCAAATAGATTTCTTATTTTACTTTAGAAACTGTAATAACATTCTTAAGACGATAAAGTTCTTTATTGATACAAACAGTCCAATGTCTAGTTTTCAAAGAAAGATTTCACATTGTAGGGACTAATCACAGTTTGAGTCCCGTTCCACACTAACTCAGCAAGTTGCTGGTAAGCCGCCTCTGTGGGATGAAAGGAATCAAAAATTACATGCTTTCTAGGATTTTCACATAACTCATACTCCTTTATCCCTCTCATGCCTCCACAGGTATATGATCCTCTATACTTGCCTGAACCACAACATGCTACTTTCCCTTCATCAAAACCTGAAAATCAAAATAAGAATTAAGTGAATAAGCATAATCTTCTAGATATTGTAGCAATATTAGTTGGATTTATTTGTCTAAGCACGAGACAATTACATACCGTATTTTGTAGGATTGTCAATTCGATCTCCTTCCGTTTCGTAGAAGTTGAAAATTGTGTAGTTGAATTTGTTTAGTTGGCCTTGCAACTTCTTGAATGTTTTAGGAAGAGCTTTATTATGGAGCCTAGCAATCTTATCAATTGTGCTCGAGCAAGCTCCGGTTTCAAGTCTTGTCCCTGGGAGGCAACCGATAGGACCCATGCCAACAAATGCAAATTTCCTTGCTCCTTTGCTATATAAGTCCTATAGGTCAAAATTATCCATTTTGTCAGGATCATGAGTTGTGGTAAATGCTATGCATTAAGTTATCCCAAAGTATAAATTTGTAGATACTTAACATTGATTGAAGTCAATCAGTGGAGGACACTTCTGTTAAATGGAATAATAAACTATAATTGTGCTTTAATATGATGCTAAATTTAGATTGTAGATCGATATTTACTTTGATATTGTAACTACAATTTGGAGCAAATATAATGCCTCAAACCATAGGCATAAAAAAGAAAAAGAAAAACATATTGAGCCAAACAAGATTGAAGCTGAGATACACATGATTTAATTCCCATTCTTGTAAGTTGAAACTTGGGTTAAAGCCTTTTTAGTGGATGATTCAATTAAATGGCGGTAAGAATAATGGAAAGATGCTTTAATAAAAGTACTGAACTCAGCTTATAGGTTGGTACGCATTTTTATATTCTAACTACAATATCCAATTAAATGTAATAACTTAAATTATAGACTTAAATAAAGAAGGAAGAAAAAGAGAGAGAGAGAGATAATAACCGAACTAAGGTCCATGAATTCTTGGAGATGATATGTACAGGGTTGGTATAAGCATAAGGTATTACCTTAATTGCGTCGGTGATGTTTCCCATCACCATTGCAACATAATCTTTAGAGGAATACATTGAGACAACAGTTGAATTCCATAGGTAATCATTTCCTCCGATACTGGTTAAGTAAACAGCATCAGATATGATCTTTTTGGCTCCCGCATCTCCATGTTTCTTCATCAATATCTTCACCACATTTTTAAACTGTTTCAGTTGCGTTTTGAGATCTACAACCTATAAAAGATCCCAAATTAAGGAAAAAAATTATAAGACAAAACATATTTTCTTAATAAAGAAACAGTTAACAGGTTGTAAGATATAATTATTAATTTATTTCATCTTATTTTTTGTATGGATATGATTAAAAAAATGTTGTTAAGCAAATTTTATTTGGGATTGCGATGATTCAAATTCCAACTTTATGGGGTTCTTTTTTTTTTTTATGTATTTATGATAGTACGTGGAGAATTGAATAGCAACAATATAAGGCAAATAGACTCGATTCCTTAAGTCTCAAATTCTTTGTTTCAAAGTATTTAGTTTTTGGGTCCTTGCCAAATAAGGTGTTCGCAAACTGTACTCTAAGTTTGATACACTTGCAATTATATCAAGCTAATTAACATTTTAGATTTCTTATTTAAGCTTAAATTTAAGATAGCTTAGTCGAATTTGAATGAGATCCAAATATAACATGACACTAGTTCAAGGTAAAGCACATATTATTAGAGAAAAAGAAAAAATTAAAGCCAAAATTGAACTGAAGTTAAAAAAAAAAAAATAAATAACTCTAGGACGCAAAATAGAAATGAATATATTAGAATAAAGATGTTATTCACCACCAATAAAAATCAAATAATACAGACTTACAAATCCTTTATAAGTCCCGACTAAAGCCCCTCCACCCCCAGATGCAAAATTAGCACCATATGCAAAGTCCTTATTACCAGGTTGCAGATATACTGGAATTAAAGGCAATCCTGCATATTCAGCTAAAAAAAAACACACACACACACAAAGAGTTACTTCCATCAATCATACAAAGGCCAAGTAAAGCATAGTTTATTTATGTAGCTACCATAATGTATCGTGTATCTAAAGGTATACATTGCAATTCATTTAAAAAAAAAAAGGGAAAAGAAAAGAAAAGACCGTATCTTAGGAATAAAATTTTTATTTCTAAAGGTAAATTTCTATTTTAAAATATATATATATTGTTGATTTTATCTGTAGAAATAAAAATTATATAACTAATGTTCCGTCATAGAATTTTTATATGTAAAGTTGAGTTTTTTTTAGTGATTACAACTGTGCTCCTTCATTTGCAAAAATATATATCCACTAACTTACCTATAAAATCACACATCAATCGTCCATCGCAAAACCTTCCTGTTGGATGAAGCTTGAAGAAACTTTCTCCGTATGGATAAAAATTTGCTTGAAATTGTGGGGTAGTGTTGATATAGCTGTTTGCTCCAGCATCAAACAAGGAGTCACCAAATATGAAAAGGGCTACATGCTTTTGGGGATTCCTTGGTGTATTAATTCCACCGCTAATTTGTTGGGCAAGACTTGCAGAGATAGCTAATAAGAAGAAGATATGGTGCATTATTAAAGTAGCCATGTGAATATGATTTTTTCTTATGCTTTTGTAATATATATTCCAACCCTTTCCTCTTTTGTAATATATAAATCCAACCCTTTCCACTTTTCGAGATGGAGATGGATTTGACAATTGATTTTTCTCTTGCATGTTAGCTCTATCCATTGCTGACCCAATTAGTCTATCCAATGATAGGCGCCACCACATCAGACTAAATTATTGAACCTAAACAATATTTCTTGACCACGAATTCATATTCTTTTATGAACAGTCATATACCGACATGATAAAGCATGTCAATATCTTCCATCTATGATCTTCTTAATAAAATAATCCTTGAAATTTTATAAGCAAGGAAGATAAATCATTCTACTATGTGCACTGTTGATTAATGTACCTCCCACTTACGTAAGTACATAAACGATACAAAAAGATTAAGTGGTCCACAATGAAAATTATGATGTGTCTAAATATAACAAGTTGACGATTTTTGATCTCTTGTTCTTATTTTGATTACTTATTTGATTGGTAATTGGTACACATTACTAGAATAAGACTACATAGAATCTATATATATATATATATATATATATATATTATATTAATACCCATTGTGTTATGGAATAATTATTACCCTAATACGGATACTAACTTTATAATTGATGGAGGTGAATTTTTTTTAAGGGGAAAAAGAAGAAGAATACGATTTTTTTTTTTCTCAACAAAGATTACTTCGGTTATACACTTAAAAAAAAAAAAAATGTAGCTTCTAGTACCAGCTAGACAGAATAATCTCTAGCACATTATATGAAGTAAATAAAAGATTACATAAGCGGCAGGTACGACCTTTTGGATATTTTGTGTTCTGATAGATACTGAAATCACGGGTATTAAAACAGATGGGATAGTGCGTACTACATGGTTTTATGGGAACACGGGTTTTGCTGAAAGATTAAAGATGTGGAATAGACCGAAAGCTTTGGCAACTGGTGTTGAGGTTGTCTGGTTGTTATGTGGAGATTTGAATGAGATAGCTAGCCAGGATGAAAAATCATATGGAAGACAAAACACTATGAGCTCGTTTACATGATATGAGTAGCTTTTTTTCTCTCTCATTTCATATAAAACTACTATTACAGTGTTCACTTAAGAAAAATGACAATTATTATTACATAAAATGATGAGTAGCGATTCATATACCCACACCTATGAAATGTTGTTTAATGATTTATTTTTCAACTTTATCATGAATACCTCTAACCTATAAATATTACTTATATAATTATCCTCTCTTTCTAAGAAAGACAATGTACATTATAAATATTTTACATTTTACTCCAATAATAGTTTTTTTTTTTACACTAAGTGAATGTTGTAATAGTTATTATAACCTTATTACACTCCTATTAAATTAAAATTCAATTCCTTCTTTATTTCATATGACGAAGTGAATGAGCCATACGAAAAATCAAGTTTGAATTAGATAGCTAGCCGAAGGCATTAAAATTCCTTAAAAAGCAAAATATAGAAAATGAAAGAGAGAAAAAGCTAAAACATTTTGCAACAACATGAAAGTAACTCCCAGCGGTGGATTCTATTAAAAGATTTCAATTTAAAGTCATTTTAATCTTAATATAATAAAAATAATAATAATAAAGGGAAATTTACAAATCATCCCTTGAACTTTTATCAAGGTGCAAATTCACCTCATCAACTTTGAAAGTGATATTTTCAACTCCTTAGACTTTCAAAAATTAGCACAGTTAAAGATAGTAAACATTTCTTAATGAATTTAAGGGGGTAAATGAAAGTCTAAAGGTAAATATGCAAATAGGTGAAAGTTCATATATATATATATATATAGTAGCCAATTACAAGAGGGCAGGAAGGATTCGAACATGGGTTCTCTCATATAAGAGATCAAGGGAGATACCACTAGGCTATAAGACCATTGGCCACATGGGTAAAAGTTGGAGGAAGTATTTTGCAACTTCCCTCATTTTGTTTTAATAGAAAATGTTAAGTATCGTTAACTGTTATTAGATTCTCTATAAAGAAGTTTTAGTAATAACAAAAGATTATCATGAATCACTAATGAGTTTATAAGTGTGCAAATTTAAGATAATGAATGAGATGGAAAATGAATAATGTGAGAATTCTATAGTGTTCTCCAAAGAGTAGTACTACATTAGACAATAAGTTGCGATTTTATCACAGATTAATCAGAAGAAATTTTAATCCAAGTTTAAACAACTTTTCAAGGCTCAACTCCAAAATGTAGATTCATTTAGATAATTTATTTGTATGTTCTAATAAGTAGGAATATAATCCACAGGGATTAAGTCAAGTTCATTAAGTTTATTAAGTTTTCTTTTGTATAAATGTTCGATCAATAATTCAAGACAGGTTTGTGAAACTCAAGATGTTTACTATATTAATTATGTTTTACTCAAGAAGACTTGAAGATAGAAGACAAGTCTTATCAAGAATATTAAAGTTAAGGTGCAAGAAATGAAGATAACAATGATGACGACTTCTTCCAAATTTTAAGGGATATCATGTAGACTGATGAAGTGTTTCGTCCAAGTTATGCAAGATCTTTTGAAGATAACCAAGGAACAGTAATGTTATGAGATATCAGTAAGATATTTGTACATTAAATTTAAATTTAAAACTGATGTCAAGATAAGGAGATATGATATCAAACAAGATATTAGAGATAAAACTTACTCGAATTTCAAGCAACCAATTGGCTTAGGACCATTGAAGATTTGAAGAATAAACAAAAGAAGGCTAAAAGAGAAAAATATAAGTTGCTAAAAAATCACTCTTGCAAACTTACTAATATGATATTATGCTCCCAACCCTTTGTTACACTAATTAATCTATGCTTTATGCTTTGTTTAGAGAAGGAACTGTAGTGTGTCCTTCATCTTGGTTGTATGACAAATAGACTCTATAGTCAATGATACCATAAGATTAAGCTAAGGAGGTTGGATATAGGGAATTGAGTCCAAGTAATTAGCAACTCTTTATAATCAAGTTTATTAGATTTTGCGGAACATACCCATGCAGATTAAGGGGTCCATGGCTTAGAGTTGAAAGAGTTTATGTATGCACAAAGCCGAACCACTATATATTATTGTGTTCAATCTTTTCTTCCCCTGTCTTTTGCGCATACTTTATTTTTTTTTTAAGTTTTTGCATTGCAATCATTAATAAGATCACACTAATTTTATTAAAGTAATCAAGGGGATTTCATTTTGAGTAAAAAGTTTTAATTCAAAAAGAATAACTAATATAACCTCGTTCTTTGTTACTTAATTGGGACTGACAACTATGCTAGTTTTTTAAAAATTTAAAGGGCCAAAAAGCTCACTTTGGATGTTCAAGAGATGAATCTACACCAAGATTGTTACAACTATAACAAAAAACCAACTAGATCTAGACAACATCCCAAGTGGCTTAAAGATTTTGCATGTACAACATAGAAATAAGAGCTGTTTACAGATGTTCATAACAGAATTAGTTGTAATATACATCTCTTGTACATGTATAAATAAAAAAGATGAATGGAATAGGGGTTTTATCCCTAAATGTTACAGAGTAAAAGCAATCTGTGGAGTTGGTGGCTTCCTCGAATAGCAACAAAACCTTTCTTAACTTGCATGGACATAGATCAAGTTAGTATTTATAATTGCATGTAGAATAGATGAAACAAAGATAGGGTTTTACTTATCTATTCAGTAGAGAGGCTGCGTAGAGAGAGAAAAGGAATTAGGGTTAAGAGAAAAGTAGCTTTTATATTATTGGAGTTCGGTGGGCTAGGGGCAACATTTGGTGCTCTCACTCGTTTGGTTATGGCTCCTGTCACTTGTTCTTCTGATTCTTTAGAGGAAGTGGATACTATGAAGAAGACTATTATTGCCATTCAAGAAAGTTTGAGTAAAACGAATGACAAAATTGAAAAATTGGAAGTAAATTAGAATCTTGCAGCCTCTAATCATTCTCTTAATCATGAACAAGATTCATCATTTTCAGATCATTGTAATTCGTATGGGAACCTTTTGAAAGGGATCAAATTAGAAATTCCCAAATTTTCGGGATAGGAGGTATTAGGGTGGCTTTTCAAGTTGGATTAGTTTTGTGTATTTCATAGTGTTCTTGATGAACAATGAATAACCATTGCTACTTTTGCTTTAGAGGGTGAAGCATTAAATTGGTATAAATGGATGTACTTGGATAAATAACTTAGTTCTTGGACTAAGTTCACTGATGTCCTTCAAAAACGATTTGGACCATCAGGTTATGAGGATGTTCAGGGCATGCTTGCTAAGTTAACTCAAACTTCATTTGTCTCAAAATATCAATCTCAATTTGAGGAATTATCAAATCGAATTGTGGGCTTACCTGAGTCTTTTTTACTTGGTTGTTTCATTTCTAGACTAATTATTACATTGAGATGTGAAGTACAAATTGCTAGACCAAAAGATTTAATAGATGCTATATGGTTAGCAAGAATGCATGAGGATAAAGTTAAGGAGCAATCAAACGGATTTCACACTTTTAAACCTTTTACCCCAAACACTTTTTCTACCTCAAACACTTACAAACCCTTTTCTACTTCCAACACTTCTACCCCATCACAGTTTTCTGAACTACAAATGACATTTCCTAATAAACCATCTTCTTCAAGCACAAATTTTAAACGTTCTACTTTACCTATTAAACGATTAACTCCTGAGGAAATGTAGGTACGACATGAAAAAGGGCTTTGTTTTAATTGTGATAAAAAATTTAGTAGAAATCACAAATGTAAAGCAAAATTTTTGTTGCTTCTTTCTAATGATCATGTTGATGACAGTGGTATGCAAGATAATCATGATATATGTGATGATGATGATGCATTGTACTATTAGCTACCATGCTTTAAATGGAGAATTATTTCCTAGAACACTTCGATTTCAAGGACTTATTAATTCTCGTAATGTTTCTATGCTAGTTGATTTTGGTAGCACTCACAATTTCTTGCATAGCAGGGTTGCTAAGCATTTGGGACTTCTTATTCTTCCTGCTTCCCAATTTAATGTCATGTTAGGTAATGGACATAAGCTTAAATGTCAAGGTCAATGTAAACCAGTTCACATGAATATTCAAGGATATCGGTTTCATGATATCTTTTATATTTTGGATATTCAAGGAGCGGATGTAGTTATGGGTGTTTAGTGGTTGCAAGGATTGGGTCCTGTCACAATCGATTATAATGGACTGATTATGACATTTGCTCATAAGGGATCTCAGGTCACACTGATAGGTGATCAATCTGTTCCAGCACAACTGATTTCTCATAATCAGTTAAGGCGGCTCTTTGAAGTTCAGATAGTAGCTTCTTGTTATACTCTTATGGCTCAGATGGATTCTATTTCAGTGAATACCACCTACAATAGTTCAATTGAAGAACTATTGGGCAGATTTTCATCAATTTTTGAGCCACCATCATCATTGCCCCCACTGAGATCTATTCAACATCACATCCATTTAGTTAATAGAGTGGATGCAGTCAATGTGAAACCTTATCATTACCCACATTTTCAGAAGACAGAAATTGAGCGACAGGTGCATGACATGCTTGATCAAGGTATCATTCAATGTAACAACAACCCTTTCTCATCTAGTCTTATTAGTTAAGAAGAAAGACGGTTCTTGGAGGTTTTGCATGGACTATAGAGCTTTGAATCAGGTTATAATTAAGGATGAATTTCCTATACCCACAATTGATGAGCTCCTTGATGAATTATATGGAGCTGTGATTTTTTCGATGTTATACTTAAGAGCTAGCTACCATCAGATTAGCATGGCTCCTGAAGATGTTTCCAAAACAGCTTTTCGTACTCGTGAAGGACATTATGAATTCCTTATGATGCCTTTTGGCCTTAATATTGCCCCTGCCACTTTTCAGTCCATGATGAATACCATGTTTAAGCTTTTTTATGAAAATTTCTAATTGTTTTTTTTTATGATATTCTTGTTTACAATAGAAATTTGGATGCTCATCTTGCACATTTAGAGCAAGTGTTAACTACTTTGCAAGCTAACACTCTCTATCTTAAGAAATCCAAATGTGCTTTTGGACAGGATACAATGGATTATCTGGGACATATTGTTTATATCAAGGGTGTGCAGCCTTATCCAACTAAGGTTATTGCTGTACAATCTTGGTCAACACTAACTACTTTGAAGCAGTTACGAGCCTTTTTGGGACTTTCAGGATATCATCGATAATTTATTAAATCCTATACTTCAATTGCCAGTCCTTTGACTGACTTATTAAAGAAAGATGCCTTTCAGTGGTCAGAGACTGCACAGAGTGCTTTGGATTTACTTAAGCAAGATTTGGTAACAACTCCCATATTAGTGTTACCAAATTTTCATAAACCATTTATTTTGGAAATAGATGCTTCTAGTTCAGGCATAGGAGCAGTACTGTTACAAGATGAACGCCTCATTTCTTATTTTAGTAAGAAATTGCCTTCGCATTTGATTAAAGCATTTGCTTATGTACAAGAATTGTTTAGAGTGGTGGAAGCTGTTAAGAAATGGAGACAATACTTGTTGGGATCACATTTTACTATAAGAACTGATCATCGGAGCCTTAAGGAACTCTTCAGTCAGGTCATTTCAACTCCTGAACAACATAGGTATTTGACAAAACTTTTAGGGTATTATTATTCCATTACATACAAGTCTGGACAAGAAAATGTGGTGGCTGATGCTTTATCTCGTCAATATGATGGACTTGTCATGCGATTGGTCACTTCTATGCCTTTATTGCATATAGCTGACTCAATTAAGCAATAATACATTCAATATCCAGCCTTCAAGATTTGATACATAAGCTGGAACAAGGACAACAGTTGAAATGGCTATTGAAATGGAATCAAAGTTTGCTATATGGTAGAGGTAGACTCTTTGTGGTCGCTACTTCCAAATTGATTCCTCTTATTCTATAGGAGTTTCATTCAACTCCTTTATCTAGTGTTGATTTCTCTCAAGAGATGATTTTGATGATAACAAAAAGAGCTAAATGATTCTCATATAAATTGTTTAAGTATGCAGCAATGAATATTAACAATATAGAACTATCTCAGAAAGTTTATCAGAAGGTTTCTATGAGATCTGCAGCATTATTTTTTGGCCATCAGAGGAAAGGGCAGAAGGTTCATAACTTTATGAAAATCGAGTGTTTTTCAAATCAAATTTAGATTCTGAAGACCTAGCTCCAAATGTTGAGTATAAATTGGGTGTTATGCTCAATGTGTTCCACAAAGTCGGATTAACATCCACAGGGATTAATATTAGAATTTAAACTCGGTTGAAGGAACACGAATATACGATTGAAGGAAATTAAGCTTAAATTGAATGAAGCTCAAAATTTTTTTATGTTATAAAAAGTGAATTATATTTGAGAAGAAAGTTAGTGTGCATAATATGAAGTATTTACAAAATCAGAATTTTATGGATTGTGTCCAAATTGATTTTACGCGAAGAATATGGAAGACAAAGGATGAATAGTAATAGACGTGCAGTGATTCAATGTAGGATAAATTCAAGTCCGAATTTTTAGTTTAAAGATAAGCACATCAGTTGGTGGGTGTTTGAATTATCATCTGAAGCTGGATTACTAAGATAATCTCAAGAATTCAAAATTCAAAGTGAGTCAATTGAAGGATAAATGCAAACTGATATTTCAGGGATCCACTAGCTGATCTCATGCACGACAAATTTGGAAAAGCTAATCTGGTTGTTCTTCTAGCCGTTGCAGTATTAAGAATAAAAAATGAGACAGCAGATCACGGAAATCAATAAACAATTACGTAAACATTAGATCTCAGAAAGTTCAAGCTCCCATTCGAAAACTGTCATATTTTTATTATTACTGTTCATTGAGCAAATAGTTGAGGAAATTCAATTTTTATATTCCTCATGATTTGATTTTATTGTTTATGAGTTGAGAGTTACAAGTAGGCTTAGTTGATTGATTGTTTGAGAGAATCAAGCTAAGTGAATTGTAGCCAAAGGATTGGCAAGAACTTCTTATAACTTTTTTTCTTGATTGGATAGTGAAACACAACCGGTGAGGAGTATCGGGACCCTGGCTTAGAGCTGGAAGAGAGAATTGACGCACTAGGCGGAACCTCTATACATCGATTTGCAATTTCTTCTCCTTATCTCTCTTTAATTTCGTGTTTGATTATTTATGTTTTATATGTGTGACATATGCTCAGAAGGTTAACCAGAAAGTTTATTGCATATAGTTTCTTACTCAGAAGGTTAAACAGAGAGTAAATTTTTCACATTTTTCTTACTCAGAGAGTTAAGCAGAAGGTTTCCAAGTTTGAAAGTATTGTTTCAATTTTGATCCGAATTTTTGATTAAAGCTTTTATTTGATAAGTTTATTATTCCAAGAAAGTTTTAAAGCCATTTTAATAGAATAACCAAGTGGTGTGAAATTTGTTTAAATTTGAAAAATAAGTTTTATAACCAATTCACCCCCCCCCCCCCCCCCCCCCCCCCCCTTTGGTTATCTTTTCAGGACCAACATCTAGACATTTTGGTATCTTTAAAACATATAAAAGGATTGCAGAACAATTTTATTGGCTAGGAATGAAGCATGATGTGGAATTGTTTATTCGAGACTGTATGGTTTGTCAACAAACCAAATACTCTACCCAAAACCCAATGGGGTTATTGCAACCTTTGCCTAAACACGAACAAATTTGGGAGGATATTTCTATGGATTTCATTACTTGTCTTCCTAAATCCAATGGCTTTTCAATAATTTTGGTTGTGGTGGATCGTTTATCCAAGTATTGTCACTTGGGAGCTTTGGATTCTCATTTTTCGGCTACTAAGGTGGCTCAATTATTTATACAGATGATAGTTAAGCTACATGGTTTTCCAAGATCCATTGTCTCGGATAGGGATCCAATTTTCATGAGTAGCTTTTGGAAAGAATGGTTTCGTTTAAGTGGCTCTAAATTGGCTTATAGCATAGCCCATCATTCCCAGTTTGATGGTTAGACTGAGGTTTTGAATCGTACTATACAATAGTATTTACAATGCTTTGTTATGGATGTTCCAACCCAATGGTATAAATTTTTACCTTGGGCTAAGTTTTCTTACAACACATCTCAACATGAAGGAGCTCAATTAACTCCTTTTGAAGCATTCTATGGCAGAAAACCTCCAACTATTCTAATGTATGTTAGAGGAAATTCATCTTTGGAAGCGATCGATATGGAGTTATCTGCAAGGGATCAAATTTTGTTAATTTTAAAAATGAATCTTAAAGTTGCTCAAGACAAGATGAAGAGTTTTGTGGATAAGCATCGTATTGAGGTCAATTTTGTTGTAGGGGATTGGGTTTATGTTAAACTAAAACCCTACAAGCAGACCTTAATTTCTGGCAATACTCATCACAAGCTTTCATAAAGATATTATGGACCATTTCGTATTAGTGAACGAATTGCTAATATGGCTTATAAATTGGAACTACCTCAGGGTTCTCGCATACATGATGTTTTTCATGTATCTTGTCTTGAATCAGCTCAAGGATCTACTAATGTCCCTTTAGCTCTTCTAACCGTTTTTTTTTTTTTAAGATTAACCTCTATGCATTATAGATTCACGAAACATTTTGAGACAAGGGACCGAGGTGACTCTGGTGCTGGTTCAGTGGGAAGGGTTACCGTTAGAAGATGCTACATAGGAGGATCTATATCAGTTTCAAAGGCTTTACCTGCATTTTGACCTTGAGGACAAGGTCGTTTCTCAAGTAGGGGAGAAAGTTATTACAACCATAACAAACAAACCAACTAGATCTAGACAGCAGCCCAAGTGGCTTAAAAATTTTGTATGTATAACATAAAAATAAGAGTTGTTTACAGTTGTTCATAACAGAATTAGTTGTAATATACATCTCTTGTACTGTATAAAGAAAACAAATGAATGGAATAAGGGTTTTATCCCTAAATCTTACAGAGTAAAAGCAATTTATGGAGTTGGTGGCTTCAAGCTAGTGTTCGTAATTGCATGTAGAACAGATGAAACAAAGCTAGGGTTTTATTTATCTGTTCAGTAGAGAGGCTGCGTAGAGAGAGGAGAGGAAGTAGGGTTGAGAGAAAAGTAGCTTTTATATTAGTGGAGTTCGGTAGGCCAGGGGCAACATAGATAAAAGTTTAGAGGGGTAATTTACAGTTTCTCCTAAAATAAAAATTATAATATCTTTATAGATTTGTATACGCAAAAATGAATACAATTATTATTTAAACTTGATTAATTTAAAACATTAACTTAATTCTTTTGAAAAAGGAATAAAAACACCAAAATCAAGCAATACAACTATGGGGAAAATAAGAAAGCCCTAGAGCATCCAATAAACAAATGTCATAAATAAAGGATTCCAACTCACATAGACCATAAGGAAAATTTGACCCATTATTAGCTAGTAGATCTACAACTTTGTGAACTTCTCTAAAAGCATGTTGCACCAACATAGTCCAGTCACTTATGTACATCTCAACAATTGCTACGATAGATTACCATGTATTGACTCCTCAAAGTTCCTATTTTTAATCCATTTAGTTATAAAAACAAAAATTTAAAAACTATGATAACATTTTCATACAATTATTTTTCATCCAAAAGAAAAAAAAAGGGGAATGAAATAAAATGTACACACTCCACTTAGCTCACTATCTACAAATAAAATATCATCACTTAGTTCTATGTGAGGTCTTATAAATGTTATTTGAAGTATGATTGCTAGGGGTGGACAAAAAAACCAACCAAACCGAATCAATCCAAAAAAAAAAAATTGTTTTTTTTAATAATTTGGTTAAAATTTTTCTAATTCAAACCAATCTGTAAATTTATGGTTTGGTTTGGAGAGTAAACTAAACCAATCCGTCAAACCAAAGCAAAACATCTTAGAAAAATATAATAATATTTTACTTGTAAGTTATAAATATAGATTTTTTTGTGATGATTGATTAAAGGTGATATATGTTCATATGATTTCATTTAATATTTATTATTTGGTGAGTATTGATTAAATTCAACTTATTTATTTTTAAATTTTTTTTAGGCTCATGATATATATATATATATATATATTGTTGATGAAGAACTATTTTTTAATTGTTTTTTAACTTTATAAAGTATGAAATTTATTTATTTAGTTATAAACTCTTATTACATATTAATTATTTAATGTATTTTGTCAGCGGATCACTTTATTCGTTGATGAATTTTGTTGATAAATAATTTTTTATTTTAGATAAATTTATTAGTACATGATTAACTTGATGGTTCCATTAAAAATTATAAATTATGACTTTCTATGTATTAGTTAATGTATGTATTTTATTGGTAAATAATTAATTTTATAAAGAACTATAAATTAAAAGTATAATGAACTCATAGAGTATTTTTTTGTTATTTATAATATAAACTTTGTATAATGATATAAATATTTAAGTATCTACATAAATGTAAAAAAACTAGAACAAAAAAATTAGTTAAAATTTTGATTAATTGTTAATTTAAACCAAACTAAACCATTATTTAATGATTTAGAAATTTTCTAATATGATGGGAAAAAAAAAAAACACCAATCTGTATCACCCCTAATGGTTGCAGCCCATGTGACCATCATGATGTTGTGAACAACTATAAACTACAAGAGTTAACCCTAGTTGCCAAATTAGACCATAGCATGATCTTTTTCTCTTTATCTTGCTTGTTTTCAAAGAGGAAAACATAAAATTAAATTAATATAGTGATTAAGGAAATTTGCAAACTCAAATGCTTAAGAAATCATGACAATGAATATAAAGAAGCTAAAAAAAAAAAAAGAGAAGGAACTTAAAAATTCTTAAAGAAAGAAGATTTCAAATCTACATACTTCAAAAAAAATGAAATAGCGCATTCGGTATAGCAATATATATATATATATATATATCCACATTATGTTGATTAATGCAAAGCAAATAAAAAGAGTAAACTAACCTATCCTAATGCAATTTACTAAAATTACCAAAAAATAAAGAAGGCGGGGGGTTTGTTTGGGTCACCTTTTTTTTCTTTCAATCACAGCACTTGTATCCTCACTACATTTGCATTAAAATAAATAACAAATTAAATCCATTTCAATCGAAATAACTAAACAAGGCCACAAGAAATAATACTAAATAAGCTAGGTTAATTAGAAAATCATATTACCTTTCAAAGTAAATCCTTCCTTTTCGAACATACAAATAATTTAATCACCTTTATGAAAAAAAAAAAAGAATGGAAAAGATATAACAAATTATATAACAAAAGAAGAAGAGATAACGAAAGCTTCAATTAGGATTTTCTAATATTCCATTTGGTCTAAGAACAAAATTTCACGATTTATGTGGCTTGAATCTTTTATCTAAAGGTCAGCTCTTTCAAATCGTATATCAAAGTATGTTGATAAGTCATTTTTACTATATTCAATCTATAGGAATTCATGCTTGATATGATTTATTATTAGTTAAAATCCTATAAATTAGTACTATTATCATGTAAATGTTGTTTTTTAACTCCTAAGATCATGAAAAGATTAAACAAAGTTATTTGAATCAGATTTGGAGCAAAACAACTAAAACAATTGAAGACTGGATTAAACTACACCCTCAAAGAATGAACCGAGGGTAAGAAATAAGGCAAAAGTGAAAATTATGCCCAGAGTTGCACTTGCGGTTCTAACTGTGATACAAACTAAACATAAATCGTGCCTCAAATGGAAAGATACAGCTTCTACCATAGCCAATTTTCATGACGTGATAAGTGACCTTGTCACGTCTGTGCTATTCTGCAGAGGCAGTGAAGAATGAGAAAAAATCCATTAAAAAGAATCTGTCACATCAATGAATCATATCTTCATGATCTTCTATGCTCGCCATCCATAAATAATAGTACACACACATTGTAAAACGTATTGTACCATACGTAACAAATTTCTGACATAGTATAGGTGTGCTTTGTAAAGAGAATTTTCTAGTGAGAGAAATATTTCTTCTTGCTAGGGATTCGGTTTTTTTAGGCAAAACCCTAGTTTTAATTTGAAGTTTGTTCTTTCTATAAGACTTGTGCTTAATCAAAAATTTTCATCCTTTTTTCATATTATTTCTCCTAGCTTTCTTGTACCTAGTGTTTACATTCATGGAGAAATAATTACCTTATCTTAGGGTTTGTGAATCTAAGACCTGATTCATGTGATTTCGAGGTGTTTAAACAAATATTGTTTGGGTACTTATGTTTAATAGCTTGAAACTTAATTTGTAAGTTTATATGAGTGCATCATGTAGATTCACATCTGATTTTAATTGAAAAGATTCATAAATAATTGCTTTAAATAGATATAGGCTATTAATGAAACTGCACACAATTACCTAGAGATAGGGGTAGTGAAGCTTTCTGTTACTTGCTTTTAAAATTCATTGAAAATGGGTTTTAATCAAAGGATTCTTAATCTTTATATAGATTTAGGTTATTGAGAGCTTAGAAGAGATTCTGATGGTCAAATTTTGATCAAGAGTTCTTGATCTTAGGAGAGGCTTTAATTTTCCTTAATGAATCTGATGGTACAAGTTTACCTGGCAAACAACTTGTTGAGTCTATTAAAAAAAAATTACATGATAAGAACTTGGTGAAACAACTCCGAAGCTCCTTTTTACAATAATAGACTTATCTTTTTGTTTTTTCCCTAAAAAATGTTTATATACTTAGGAAAAAACTTAGTTTAGTCTTCTTTTTTTTTTCCATAATGCTCTACTAGCTTTTCTTTGGCTAGATAATAGGTTGAAAAGTGAGCAGAACAGATGCTAATGATTCCTAAGGAATATGACCTAATACTTTTTATACTATTTCAGCAGGTACGCTTACCTAAATGGTAGTCCTGTGACCAAAGTTCAACAGAACTTATTAAAACTTTTATAAAAATCATTTTTAAAAACCTCAACTTTGTTTTACAAACCCAACCCTAATCAAGTTTTATGGCACTGTTGCTAGGGAATTGCCATTGAATTCATTAATGTTTAGCTCAATGAAGCAATATTTGAAAGCTCTAGATCTATTATTCTAGCTACTTTTACTTGTTTCTTTGCTACTTCGTTTTGCTACTTAGATAATTATAGAGATTTTGCAAATAATTCACAAACTAGAGGAGATATCATTGAGGAACCATGAGAAGATAGTAGAAAACTTTCATTTTGGTTTTCATGGAGATTCTTATGGTTCTCCTAATTAGAATTCATACTGTCATCTCTAAATGAGATATGGAGTTATCAACAAAACATGAGTTATTATCATCTAATCTCAATGCTGCAACAAGGATGCTCTCTTATTCTGGGTTTCATCAATAAAAATATTACATGGAGGAGCTTTCCCTATCATCCATCAAAAACTTTGAACTCCACCATCAACGAACCGAACCAGTGATGCAAAGTCATGCCAATTAGCTCAAGAATTTAGACATGCAATTAAACAATGTTGTTGAAATGCTTAAGGAAAGAGATCAAGAAGGCGTTCATGCAGTTACCTTGAGAAGTGGCAAAAAATTGCAAAACCAGGAAGAAGAAAAGAAATCTAAAGAGAAAGGAAAAGAAGTTCCTAAAGGTGAAAAACAAGCTAAGGTATGGGAGAAAGTTGAGAAAAAGAAAGAAGGTAAAGTAGTTGAGGAGTAGAAGGAAGAAGATAGGAGGGAGACGCATCCTATTGAGCCCTATAAACCACCACTACCTTACACGGCTAGAGCTCTATCCAAATTTCTGGAACAGTTCAACAAATTTCTGGAACTCTTCAAACAACTTCACATCAATCTACCCTTGTGGATGCTCTCTCACAGATGCCAAAATATGCAAAGTTTTTTAAGAAACTCCTTTCAAACAAAAGAAAACAAGAGAAGATCTCCATGGTCACACTTAGAAAAGAATACTTAGTTGTCCTTCTAAATCAACTTCTAAGAAAAAGAAAGGATCCAAGTAGTTTCATTATACCCTATCTGATAGGAAACTTACTTATTGAAGGAGCTTTAGTAGATTTAGAGGCAAGCATAAATTTAATGCCCTATAACATGTTTAAGAAATTGGGATTAGGAGAACCAAAAGCCACTAGGATGAGTTTGCAATTAGCTAACAACTCCACTAGATATTCTGAGGGGATTATTAAGGATGTGTTAGTGAAAGCAAAGGATTTTATATTCCCTGCTAATTTTGTCATTTTTGATATCAATGATAATGTAGAGGTTCCTCTTATTTTTGGGAGACATTTTTGGCAACCACGTAGGAACTATCATAGATATGAAAATGGGAAATTAGCATTATGAATAGGAGATGATTAGATGATTATAAGGCATTCCAAAAATGCTAAACAAAGAATGAACAATGAAGATGATTGTTTTGCTATAGAATGTTTGGATTCTGAAGTTCTTAGAGTGATATGGGATATAACTTGTAAAGACCCTATGGAAGTATGTTTAAGTTAAGGGAGTGCAGGAAACTCATATTTAATTTGCAAAACAGAAATGGTTGCACGGCTTGGAGAGAAAGAAGAAGTGAAAAAAGGCTAGTTGAAGGAGGAGATAAATAGAGATGATATCAAGAGATTAAGGCCTTCTATCGAAGAGCCACTTGATCTACAACTATAAGAGTTTCCTGATTAATTGGAGAAAGTTCAAAGTTACCTATCATCATATCTTCAAAACTTGATGGTGAATAGAGGGAAAAGTTGTTGAAAGTTTTGAGCAAACACAAACAAGTTATGGCTTAGAAAATCTCAAACATCAAGCGCATTAGTCCTTTCTTTTGCACTAATAAAATTCACATGGAATAAAATTACAAAGCTGTAGTTCAACCACAAAGAATATTAAATCTTAACATGAAGGAGGTTGTGAAAAATGAAATGGTTAAGCTTTTTGACACTGGTTTGATTTACTTAATCTTCGATAGCGCATGTGTAAGCCCTATCCAAGTTATCCAAAGAAGAGAGGAATTGCAGTAGTACACAATGAGAAGAATGAGCTGAATCTATTGAGAACAATCACTGGTTGGAGAGTTTGCACGGATTATCAAAGGCTTAACTACGCCACAAGAAAAAAATCATTTTCCCCTACCTTTAATTGACTAAATGTTGGAAAGACTGGCTAGACAAGACTATTACTGTTTCCTTGATGGAATATTTAGGTACTTCCAAATCCCTGTCGCTCTTGAAGACCAAGAAAATACCATATTTACATGTCCATATGGCACATTTACATATAGAAGAATGTATTTTGGTCTTTGTAGTGCTCTAACAACCTTTCAAAGGTGTATGATGGCAATTTTTTATGAATACATCAAAGATATTATGGAGGTGTTTATAGATTTTTTTTTTTTTATTATTCTTTTGATATCTGCTTACAAAATTTGAATAAAGTTCTTCAAAGATTTAAAGACACAAATTTGGTCTTATGTTAGGAAAAATGCCATTTAATGGTACAAAAAGAGATAGTACTTGGCCATAAGATTTCGAAGAAGGGGATAGAGTTGATGCGACCAAGATTGATGTCATTGCAAAGCTTTCTCCTTTAACAATGGTCAAAGGGATTAAAAATTTCCTTAGTTATGCTGGTTTTTACAGGACATTTAATAAGGATCTCTCAAAAATAACTCAATCGTTGACTAAGCTCCTGAAGAAATATGCACCGTTTGAATTTAATAGGGAGTATTTGGAGGCATTTAATTTGCTCAAGGATGAACTCACAAAGGCTCCAGTTATGGTTATACCTAAATGGAATTTACCCTTTGAGTTGATATGTGAAGCTAGCGATTCAACTATTAGATCTTTTTTAGGACAAAGAAGAGAGCAACATTTTTAGCCTATTCATTATGCTAGCCGAATGTTGACTTTAACAGAAGCAAATTACATCACAATAGAGAAAGAACTTTTGGCTATCATCATTGCCTTTGACAAATTCAAGTCATATCTTGTCCTTTATAAAGCCATTGTTTATACTGGTTTGTACTGATTATTTTACTCTGAAAAATTTGTTACCAAAAACTAATGCTAAACCTCGTTTGATCCGTTGGATTTATTACTCCAAGAGTTTTACATAGAAATTAAGGATAAGAAAGGATGTGGAAACCATGTTGTGGATCATTTGTTTAAGCTACATAACCATTTGTTAGACTAACTAAAGGAAGAAGAGATTGATGATGAGTTACCTAAGGAGAAGATCTATACAATTTGCACTAAAAATGCTGACCTTGGACCATGGTTTGGTGACAGTGCTTTTTGGGAGGATCCATTTCTATTCCACCTTTGCTTTGACCAAATGATCAGACGATGTATCATATAAAGAGGGTCAAAAAATCCTACATCACTACCATAATGGGCCAACTGGAGGCCGTTATAGTGCAAATAGAACAAGTCATAAGGTGTTAAAAGCATGTTTCTATTGGCCATTAATTTTTAAGGATGCCTAGATGTTTGTAGTAAATTGTGACAAATGCCAACGAGTGAGGAATATCTCAAGGAGAGATGAAATGATTCAAAAAATCATTTTGGAATGTGAAATTTTTTATGTTTAGGGCATTGATTTCATGGGATCATTCCTCAGCTCTTTTGGTAACAAATACATCTTAGTGGCGGTGGATTACATGTCAGAAGTGATAAAAGCCAAAGCTTTGTGGTCATAAAATTTTTGAAAAGGTTGTTTTCAAGATTCGGATGTCCTAGAGCTTTCATTAGTGATAGGGGCACTCATTTTTGCAACACACAAATTGAAAAGGTTTTAGATTGTTATGGAGTGCATCATAGGCTTGCCACACCCTAATACCCTCAAACGAATATTAGAAAGAACAATTGCAAAGAATAGAAATGATTGTGCTAAAAAACTTGATGATGCATTATGGGCCTATAATACTGCTTTTAAAACACCTTTGGGGACAACTCCTTATGGGTTAATGTATGGGAAGGCATGCCATTTGCTAGTAGAACTTGAACACAGAGCATATTGGGTAATCAAATTGCTAAATCTTGATCTAAATGTTGTTGAGAAACATAGACTTTCTCAAATCAATGAATTGGATGAATTGTGCTAGGATGCCTATGAGAACAATATAGTGTACAAAGAGAAGGTTGAAAAATAGAACGATGCAAAAATTAGGCATCTACATGAGTTTAAGGAAGGAAATATGGTTCATTTCTTCAACTATAGACTTCAAATGTTTCCTAAGAAGCTTAATTCAAGGTGGTCTAGTCCTTTCAAGGTAAGCAAAGTTTACCCTTATGGTGCGATTGAAGTTGAACATATTGATAAGGGGACATTTAAAGTGAATGGACAAAGGCTGGAACTCTATTAAGGGATGCTATAGGAGTTTGGAAGGACGAAGGAACTAAAACATGTGGAAATTGCTTGAGCTTCTAAGGAGTTTTATCGAGTTAAAGACATCAAACAAGTACTTAATGGGAGGCAACCCATCTCTAACTTGTTGTTTTTCTCACTAACTTGTTCTTGTGTTGATAAATAAGGTTATAGGACTAAATCAAATTTGAATAAAGGATGATGTGTAGAGATCATTAGAATCAAAATTTAATGCTGCAAGTTAAAACACAAAGGAAGTTGTGTATAGAAGACAAAAGGAAGGAATTCAACCCACTTGATAATTTTGGCCACAGTTCAACCCATGATTGTTTTGTTAATGTTTTATTGTTTTATTACAACTAAAACTACAGCTCCAATCGAGCCAACAATAACTATTGATGTTTTGCCTTATTTTGCCTTAGTCTTAAATGGCTTTAACCAAGGAGGCAAGTGAAGCCGTGGTTTCAGAAATACCTTCAACTCATGATTAGAAACAAAGAAGTTTTCTAAACTTCTACATTTAAATCTTGCTTTATGCTTTAATTTGTTGCTTTTCCTTATTTTATTTATCATTTTTAAACATTGAAGACAATGTTCAATTTCAATAGTGGGAAGGGATTGAACTAGATGAAGGGTTGATGATTAATAATTGACTAAAAATAAAGTAAATATACTTCATTGATCATTTTCTTCTCATAATGATAGAAAAAGTAATGAAATGGTAAAATTTGACCAAAATTTTTTGAATTTTAAGATAATATCTCTAAGAAATTCAAATGAGGTTAGTGTTAAACAACATCATCTTATCTTTGAGTTAACTTTACTTTGTTAAAATCATTTTATGATATTCATGTGGAGTAGTTTTTCTTATTATTAAACCTAAGAATCTAGATCTAGGATTAATTAAGATTGTCGGTAAGGCCACTTAATTAATTTTTTTAAGCTTAAATGATCAGTATGTTTTCCAAGTAGTCATTTTGAGAGCCTTACAGTCTCTAGTGAAGGTTCAAATGATACTTTTAACTTGATGAATTTTCTTATTGATATATCCAAAGTTAAATCAAAATGAAAATGATCATCGCTTAGGTTGAAATGAGCAGGGGTTAATCCTTTAGAAGAGCAATTTCTTGACCCCTCTATCAGCTCTAAATAAACCATGAAAGAAAGAAAATTCACAGTCAATTAAAATGAGCATGACCTGAAAATAACACTAGGAACACTCAAGAGGGTAGGTGAATTGATTATTAACTCTAAAAGCCCAAATAATTGTTTTTAATTTAATAGATCAAAAAAATATAATGTACAGAAAATAGATAACAGCATATATGACGGGTAAATTAAAAAGATAAGCATAGAGAAAATCAAGTCAATATTTTAACGTGGTGTTCGGCCCTCTTCATATTTCCCCATGGTCCACCAAATGCCTTTATCGAAGTCTTCACCACCACATGTATTAATTTTAGAGATTAGCTCAAGATGAGCAATTACATTACTCAGGAAATAAAATATTTCCTCTTTCTTGTAAATGCCATTAAATGAAATAGAAATAAATAAGAACAAAGCCCCAGATTGTATTGTCTCTCTCTTTATGATTTGCAAAACTATATATAAGAGAACAAGAAAAATAAATATTTGTCTGATCGTAACAAAGAGCTCATAAATTATTTTGGCACTATGTTCTTCCCTTTATTCCACTTCTCACCGCCTTGGTCTCCCAAGACTTAAGTATATATAGCCTTCAAAATCCAAAAGTCCATAAGAGACAATGTCTATGAGTAGCCAAGTATTTCGTGCATTTCAACGGCTCTTTTCTTGCCACATCAACTTTAGTATTTAATCCATTGCACCTCAAATGCTTATTGTGCCTCATTTTTTTGCACCCAACTTTACCCTCGACAGCCTTCTCACACGCATGCTTCTTCAAGCCTCAAATTTGAAATGTTACGCCCTAAGTCTTCATTATGTTAAGCCCATGACGTGACCTTCGATCAAAATTTTGAGACTCTTATCTTTGTCAAGCCTTAGTTTTGATCTGGTTGCACCCTAACTCTTTAGCCTATTGAGCTATCGATGTGACCCACGACAAGTACATTCATTTCTTTAACTTGTCCCGCTTCAAACTTGAACTTGTTGCACCTTGATCACTTGGCTTGTCTAGGCCTCAACTAACCCCTCGACTACTGATTCTTCATATTTGAGTTTGTTAAGCTTTGGCCTTAGCTTTTTCGCGCCTTGATCACTTGATTTTGGATTGCTTTCAACAGCTCCTATTTCTGCTAAAACCAATAGAAATCTCCATAAACATGTACAATATGCATATATATATGACTAATTATGTGTATTTTACATCAAATAAATAGTTAACTGTGTATTATATTGTCTCATCAAAATTCACATTGAACACTTGAGTTCAACAATCTCTCCCTTTTTTATGAGGATAATTTATGCACGATTAACTTGTATTCACTTCAGCATACTCTCCCTCAATTAAGCATCTAGGTTTTCAAAGAATTTTCTCAAGTTTTAAATCAGAGTTCTAATGCTTAATTTAGGGAAATACAAACTACACTTAATATGTCATTTTCTCCCCCTTTATATATATATATATTATATATATATATATATATATCTCAAAACAAACTATGTCCATTATGTTAATTGTGCATCCTACACTTCTCCCCCTTTGTACTCATAAAAAAAAAAAAAAGCCCTGACAGATTTAATATAAAGCAAGGAGAGATGCATAAATAACATATGAGATTCAGCCCAAGACTATTGCCTCATCAATAGAGGGCTTCACACAATTGCCTACATCCATGTAGGACTTTACACCACTTACTTACACAGGTGATACTTCCCTACGATTGCCTATATACTGATAGGACTTCACCATACTTGCCTATACATAGATAAAACTTCACCACACTTGCTTATACATAAATAAGACTTCACCGCACTTACCTACACATAAGTAGGACCACCAATGCCGATACATAGATAGGACTTCACCACACTTACCAACATCCATGTAGGACTTTCACCGCATTTGCCTCAACTCATGAGCACTTTATATGACAATGCCTACACACAGTAGAACTTCATCAGATATCTTGTTCACATATAGTGAATTTGTAACCACAAGTGTAAGCCATGGAAAATTTCAATAAATAATTCCAAAATAAACATCGAAAATAAACTAAAAAAAAAATTACTCCAAATTAAAACTGAACTTCGACTAGTCCTAAATCACGAACGAATCCAGAAATTTCTTAATCTTGAGAAAATGAGAATCCTTAAAAATAAAATAAGAACTCAACCAAAACCACTACGTATGACAAATTCTATACTTAACTCTCACTTGTAAAATCGGGTAATATAGAACTCAAAAACAAATTAATAAAAAGTAAATAACGATAAACCTTCGAAAATAAAACCTAATTCAAGAATTCTGAAAACGTTAAAAGATATTAAATACTTACAAAAATAAAATTTAAAATAAATTTTCTCAAACTAAATGTGATGTATAAACAGAAACCCTCAGTTTCCAAATTGGCAAAGATCTATACCAGAAAGTCACTTGGGAATCCTAAAGTAGAATACAGGAGTTTAAATTCGGCAATCTCGCACTTTTAGCCTTAAAGGCTGAGGTGTGGTTTAAGTGTGTCGAGTATTTAAGGTCGCTTTAAAATATCAGATTGGTAAATCTTTGACCTATTTCGAACCCGTTCGGTACAGACTTTGAAAAGCATGTTCCGAGGCTTGAGATATCAAAAATATACCATTAATACTGTTAGACTCGTATTTTCATAAGAATTTCAAAAATATTAGTTTTATAATTTTTCGATAACTAGAAATATCTGATTTTGCGATTATATTCACATTTCTTTACTACCGGTAATTAACTAGTTTTTTGCACTATTCACTACTATTCATTACACAATTTTACTACTCTTGTAAACCCTTATATTTCTAGATAAATATTTTATATATCATAGAAAATTCTGTTTTTCTAAAATTTAGTTCGTTTCAGGTTTTTACGGAATCAGTTCTATTTAAGACCCGATACTAAAAATAAAATAAATTAATTTAATTATTGAAAAATATTTTTTATTTTCATAAAATAACTTTTTAGAATTGTTTGGGTTATAAAAATATCAATTATAGCTCATATTCGTATTTTGATCATACTGGTAACTTATTTGATAATTCACTAAAATAAATAAATTAATTATCTTTTTTAATTATGAAAAATCTGCTACAAAAATTCAGAATGCATTTTCTATTTTTTTATTTATTTTTATTTTATTTATAAAGAAAGTACTCTTACAAACTCATAGCTATAGTACACTTTTTCACACATCATCTCTTTTTCACTTCAATCTTTCTACACTTCACTCATCACTTCATGGGAGATTTTTGACCTCTTTTTGCTACCCTTTTCTCCTTTAAAACACTCCCAATTGGATTAAAATAAACCTATTTCAATCCTTCTTTAATAAGTAACATATACACTTAGTTACATTACAATATCAAGTCAAAAACCAACTAAATCTCTCTCCTTCTCTCATCCAAATTTACGCCAGCTAAGGGAAAGCATAAGCTGCCATTTTCTTTTTTTTTTTTTTTTTACTTCATTTAAAGTGCCTTTAACTCCTCCTATCTTTCTATATATATCCTCTCTCATTCACACATTTAACCCTTTATCATTCTTTGCATTTTCCTCTCTATTTTTCTTCTCTTTCTCTCCTCAATTGTTCTTGTTCTTGCAAGAACATTTCTACCCCTATTCTTTATTTAAGCTCCCACACATATTTCTTCAAGATCCTTTGGTAAAAAACTTATTCCAAGCTTTCATAGTTGATGTAGATGGAGTATAGTGAGAGTTTCATGCATCAAATGACTTTTCATAAGCCTAAAAGCTAAGGATGATGATGCCAAAATGAAACACTTATCTTACTCATGATTATTCTCTTTGATATTATTATTTTCTTGCTAACAATGGTTATATTTTGTAGATCTAACTTTTATGTAACCTTGATTATGTTTGTTTAGATCTATGAGTTTATAGTTTACTACCATAGATTTCTTTTATATTTATGTTCATAGTAAGTTAGTTCTTGGTTTTGAACTCAAACAAGAATGGTGAAGTTCATATCTAGGCAAGACCTATATTTAAAAAGCACTTTTCAAGTGTCAAAATGGAAGTTTTACTTAAAATAATGAAGGCTTAGTGGGTATATATCATCAAGACTTCATTCTATATGATTCAAAGGTGATTTTCAAAGATTATTTTTCAAAAAAAATCCTATTTTCGAATCTAGACCAAGGCATAACTTAAAAACAAATTTTCCAACTCAAAATGAAGATTCTATTCAAGATACGGAAGGCTCTTAAGATAGGATATGTAAGGGATGAATTTTCATAAGTTTAGATAAACTTTATCAAAAGATATGTCCAAAAATAAATTTTGTAAATTCGGATAGTTTCTAGACCATGCCTTAAAAACCCTTTTATCAACTCCAAAACTTGTGTTTTATATGAAAAATGAAGAGTATAGGTCATAGATATCATCAAGTAATGATTTTTATAAGTTGAGATAGGATTTGCTAAGAAAAATATGTAAAACAAGAAGTAAAAATAAAGTAGGAAAATTTAAGTTGCTTGTCATTTTAAGAAATTCGTAATAATGGAGTAATGGCATGAAAACACTTACTTTCCAAACTCAAATTAGAAATTTTATTAAAAAATGAAGTCCTTAGTGGCTAGGTATGGTTGAGCCTTAAGTTTCTAAGCATCAAATGAGTTTACTTAAAGGAATCACCAAAAGAATAACTTTTACAAAATTCGGATTTTGGGATAAACCATATTTAAAAACATGTTTACAAAGTGTAAAATAGAAATTTTTGTTAAAAAACAAAGGCCTTAAGGAATATACATAATGAGGACTTAATTTTAGCAAGAATAGATAAATTTCTTTCAAGGAATTTTTCGAAAAACAAGTGGGAATTGTCAAGACTAGAAGACTAGTCTTTCTAAATTGATTTTTCATAAAGCCTTACAAGGAAAAAGTTTTCTAAAAATTTCTTTTATTAAATATCATCAAAAACACATACATATAATCTCATGACATATCATTTATGATAGTAACTTGTTCATATTGCATGTATACTTGCTTTGGATAGTAGAAACTTCATGAACTTTCACAAAATCAATTTTTCCAATTTAGTTTTCGCTACTAATCTGAACTGATCAGATCTTTTCGAAGCTTAAACATTTTCAAAACTTAAATATGATATTAGAATTAGATAGATCTTTCAAAGTAGATAGAAATCGGTATAATTTGCTAAATTCGAGTTAAAATGACCAAGTTATGGCCGTTTTAATTTAAAATTCCCGCGTAGGATGAGAATTATGAACTTGACAGTTTGTATGAGATAAAATGGATTAGTTTTGAGTTGAAATACTCATTTGGGTATTTCTTTCCTTAGCTGTCTTTGCTGAGGATTCGTTACCACCCGACTCTTACGATTAAAAGACTGGAGTCCAATAGGCAAGTGAGTTTTCCTCTTATTTTGTTACCTTGTTTGTTCTTGTAGCTAGTTGCATTAGAATTATAGGAATAAGATAAAAACTGATATGAATGGGGATGAGATAGATGATGAGACTTTGATGTATGTATACCAAAGAATACTAAAGTATATCGAAACCATGAATCGATTGGATAACTGCACTGTTTATATTGTTTTTGTTTATGTGTATGATATTTATTGGTCACTCTAAAGAATGGATGACTAATTTGACCTAAGCAAAAATAAATTGGTCATGCATCGCATCGGTCAAGTTGCATTTTGTAGCATGCTACTCCTACGCAAGAAGATTGGTATGGTCCGAGGTCACGTTTGGAGAATGAGACCCGGTATCAGTTCATTCATAGGGAACTAAAGCGCACCGAGGATGCATTCCATGTATGAGCAGAGCCAAGTCGATTGCTATGAGCTAGGGGGCTTGGGGATTAGCAGCGGGTCATGTAGACCTTCAATACCATCCCTAACCCTAGATACGGAGGGCGTAAATCCGTTCTTAGTACGGGTTCCGGGTACCCATACATAATTTTCTGCTCATGTGTTCGTTCACATATAGCTATGGATGATTTATAACTTGCTTGTTATAGTAAAATTAAGGGAACTGTCACGGAGCTAGTGTAGTTTATACCCCAATAGACATTTGAATGAACAGGTTAACTCAAGAATGCTATTCGGGGTTCCAGTAGGAAGAAAGAATACTTGAAGATATTAGCTAGGTTTTGTGAATTGCTTTATAATAGTTTTATGTAGTGAAATCTTTTGATAAATTATAATTGAAGTATAGTGAATTGTATTTCCTTTACATTGTTACTCAAGTTGTATCAATATAAAATTTATCACTCCAATGTGTCACCTCCATGTGTTAGACGCCTTGTACATGGTATGGAAGCCATCGTGTGACTGAGGTGGTCATTCCTATGCTTTAATATTGTGTACGGCAGACTGCCATGTTTAGGGTACCCTTCGGAGCGTGACAACAAGAGATTATTATCACAGATGCAAAATACGCAACAGCAAAAAATAGATCATATCAATATCAAGACATCACAAAAACAAATAAAAAACAGAGCAAATCAAACACAGATCAAATTTTTAAGCATGTACTATGTTCAGCAGCTTGTTTAACCCAAAAAACAAGCTGTCACGCCCCAAAGGGTACCCTAGACGTGGCAGTCCGCCACATACAGTATTAAAACTTAAGAATGATTTCCCGAAGTCATGCAAAAGCTTCAACACCATATGTAAGGCATCTATCACAACAATAAGAGACACCGGTGGAATGTGTAGTTCGAGATAGTAAATACAGCATACAAAAAATCTAGATAACTATCTAATTTAACATTAAGAGAATATAATACTTACATCATCTTAAGGGCTTTCCCCTATAAATCTCCAAACAATCATAATATCAGCTTAGTCTTCCACACAAGGAAACAATACTAATACCAAAAGATATTAAAAGATATTTAGCCTAAGATCTTCAAAGGATTTCCAAAAGCTCCCTAAAACGTAATCCTACTCAAGTATATGAAGTCTTTAGGCATAAGAGATATTGGTCCTATTACAACAAAAGTCTATAGGAGTATAAGCATAATTAGCTCAGTGAGAATATTCCTGAATTAACGTACTCGTATCAATAATTTCAAACAAATTATTAAACAAGCATATGAATGCATCAAGCAAATGAACAAGCAATACATATGATCTACCGGAAATCTTATGTTTTGAATGGATTTAGCATTCCATTCAGAGATTAGGTGTTTCAGGCTCTTTACAACCCATCTTTGAAATCCAACTTATGTAGTTTATTTCTGGCTCTTACTCGCCCATCCTGAAATAGTTCTTTTCGGCTCTTATTCGCCCATCTTCTAGATTTATGGCTCCTGCAAACCTAATTACTATACTCTTGTCCCATCGAGTGTAGTAGCTCATTAAATGAAACTAACTACGTGATATGCATGATTCAATTAATATAACTCATAGTATATGATTAAAATAATTTAAAGATGATCACAGAATTTGCATACACTCCAGCATAATCATAATAAAACACAATTTAATTAACAACAATTCATGTCTTGGTATGCTTAGCATTCTTTCAACCAATATTATCATGCATAATTCATTTTCATCTTTTTCTACTTCTAGTGTCTTTAGCTACAAGCACAAACAAATATGTCAAAGGTGGGAAATGAACTCACTCGGCCATGAGGATACTTCTTTCTTATAGGTGAGTCGATCAATAATTCTACTAATCGAAATAATCCTCCGGGTATGAACACTCCTCCTCGGGATCATCTAATCAAGAAGAATACCCATAATAAGTATTTCTTGTTGATTTTATGGTACTTATCAAAATTATGTCATAAGATCGTTAAAATCATATAGAGGGTAATTCCAACTTAAAATGGCCATAACTTGATCATTTTAACTCGGAATTGTGCATATAATATACCGTTTTCTACCTACTCAAAAAATCTATCCATTTCTAAGGTTATTTTTATCATAAAAAGTCGTTTGTGTTGCAAATTACTATGGTACAGAATAGGTACGAATTTCATAATCCTCAAAATATAATTTTCCAAACTTCTCTTTACCCAAAAATCCTTAAGCAAAATATATGGATAATTATATAGTTGAAAAATCCTTTGAACATATATATATATTGCACACTCATATTATATGCATGAATTTTATAGTATTATCTCAATATTGATTTTTTTACGAACAATTTGTCTTTAAAAGTTTTAAAAGATGAAACTTTGAAAATTTCTCCTTTTTAAATTGCTAGAAGGAAAACTAAAATATACTTGGGTTGTTATGAGTAAATGTTTTTCTATATAATTTCATGTTTTTTCTTTTCAAAAGTAAATTAATTCCCAAAAAATTTGGTTCTTTAAGTTATCTACCAACTTTATTTTGAAAAGTAAGCTTTTCAAAATATTTCTTAAGTTTTTGGTATGGTTAAATATTTGAAGTTGTATTAAATGTATGTTTTTCCTCTCATTTTCATATTCTTTTTCTTCTTTAGAAAATAAGTTTACCTTTAAAACTTTACCTTCTTGACAAATTTTATTTTTCTAAGTTGGTTTCTAAAATAGTGAGTTGATTTTACCTTGATTGCAAAAACTTACTTTATTATTAATATTTATCAAGTGGTTGAATAATTCTTTTAGATAAGTTTATAAGAAAAGCTTTCCTAATAAAGAATTTTCAATATTAGGACTTAGAAAAATTTTCATCTTCATTTTGAAAAGAGAATAACAACATATAAAAATTAAGTTTTGAAGAAACTTTCTTAGTATGTGATTTTCAAAGTCTAAGGTGAACCTATTTAAATTGAATTAAAATCTTAAGTTTGATGCGAAAATTTATATTTTTATGGAGTATTTAGTTCCGATTTATAAACGAAATGAGTTCCTTTTATTATTTGAAGAAATTTTCATTACTACTACTTCTAAAATTTATGATTTTCTTATCTTTTGAAAAGAGTTTATTAAAAACAAAACTTAGATCTTTAGTTGAAAATTCCTTTGTTAAGAAATCTAGTTTACTCTTTGTTTATGTAAGAACCCATTTTTTATTTTCATTCAAGACAACAACATTCTAATCATGCATGAATATGATTATGTAGCAATGAAAAAGTAAGAATAATACATAATAAGATAGAAAGAAATACTCGTAAGCAAATAAACGTAATAATATGGTCAAGCATTGGGAACCTTAGCTTCGTCAAGGTATCCCGATCACATATTGAGAGCCTTAGCTTCATCAAGGTAACCCGGGACCAAGAATAGACTAGTCCCAAAAAGAAAAGAAAAAGAATCGTTTTGACTTGATATGGACAAGTATAAAACTAGAAAGACTAGTCCTAATAAATTGCATGAATTAAAAAAATAAATTGCAAAGCATGAAAATAACAAATAACAATTGAGCTTATATGCTCTAAAGAAATATATATACATAATATACATAATACTATATAGAAGTTAAATTAGAGCAAAAATAATAATAACAATAATAACAACAACATAATAACATAATATAAAATATGAACATGAACAAAAACAAAACATGAACATATTGTTTCTTCTTTAACTCTCATGAGTCTAAGAAACATACGCTAAGCTCATGCTAAGTTGTATGAACATGATAAAGAGATATGGGTAGGATTTTACCTAAGGTTTAATAGAGGATTTGGAAGAGATGAATTGGTAGTGTGTTTGTTATTTTTCTTGAAGAGTAGTAGATGGTAGAGAGTGTTTTAAGAGGGGATTGTTGGAGAGAGGATTTGAGAGAGAATTTTGGTAGAGTTTTGTTATGTAAATGAATGTGTGAAAGAATGAAGGAGTGAGGGGTATTTATAAAATTTTGGAGTTGAAATTAGATGTAATAAAATAAATTGAAAAAGAAATAATATAGAGGAAAGAGAGAGAGAGGATATTTTGTTTTGTAATTTTTGTAAAGAAAAGAAATAATGTGTAAAGTTTGATGTGAATAAAGTTATGTTGAAAATGTAAAAGTGTAAGTAATAGGTGTATAGGTAGTTAGAAATGTTGGGTTTCCATAGGGTTTTAAATTATAAAGATCAAATATTTCGCAGCGGAATTCAAAAAAAAAAAACCCTAACCCAGTATCCATGTGTATTGATTAGATTAAAACAAAACAAATAGTTTGATTTCGTACCTTTAAAAGCTTGAAACTTGAAACCAATTTGTAGATCGGATCTGTAGGTAACACAAATTTGCAATATCCTCTACGGTATCCACACGAATGAATACTCCTTCAAAAAGAATCCTACACGTGCTAGTGTGATGTAGAACACTTCTAGATAATATTGGGATTTTCATACACGACTCTTCGGTGTTTCTCTCTTTTTAGGGTTTGCAGATTTTCTCTGTCGGTCTAATGTTGATAGACAAGTCGTTAACCCTAGAGAGATCTCTTTATGTGCCTTTTATACTAATGTCATTCTCACATGAGTAATGACATTAGTGCCCCTTAATCTAATTAGGGATAATATTTCTTAAAATGTAATTCTTGCACATAACAACGTAATAATTTATTATTACTCTTAATAATAATAAATTATATTATTCCTACAAGACATTAAATTTAGTCCATGATCCTTTAATTTATTATTATTCTAATAATAATAAATTATTATTCCCACAAGACATTAAATTTAGTCCATGATCCTTTTGACTCGTTCTTTTGTGTATGACCCTATAGGTTCGCTTAATGTTGGCAATTGACTTAAAACAATTTTAGTCAACAAAACATAAGTGGCCTCTAGCAAGACATTATATTTACCCAAATTAAGTGAAGATCGGCGATCCGATTTTTACCTAATCCATAACTTATATCATTATCCATTTATCACATAGTATCTAGATTGAACATAAGGCATGGATAGTATCATCCTTATATCGTTCAATCTTATCATTTCTCGATTTCTAAGTAAACTAATAAAAACAAATGAAATTGATCACACTATCAATTCATTTGAACACAGCCATGCATTTCTTAATCTTACTCATCGAGGGGCCTAGAGATATCTCTCTCATAACGAGAGGGATAAATCCCATCTTAATCACTCAACTTCCTCTACATAATTTACATTATGCCCAATCTCAATCTTTATAATTATTTGGTTAAAGACAACGTTTGATTCAGTTGAAACATAGTATTTGTAAACCTCTGAAAATTTCATAATTCTTAGAAAATAATCCTAGAAGTCTTAAGTATTAAAAAATTTAAATCCTGAAAATCAACTCAAGATAAAAAAACCAAATTCTAGACCGAGTCAAAACACCCGGAAACGAAACCCTAAAAATCGAATCAAGTTAAAACTTAATTCCAAATAAGATCAAAAACGATTTTTCTGAATCTTGAGAAAACGAGAACCCTTGAAACAAAATATAAAGTCCAATTACCGGTATAATCAACGTTCGTATGCCAATTAAATCATCTCTCCAATTCCTAAAACGCGAATCAAAACAATAGATCCAAATACTGCTTAACAACAAAATAATAAAATCTTAAATCCTTCGATAAAGTTTTAGAATCACAATTTGCAATTTTCACCAAAAGTCAAACTGAGTCAACTCATAACCCTAGACTCGGTTAAACGATCCCGAGAACTAAAAACTATTAAATAATCACAAATAAAATAAGATAAACCATAGACGTCGAGCTAAAAATATAAAACGATTAAAACTCAAAAATTATACGATCTTACGAATATCTTGACGAAACCAGAAGTCAAACCAGAACCCTAAAGTCAACAAAACCCATGACGAACCCTAGTGTTTAAGATCCAGCGATCCCACATTTTCAAATCCTAGAAAACGAAATTAAGTTAATGGCCTAGAATAGTTCGTAATAACATAAGGTAACATAAATATATCGGATTCGCGAATTTCGAGTGTCCTTCGGACTCAAAAGGGATCAGTGCTCGAAAAGCGTGTCTTAGAGCTCGGAATATTAAAAATATTTCATTTATACCGACAGACTCGTAAAAATACAAGGATTCCAAAAATATCAGTTGTAGAATTTTTCGGTAGTTAAAAATTACAGATATCGCATTATTACGCGTATTTTTATTACTACCGGTACTTTAATTGTCTAATCTACTATTCATAGTACTTTTCTACTATTCATTACTATTTCACTATCTCTACTTTTTCTTGCACCTATTTCTTACACCTACATATCTATTTTCTTACTTTTTTCATTTCCAATACAACTTTATTCACATCAACTTTACACGTTACTTCTTTATTACACAACAAATAAAATAAAATCAACTCACTCTCCCCTAAATGTACTAGAACCGGCGCCACTCTCCTCTCCCATCTATCTATTTTATTTCTTTTTCAATTTGTTTTATTACATCAAAAATTCACTCCAAAAATTCTATAAATACCCCCTTCCTCTTTCATTCTTTCACACAATTCATTCTACTACCAAAACTCTCTCAAATTCACTACACAAACTCTCTCCATAAACTTTTCCTCTACCAAAACTCTCTTTCACCAAATACTCACAAGAATTTCCCTTTATACAATACAACTACCATTTCTCCATAATCACATAACCATACATTCACTACTATCTTTATACCACAAAAATACCTTAGGTAAGAATTTCTTTCAACCATTTAATCATCCATTTCATGTAACTTAGCATGACTATGGTGTTTTTTTGAAACTCATATGAGTAGTAAAAGCAACAACATGTTCATGTTTTGTTCTTGTACATAAGCTTCCTATCTTATTATGTTGTTATTATTATTGATATTATTTGCTTCTAATCTATCTTATATAAAGTATTATGTATATTATGTATATATATTTATTTAGAGCATATAAGCTCATTTGTCATTTATTTACTTTCAAGTTATGCAATTTATTTATTCATGTTATTATCAAAACTAGTCTTTCTAGTCTTAGACTTGTCCATATCAAGTCAAAACAATCTTTTGTTTATTTTCTTTAATCTTTCGGGACTAGTCCATTCTTAGTCTCGAGATGCCTTGATAAAGCTAAGGCTCCAATACTTGACCGGGATACCTTGATGAAGCTAAGGTTCCCAATACTTGATATTTTATTTTCTTACTTATTATTTGTTTCTAGTATTTTCTTATGTTCTTATTACTTTATATGCTCATAATACTTGCATCTACATAATGTTAATGTCTCAACTAATTTGAAAATGGAATTCTATTATATTAAAGGAACTTAAAACTAAATTTTCCATTATGTGACTTGTCACAAAATAATGAGTTATTATCAACAATAATGGTCGATGTGATGCCAGGGTAGACAACTGTCACCACTGGCCCCCTACTAATAATGGTCGACACCACCATTGCATCATGGTGGCCCCAACCAAAGCAAGCCCGTGATACCCTGCGAAGCATGCGTTGGTCGGGGTCACCATGATGCAATGGTGGTGTCGATCATTATCATTAGGGGGCCAGTGGTGGGTTTGCCTGCCCTGGCATCACGTTGCCGTTGCCTGCGGGGGCAGGGCGTGACATTTTTACCAAGGAAACTTAAGAAATAGATATTTTTCATTATATTATGTTAACCTAAGTTTTAGTAAAATAATTTTTTAGTTTTCAAAGTTTTCACAAAAAGCTTAAGAATAAACTCTTTTTAACTCCATAACAAAACTAAGAAACAAACTAGTTTTTAAAGTTAAGATGAATTCAATCCATAAAGTTAAAACCCACTTAGGAAAATAATTTTTCAAGTTCCTAAAGAAAAGCTTATGTTTCCAAATAATATAAACAAGATAAGGTTAGAAACAAATGATTTTTACCAATAAAGATGATTCTTTTCGAAAGAAATAGAAAAAACAAGTTTTAGAAAGCAAAACCTTATATTTTAGAAATGAATATAAGAAGACAAGACTCATTTTCTAGAACTATCCTAAATACAAAATTATGAAAGGTTTTCATCAACTTAATATACTTTTGATAAATTTGATTTTTTTTTTAAAGTAAAACTTATGAAAAGCTAAGGTTAAAAGAAAATTTATTTGTCCTTGGAAAAAGAATGAAAAAAATAAAATAAAAATATACTCATTTATAACAACCTAGGAAAATATAAAGTTTCTTTAAATACTTGAAAAGAAATTTTCAAAGTTAAAGTTTAAATGAATTGTTTTATGAAATAAATTGTTGAGACACTACCATTAGGATTTTTGTCACGCCCCGAAGGGTACCTTAAACATGGCAGTCCGCCGTACATAATATTAAAGCCTAAGAATGACCACCTCAGTCACACGAAGGCTTCCATACTATGTACAAGGCGTCTAACACATAGAGGAGACACATCGGAATGATACGTTTTATGTTGATACAATTGAGTAACAATGTAAAGGAAATACAATCCACTATACTCCAAATACAAAACACTATACTTCAAAATATAAATCATCAAACTTCAATTACATTTATCCCAAGACCTCACTACATAAAACTATTACAAGGCAAATCGTAAGGCTTAGCCAAAAACTTCAAGCATTCTCATATCTTGCCGGAATCCCGAAGTCATTCTCGACTTCAACCATCTCGGTCCCCACTTAGCATTCTTGGAATAACCTGCTCATTTAAACAACTATTGGGGTATAAGATACACTAACTTAGTGAGAATTCCCTTAATTCCGTACCATATCAAGCAAGTATTTATCAATTATATGCTATGCATGAACAAACACGTGAGCAAGCAATTATGCATGGGTATCCGGAACCCACACACACAACGGATTTACGCCCTCCGTATCTTGGGTTAGGGATGGTATTGAAGTCTACACGACCGCTGCTAGTCCCCAAGCCCTCGGCTCTTAGCACTCGCCTCGGCTAGGCTAACACATGGAATGCATCCCCGATGCGCCGTAGTTTCTTATGAATGAGCTCTGATCCCGGGTCTCATTATTCAAACGAGTCCTCGGACCATACCGATCGACCTGCGTAGAGTAGCACGCTACCAAATGCAATATGTCCGATGCGACGCATGATCAATTTAGTTTTTGCTTAGGTCAAAATATTTATACATTCTTTAGAGTGACCAGGCAATATCATACACAGAAATAATATGAACAATGCAGTTATCCAATCAAATCGTGATTTCGATATGCTTTAGTATTCTTTGGCATACATTCATCACAGCCTCATCATATATCCCATCCCCATTCATATCGATTTTATCTTCCTATAATTATAATGCAACTAACTACAAACACAATCAAGGTAACAAAAAAGGAGAAAACTCACTCGGCCATTGGATCACCGGTCTTCTAGTAATAATAATCCGGTGGTAGGGAATCGTCGAACTCGGGATTACCTAAAAAGGGAAGAAATACTCTAATCCAACGACTTCATACGAACTTATCAAATTCGTAATTCACGTCCTAAGTGGGAATTCCAACTTAAAACGTCCATAACTTGGTCATTTTAACTCGGAATCTCGCAAATTTTATATCGATTTCTATCTACTTCGGAAGAGCTTTCTAAATATGAAGTTTAAATCAAGTTTTGAAAATATCTAAGCCTCGGAAATGAGGGATCAGATCTGTACAGCGGTATATGATTCCGAAAATGCGGTTTTTATGAATGCACTTGAGATTCCTAAGTACAAAATGAAACTAAATGCCATGGTAATGATTTTCCCTATCATGAATGTCATGACATGAACTCTAATGAGCCTAAGTTCTTATAACTTTTAGACTTAAGAATTTAAATAAACTTTTTCTTAGAAAACCATTTTATGCTATTGTTTAACAAGTGAGTTTACTACACTTGGTTACACTACTTATTACAAGGATTTTCTTTAAAAAACTCACTTTGTTTAAAGAAATTTTGACCCTTATATTAGTTATATCCTAAGGCCTTTATTTCTTTAATAAAATCTTCATTTGAAACTTTTAAGTGGGTCTTTTACTAGGGTGGTTCCAAAAATCCGAATTTAGAAAATTTCATTTTCAAGTTGATTCCTTTAAGAAAAATGTATTTTATACTTAAAACTTTAAGTGTTTATTTTACCTATACCCTAAGGACTTCATTTATTTAAGAAAATCCATTTTTGAAGTTGGAAAAATAGTGTTTTCTAACCATCTATCATTATTACGAATTTGCTACAAGACTTTTACTCAAAACTTCTATTGACTTCATCTCTTGTTTCCAACATTTTCTTTAGTAAAAACTCATTTAGACTCATGAAAAATATTACCAAACATTATCTATCACCTATAGGCTTCATTTTTCTTGTAAAAATATGTTTAGAAGTTAAAAAGTGTTTTTAACCTAGGTTTCCAAAGTCATCCGAATTTACACTAACATTTCTTGAAAAGTGTTTTCCTTTTTGGTTTATTAACTCATCTATCTATAGATCTATATTAAAGGTTATTTACTAAGGACAAAAATATTAAAGACCATTAATGCACATAAACTCAAAATAATGATGAGATCTTAAATGCCTACATGAATATGAGTAGTAAAATGATAGATCTACTATATCAAGTGCTTAAATGTTTTGAAAACATAAAAACTACATTTTTATAAAAGATCTTTTGTTCAAAACACTTTTTGATGAAAAATCATAAAGCTTATGCCTTGAAAGCTCCTTGAAATACAAGATCTACTAGTGATGGTTTGGTATTCTTGTTTGATATTTCCTTGTCCCTATCAAGAGATCATGGGGACATTTAGTTGGAAATATCCAAGAATAACCTAGCCATTACAAAGATCTAAGGATATATGAAGCAAGGTTCATCTACTTAAGGTAAAATAGGAGACAAAAGAAAAAAAAAGAAAGTTGTGTGTGTGTGTGTGTGAGCTACATGGCTCACGGCATTGAGGGTGAGAGGAGAGAAAAAAAGAGCTTTACCTTTTGTAAAGTTTGAAAAATGAGAGAATGAAGAGAGAGAGAGAAAATGTAGCTTATATATTAAATGGAAAGGTTAAAATGGAATAAAACAAATAGAAAAAAAGAATTTGCAAATTGGAACTTGTTGGGGAGGGTTTCACGCCAACCAAGGCAAGAGAAGAAAAAGGGGATTTGATTTTTCTTTGATTGATTTGTCTTGATAGCTTTCTACATCACATGTCATAAATTGTAGTAATAATTAAGGGACAAAAAGTCTTTGGAAAGGAAGTGATTGAGTGATGGTAAGGGTTGCAAATATAGGTGTACAAATGGGTAGTCATAGGTTGTACTTGTGAATAGTAATGAATAGTAATCAAGACAACTTAATTACCGGTAGTAAGAAAAATACGAATAAGAAGGTTATAACTGTATTTTTCGTAAGCCGAAAAATTATGAAATTTATATTTTTGAAATCCTTATTTTATTTCGATTCAAATGAGTATTCATAAGTAATTTTTGAAATTCTAGTTCCGGGGCACGCTTTTCTATAATGGGTCTCGGGATGACCCGGAATTGAAATTTTCAAAATCTGATCTTTTCTTGGTTTGAAATATAATCAAGAACTATATTCAAAATTAATTTTGCTTATAAAAGTTTCTTATTTGGAAACCGAGGAAAAGCCGGAATTAGGGTTTCTAAGTCTTTCTCACAAAGCTTGAACTAAACCGATTTAGGGTTTCATTTTCTGGTTTTCGAAGTTTACTTGATTACTAGGAAACCCGGGTATACATTAAAAAAAAAAAATAATAATAAAATTGTGTAATGAAATAAAATGAATAGTGCAAAAGACTAATCAATTACCGGTAGAAATGAAAATACGATAAAAAGGTTATAACTGTAACTTTTATAACCCGAAAAATTATATAACTGATATATTAGAAATCTCGTGGAATTACGAGTCTAACGGTACTAATGGTATATTTTTGATATCTCGAGTCCCGGGACACGCTTTTCGAAGTCTGTATCCGAACGGGTTCGAATAGGTCAAAAATTTACCAATCTTATGTTTTAAAAACTTATATTACTACGAGCTATTCTACATATTTAAACTACCTCTTGGCCTCTAGAGTTAGGGCGCTAGATTGCCGGACTTACACTATTGTATTCCGGTTAGGGTTTCCGGATGATTTTCCGGTTTAGACCTTTGCCAATTGGAAACTGAGATTTTCTGTTTATACAACGTATTTAGTTTGAGAAATTTATTTTAAATTTTATTTTTATAAGTATTTAATATCTCTTACTGCTTTCGAAATCTTGAATTGAATTATTATATCCGGAGTTATATCGGTAATGGTTACCATATGATTTTCTTGAGTTTGAGTCAAATATCGATTTTTGGAATGATTTTGGGGAAATCTTGATTTTTATAATTTGCTTTGAAAAAGGATCTTCATAGTGTTTTGTTTTCGAATTTATTTTTGCTTCGATTTAAGGTTTTATGAACAATTGGTTAACTTAAGGATTATCTAATTTGTTATTTTGTTTCTTGAATTCTTCCTTCTTAAGATTACGAGATTTCAATTTCTAACTCGTTCTATGATTCTTGGGAGTTTGATTTGATCGTTAGGGCTTTATTGTGATTTCCGTCTCTTAGGATTATTAGTCTGGTCGTTTGGGGAATTTCCAAAGTCTATATTTTATTATTGGCAGATAAAGTTTTCTTAATCGTGCCAAAGCCTAATTATGGAATTGGCCTTTGGTGATTTCCTGATCCTTCAAATTGTCATGTTATGGATTAACTTGCTTTTTAGCAAATTATCACTGTGTTTTATTTTTATCCCGATTTTTATGAATTATAGATTAGGTAAGCAGTTTATCTTACGTAATGGTTTTTGGACTTAAGGACTTTTGTAGTCCTTATTTTATTTTTAGATTTTCTCAAGACTAATGAATTCTTACTTTCGTTTATATTTCAGGACTCGTTCAAAGTTCGGTTTTAATTTGGAGTGATTTTTAGGGTTTATTTTCGAAGTTCATCTTGAATTATTTACTGAAATTTTCCGGGGCTTACATCCTCCCCACCTTAAAGAAAGTTTTGTCCGCAAAACTTGTTACGTGTATATCGTTTATCAGAGAAATTGTGAATCTCGAGTTATTTTAGCACGGTTTATGTTTCTTTGATTTGTATCATTTCTAAATTTTGCATGATAGATATTTTACAAAATATAGCACATACAAATTAATAAGATTTGGCTTAGCGATTCCAACCTTCACTTACACTCTTTTGGAAAACGACACGGACTTGACTCAGACCACAGACGACTCGACTCGACCGACACTAGACGACTCATGACAACACGACCTTTCATGACTCGATTACTTTGACCAACGAAGGTTGTGGATTCGCTTCTCCATTCTTATGTAGCTGTATATACAATATTGTGCTCTGTGATCAATATTCTTTTAAATAATTAAAGTCATCGTTGTTTTAAACTCTTATCATCGTGATCATCTTGATGGGGTTGAAATCAAGAATCTCATTGCTTTATTGTATACTTATTACTTGTGAAGATCTTACGGAGTTTGGTAATTGAGATTTGATTTTTGAAATTTTAACTTTTATGTAACGATCATCGTAGATTTTCGATCTTTCAAAGTTCTTTATTTACAAGAAGTTGTATGTGGAGTGTCTTGGAATTCATTAAATTAATCGAGTTTTTGTTTTAGTTTCCATCATTGGCTTATTCTAACTTTTAATGGTCTCGGGCTTTCCTATTTTTAGTCTAGCCATGTAATCCGAAGGTATTTCTAACAACCTATCTCTTTGATTCTATTGGCAGGAAAGAATATGCGGTATTCTAAGGGTATAGCGCTAACCTGGTATCGAGTTGCATCTTTGATCCTCGCTTCCTTCCATGGCAAAGGACTCCAGCTCCTCATCACTAGCTCCTTCATACACTCCATATGTGTGAGGGTTGTGGACTAGATTTCCGGATGTAGATGTCCTTGAAGAACCTCGATTCCTTTTTCCTTTGTTGCTTTTATTCCTGTTATATCTCTTCCTCTTCTTCCTAGGTAGCTCCAACGAAGCAACATGCAAATTATCCCGTTCAGGGCATGTTTTAGCCAAATGTCCCGTTTTTGCAAAGAAGCATCGTTGGTCATCTTTTTAGGACACTTCTCAACTTTGTGACCAGGGTCCCCACAGAGGTAGCACTTGAATTGAAGTTGTGGACACTGATAGGGTAATGCTTCTCTTACATCTCCAACATTGTATCTTATCCAATTATGTCTTCTTCCTTGTTTGGGTCATCATCCAAGGGAAGTGTTCTGACATTTTGACTCGGGGTCATTGCAACATAGAACTCCATTTCCTTATTACTTCTTTCTTGCCTCTCCTCTTGAGCATTTTCTATTATCCGTGCTCTTTCTAGCAATCCTTGATAACTCCTGATATCCAATTCTTCCAATCGAGTCCGAAGGTCTTCTTTTAAACCATTCAGAAACACTTGTCTTTTGAGTTCCTCACTTTGTTTATATGATTCCTGAGCATATTGCAACAATCTACTTACCTATATATTAGAAGTGTTTATCATATATATATTTATATACATATATTGTTACTGTCACGCCCCAAAGGGTACCCTAAAAGTGACAGTCCACCACACTCAATATTAAAGCTTAAGTATGACAACTTTAGCCATTCCCAAAAGCTTTTATATTAAGTGTAAGGCATACTTTCACAACTTTAGAGGACTATACATGGAATTATGAAGTTTAAGAAGATATAAATAACACATTTAAGAAAAGAGGACTCATAATAACCATTCATTCATATCAATGACTTTACAAACTTAGGGACATATCTCCTTGATCACTAATCTATTACATGAGTATTTATACATCATTACTAGTACTACACTTTATCTAAATTTCTATTACACAAAAAGAAATTACCTGCCTATAGGTCCACGTGGCCTCAACCTAGGTAAGGAAACTGCAAAACATATCTATCGGAGTATAAGCTAATAGGCATAGTGAGAACTATTTCCATAAATAACTTCTTGTATCAAGATTTCAAACAAGTTGATTAAGCAAACATATGTAATGCAACAACCACATGGGCAAACAAGCATATAGTTTTCCGAGAACTATATATTGAATGGATTTGCGCCCTCCATTCGGGGATTGGTGATACATAACCTCAATTTAAGTAGTTTTAATTAAAAAATTTTCATGCTCGCGAGTACTCATCGCCAATCATTCCGAATCTACTTGATTGACCTTGCTTTTAGATCTTCCACCAAGCATTTTCCATTAAGCCGCCAAGCAATCGCTTTCGGATCTCCCGCCAAGTGTTGCTTTCGACATGAGCTTACTATCCTTCTCTCCTAAGGATAATAACCCAAAATGCAATGTGACTCACTTCGTGGTATGCATGAATTCATTTATTTATAAAGTCATAGCATAATTATTTTTAAATTTCAGGCGATCAAGGAATTTCATACAAATCAATACTATACTAAAATAATCATTTAAAACAATTCCGGCTTCGATATTCTTAATAATTCTTTCAAGGAATTATTTGACATACACACCGTTTTTATCTTTCCTAACTCTAATGCAACTAATTTACAAGCATAACAAGTATAGCATTTAATGGAAATAAACTCATGATGCCATGTCGACTAGTCCTCTAGGTGGATGAGTCGTTCACACACTCCACTTAGTCATAATAATCCTCGGGGTAAAGGAATCCTTTCTCGGGGTCACCTAGCCAAATAAAATACCCACAATGAGTATTCCTTGATGATTTTCTTGAAATTTGACAAACAATGTCAAAAAAACGTTAAAGTTCGTATAGAGGAATGTTCCAACTTAAAATGGCCATAACATGGTCATTTTAACTCGGAATCGCGCATATAATATACCGATTTCTATCTACTCGGAAAGATCTACCCATTTCTAAAATTATTTTCAACAAACAAAGCCATATAGTCTCCGAAACAGTGGCGACAAAGTTCACCACGAATTTTCCAACACAAAACAACTTTGGTTCAAGAAATCAAAATTTGTTTGATAACTACTTAGTTATCTATATAGTTTGAAAAAATTCTCTTTTTATACTATATAACTCATATTTAAGCATGCTCAAGTGTTTTTTGTTCCAATTTTTTTCTTGGGTAAAACAACGTCGGTTTGAAGTTTTTCGGAAATATATAGTTTTCAAAAATTGTTTTTGTAAATTTCTTGAAATGAATACCTTGTCTCCTTTTGGTTTTCTAAAAAAGGCTTTATGTTGGTTTTATTATTTTTCCTAAATAACTTTTAAAAATTAATTTTTCTATTTTCTAAGTTTCCACTATTCTTCCTATTTATTTTTCTTGTACAAATTTCCTTTATCTATTTGTTTACAAAATTTTTATTTGAAAATTTCTTATTCTTTCCTCATGTCTTATGTTTTTCATGGAAATCATCCATGCATAAAAATTTTTTCCTTGATAAAAATAAAGTGGATCAATATGTGACTTAAGAAACCTTTTTCTAAAATTTTAGTCGTTTCTTTTTGTAACTTGAAAAGAAATAACTTTATTTTTGTTTTCAATCATAGATTTTCTTTGCCTATTTGTTTGTAGAGGTCTTTACTTGAAAATTCCTTAGCCATTCATTTTTTTATCTTTTTATAAAAGAACCATTTTTGTATCAACAAATATTTTCCTTTGAAAAACAAAGTGGAATAATAAAGGTTTAAGTAGCTTTTTAAAGTAAAAGTAGTTTCTAAAATTATAGTGAGTTCTTTTGTAACTTGAAAAGAAATGAGTTTATAGATTTTATACTTTACATAAACTTATTTCTAAGTGACAAAATTCTTTTTTTGTTTAATTATCTTTAGAAATTAAAATTTTGGACAACAATCTAAATGAACATGATTATGAGAATAATAATAAACAAAATAACATAAAACATAAATAATAAAGTCAAGTATTGGAGTCTTAGCTTTTTCAAGGCTCTCGGGACTAAGAAGTAGACTAGTCCAAAATAAAATAAAAAGAAAGAAAGAAAACTTGTTTTGACTTGATGAGGAAAAGTCTAAGACTAGAGACTAGTCTTAAAATAACAAGGAATAAATAAATAAATTGCAATGGAATAAATAAATAAATTGCTTTGCATGAAATAAATAAATTGTAAGTGGGCTTATATGCTCTAAAGAATGTGTATACATATATAGATAATAATATTTAGATATAGTAGCAATAATATGAACAAAATAATAACAAGAACATAAATAGATTTTTCATGAACAAGAACAATACATGAACATAATGTAGTTTCCATGACTTGTAGTCTTTGGAAACTCACACTATGGTCGTGTAAAGTTACATGACATGAAGAAGAAGAAATTAAAAGAAGGTAGTTACCTAAAGGAGACTTTGGTATAGTTATGTGGTTATGGGTTTTTGTTGTTGTTGGAAGTTGTTGTGGAATTATTTTGAGAGAGTTTTGGGATAGCATTTTGAGAGAGTTTTGAGAGAAAAATTTGAGAGAGTTTTTGTATGAATTTGTGGGTAGTGAATGTGTGAAAGAAGTGAAGGTATGAGGGGGTATTTATAAGAAAATATGGAGTGATTTTTGTGTGATTAAAATAAATAAAAATTGAAACAAAATTGAGGAAGAGGGGGCATAGGGGGCACCGGCCATGTACAATTTAAGGAGTGATTTTATTTTTTTTACTTTTGTTAAATGAAAGATGTAATATGTAAGGTAGATGTAAAATAAAGTTATGGGAAAGGTAAAAAGTTAAGTTTATAGGTTATGTAGAGTGTAAAAATAGGTGTAAGAAAAAGTAGAGATAAAAGAATAGTATAGAATAGTAATGAATAGTATAATGTAAGATAGATATGACTAATAAAGTATCGGTAGTAAGAAAATATGCGTATAATAATAGCTATATCTGTTATTTTTAGTTACCGAAAAATTTTGAAATTGATATTTTTGAAAACCTTATATTTTTACGAGTCTAATGGTGTATACAGAATATTTTTATTATTCCGGGCCCCCGGACATGCTTTTCGAGAACCATGTCCGATCGGGTTCAAAAGGACACCCGAAATTCGCAAAACTGATGTTTTTATAAAACCTATGGTTATTACGAACTATTCTAGCTAATTATCCCAACTTCGTTTTCTAAGGCCAAGGAAAACGGCAATGTCGGATTTAATCGGTTACAGCAAACTAGGGTTTTGTTGACCTTTAGGGTTCCGTTTGACTTCTGGTTTAGGGTTTTATGCTAAACCGATTCCGAAAATTTGGGGTTTACAGTTACAAAAGGATTTTCTTAAAATAAAAAGTTGAGTTAGAAAATGGATTTACAAAAGTTAGAAATAATTCGTTTTAAATCTGAACCCAATGTTTTCAGAACCCAAACGGCGTTTTATGACAAGGATAACCTAGAAATGGATAGATCTTTTCGAATAGGTAGAAAATGGTATATCATATGCGAAATTCCGAGTTAAAATGAGCAAGTTATAGCCATTTTAAGTTGGAATTTCCTCTTATATGATTTTACCACGATTTTAAGAAAAGTTTAGAATCTCCAAGAATCGAAATTTCATGAAAGACTTATCCCGGGTATTTCTTTTTTCTAGGTGACGAAGGATATGAGAATACCCTACCCGATGATTACTACGACTAAGAAGATAGCGAAATGGACGAGTGAGTTATTCCTCCTAATTTCGTTACCTTGCTTATTCTTGTAAAGTAGTGGCATTAGTATACTAAGAAAAGATAAAAATGGATATATATTTGGGGAATTCGGGATTATGTATATGTGATTCTATGTTTATGTATGAAATGAGAAAAAGAATATCGCAACTTCGAACTGCTTGTTTAAATAATTTTGTTTACTTATTTGTATGACTATTTATTGTTTGCTAAATTGATTGATCGCCCCTAAAAACCTTAATAAGTTTTGGCTTAAGAAAACTAAAACGCTCATGCATAGCATCCATCTAGTCACATCTATTTCGAAGGCTGCTACTCCTATGCGTAGAGTTGGATTGGTTGTGATCGTGCGTGCACGGGCCATGTTCCTTCCTGGAGAATCCAAATCGCTCGGGGAAAGCGACTCTAGATTCAGAGCCGAGCCAACCGAATGCTGTGGGTGAGGACTTGGGGACCAGCAGTAGAAGGTCGAGGACCTTCAACCTCGATTCCCTAACATTTGATACGGAGGGGTAAATCCGTTCTATATATGGTTTCCAGATAACTATATATATATTTGCATAATCATGTGACTGTTGCATTGTATGCATAGCATATGTGTGAATAAGTAAATAAACTTGTTTGAAAATATGGTGCGAATGAAAGGAATATCTCACTAAGCTAGTTGTAGCTTATACCCCTATAGATTTTGTTGAAACAGGTATAACCCGTGGCTTAAATTGAGGATCATGACATTAAGAAGTAATGGAAGGATGATTAAGCTTCTAAGAAGGAGATGGAATCATAAGATGAAGTAATTTTGTAAGGTTCTTTATACGTAATGACCTATATGGTTAATGATGTATTTTTGTTTGAAGATAATAGAGGGATATGCCCCTAAGAATTGCAATGCAATATGTTTAAGTTTTATGATAAGGATTTTCTTTGCCTTGTCACTTATTTATTATCAATATAAATTGTGCTACTCCAATGCGTTCCCTTGGTTGTGATGTACGCCTTGTACATGATATGGAAGCCTTTACGTGAATAAGGTAGTCATTCATAGGCTTTAGTATTATGTACGGCGGACTGCCACGTTTAGGATACCTATCGGGGCGTGACAATATTCCTCATGTTGGAATCCATGGTGATTTCAGGTCTGAGGATATGATGACATTTTATTTTGAGAATCACTTATGACACTAATCCATGTAGTGATCTCAAAGCAGGTCAGTCCAATACATAGTTCTCCAACATGTACCTATGAGTTTGATTTGTATCTCCATACAAATAAACATCCCATGATTATCAGTCAAACCTCATATTAGATTTAATTCATTATTGTTCCCACAATAATAAGCATCTAGGATATTTAGAATAATTAAATTATTCACGGATTCTATTATAAAGTAAACATACAAACAATATAATAGAAATATTTATGAATGACAATATCCAGCAATTGGCCTAGGGCATAATCACCAACAATAAATAGATGTAAGAAAAAATAGAGATAGTGAAATAGTAATGAATAGTAGACTAGACAAATAAAATAACGGCAGTAATAAAAATACACGTAAACAAGCTATATCTGATATTTTTAGTTATCAAAAAATTCTAAAACTGATATTTTTGAAATCCTTGTATTTTTACGAGACTAAAGGTATTTTCGGAATATTTTCACATATCCGATGCATTAGGGCACGGTTTTTGAAAACTAATCCCGTTTGGATCCAAAAGACACAAGAAAATTGCGAATCTGATATTTTTATACTTCCCTATATTATTACGAACTATTATAAACCATTACCTCAATTTTGTTTTCTAGGGTTTGAGAGCGCGGTTTTGCCAGAGTTGAAAACTGTTAGATTATCTTTAATTTTTGTTGACTTTTGAAACTCCGGTTTGACTAGAGTTAGGGTTTAATCTAAATTTACCCTAGAAATTGAGGGGTTTACATCAGGGATCAAATAGATAGGTTGTCTCATGCTCGGATTTTTGAATCGAACAATTATTAAATTTTCTATTTTTATTTTTTAAGATTCTCTTATGAAATCTCTTGATCAAAATTGTTTAAGGTTCGGTTTCAACTTGGGTCAGTCTTTAAGGTGTCGATTTGGTATTCCAAAACCATTCTAAAAAAAATTCGAGGGTTTACGCAAGCTCTAGATTATCTTCTTATGAAATCTCGTGATCAAATTCATTCACATCATCCAATCTATGTTCATTATCTTCTTTATTACTGTTTTCTAAAGAAAATCTATTCAAGTTAGCACACACATCATCAACATCATCATTAGAACATGTATTAGGCAAGAAATTATCAAAGGCAACATGTATTGATTCTTCAAATATTAAAGTTCTTTTATTAAATATTCTATATACTTTACTTATTAAAGAATATCCAAAAAAAAAGATTCCTTCATTACTTTAGACTCAAATTCAGTCAATTATTCTATTCTATTGTTTAAAAATATTACATTTTGTGCTAAAAGGATGGAAATGTGATATGTTAGGTCTCTTACTTTTCTAAAGCTTATTGGGTGGGGGGGTTTGGGGTTTCTTTAGAATTGTTCTTATATAAACTCTATTTGAAATATAACATGCAGTATTTAAAGCTTCAACCCAAAAATACTTTAGTAAAGTGTTTGCACACAACATGGTTCTAGTCATTTTAATTAAAGTTCCATTTTTCCTTTCGGCTACACTATTTTGTTGTAGAGTTGTAGGAGCTAAAAGAGTATGTTCAATGTCATAATTACTGCAAAAATTTTCCATTTCATGATTTTCAAATTCTCTCCCATGGTTACTTCGAATTGTAACAATGTTAAAACCTTTTTCATTTTGGACATTCTTACAATATCTAAAACAAACATGATTTGTTTCATCTTTAGATGCAAGGAAAAAGTCTATGTATATCTAGTAAAATCATCAACAATAACCAAGGTACATTTTTTTGCCTCCCAAACTTAAAGTTTGAATAGGACCAAATAAGATCATATATAATAGTTCTAATCAAAGCTGTCAAACTCGCGATTCTATGTAGAATCGCTAGAGGGTTAGTAAAATCAGAATGTAAAATTGAAATGTAGAAACGTAACTTTCTATAACCTTTGCAAAACAGCTTTAAAAATTTATAGAAATTCTTATAGAAGATGTAGAAAATTTAGTACGCATAATGGATGTAAAAAAAAATTAAGTTCTTTTTTCATAATAACTCTTAATCTATAATATAATGTATATAAAAAAGAGCAAATAGAGTCAAAATTAATTTACTCTCTATTGTTTTGTTTGAATTAAGTGATAAATTGAAGGAGAATCAAATTTTTCAACTTATTGAATGCTTAAGTATATAAATGAAGTAAATAAGTTTTCTTACAAACTTTATAGATTATAACTTAATTTGAATGAATTCTATCAATGTAGAATTGGTTTTCAATGGAGAGAGGGAAAAATATAGAAATGGTGTGTAGAAACCAAATTAAAATGATAACAAGAAAGATACATCATCCTAATTCCTAATAGTTGATGAGCTTGTAAACACATAGTTGTATTTATTATATTTTAACTTATTTGACTCAAATAGGTAGAATCGGTAAATTTGGTTAAAATCATAATATTCTACCAAGTTCATATGTAGACTCGGTTGAAATTGTAAGATTTTACCAAAAAACTATTCTACACATGAGTCAACTCAGAAGGGCTTCCTAAAATCGTAAACTCGTAGAATCGTATGGATAAAATCGTGATTTTGACAATTATGGTTCTAATGGCCTAGAGGTAGAAATTGCCTTAAATCATTCTTTTAAAGAGGACACAGCTTATAAGAATTTGCTATGTTAACGAATAAATCTTCATGATTTATGTGCCCTATCACCTATAAATAAACGTGCACAGACCTTAAAAAATGTATCATACCATATGTAACAAATTTTAAACATAGTATAGCATAGAGTAGAAAGAGAATTTCTAGTGAGAGAAGTCCTTCTTTTTGCTAGAGATTCAAGTTTTCTAGGTATTTTTAACCTGATGTTTATTCTTACAAGACCTTTCAATTAATCTATAATATTCATCTTTAATTTTATATTATTTCTCTTGAATCTATGTATAATGTTGATATCCATGGAGAAATATCTTTTAATTTAGGGTTTGTGAATCAAAAACCTAATTCATCTTATTTCAATGCATTCTTAATAGAAAATTGTCTGGATACTTGTATTTAGTAAATCAAACTTGTTTTTGTGGGTTTAATTGTGTGGTGCACCTTTTAGATCCATATTTGATTTTACTTGAATAGATTAAGAAATCATTCTTTTAAATAGATCTAGGATATTAATGAAGTTGCTTATACATGCCTAGCGATGAGGATGGTCAAACTTTCTACCACTTGTTTTAAATTCCAAAATGGATTTTAACAAAGGATTCTTGTTCTTTAAGCGGGTCTAGGTTGTGAATAGCTTCAAAGATATTCTTGCAGTCTGACCTAGATCCAAAGCCCTTGACCATCGAGAGAGGCATTAGTTTACCTTAGTGAATAGAAAATTGTCTTGGTACTTGTATTTAGTAGCTCAAACTTGTTTTCGTAGGTCTAACTATGTGATGCACCTTTTAGATCCATGTTTGATTTTAATTGAATAGATTAAAAAATCATTCTTTTAGATAGATCTAGGATACTGATGAAGTTACTCATAATCTCCTAAAGATAAGGATGGTAAAACTTTCTATCACTTGTTTTAAATTCCAAAATTGGTTTTAATAAAGGATACTTGTTCTTTACGCGGTTCTAAGTTGTAGATAGCTTGGAAGAGAATCTGGCAACCTGACCTAGATCTAAAGCTCTTGACCCTCAAGAGAAGCACCAGTTTACCTTAGTGAATTCAAAGGTGCAAGTATACCCCGCAAGCAACTCCTTGAGCTTGTTAAGAAATCACATGATAAAGACTTGGTTATGCAAAGCCTAAGATCCTTCTTACATTAACAGACCTATTTTGTAAATTTACTTTGAAAATGTATATACAATTAGTCTTAAGCTTAGTTTAGTGTTTTGCTTTTCAATATGTTCTTCTAAACTTTTCTTTAGCTGGATAATAGATTAAAATTGAGTATGTAGATGCTAACGATCCTTGAGGAATACGATTTAATATTTTCTATGCTACTTCAGTAAGTGTGCTTGCTTATGTGGTGATTGCAATCAAAGTTGAAGAGAACTTATTAGCAATCTTTATAAACTTTTGAAAACTTTAACTTTGTGTTTTGTTCTAAAAGCAAAAACACACCAAGCATTTTTCAGCATCGTCGCAAGGGATTGGTGTTGAATTTATGTAAATGAAGCTCAACAAAGCACTATCTGAAAGTTTTAAATCTATTAACCTAGCCACTAACACTGTAAATACCTTTATTTTTTAGTTTCTTTTTTCGTTCTTGTAAATATTTTCTATAAATTTTGTCTTTGTGCATAGTTCTCTGTGAATATGTTGTTTCTTTTTTTGTAGATATCTTCTATTCATATTACTAACCCCTTGTTTTTTTATTTTTTTAGTTTGGTCGTATGTCGAAATTTTTACATATCTTGCTGTACATAGTCCTTTTTCTGTTTGTAAATATACCTGAATAAGTTTTTACAATTCTTTAATACATTTTTTTATGTTCGTTTAATTCTTTTATTATTCCATTAATAATGCTTTTTCTTTATAATCTGTCGTTGTATATCATTTCTCTTCTTGTTATTGTTTCATAAGCTTTTATTGTAGTTTTTGTTTGTAGTTTGTCCGTTATAGGTTGGTCGTAGACTAATTCTTTACCATAATAAAACTATAGAATTATGACTTTGAGTTTATCTTACCATTCATTTTCCTTTACTCTAAAATCTAAAAGAATATGACAAACATCCAGAAGATTACCTAAAGAGAAGAAAAGACTTTTACTAGAAGAAATGGCAAATAAAATGGACCCAAAAAATGGAAGAGAAGTGGAACAGGTAGACAATGAACCTGTTTGGATAAACCCGCCTAAGACTATCTCATTTTCTATAAACCCACCCTATATGGAGCTAATACCAACATTGCTACACCTAGAGTAGCAACTAATAACTTTGAAATAAAGCTCAACCTTATCCAAATGGTCCAACAATATGCCCAATTTGATGGACTGCAAGACAAAGACCCAGACACCCACCTTTAACAATTCCTAGAAATCTATGATACCTTTAAGATGAATGGAGCTTCCGATGATGTCATATGCCTTAGGTTGTTTCCTTTTGTGTTGAGGGGGAATGTAAAGAAGTGATTTAACAGTCTGCTAGATATTCCATAACCACCTAGCAAAAAATGGCTAAACAGTTCATGAGGAAATATTCTCCACCGTCTAGGATAGCCAAGCTTAGAGCTAACATAGCATCCTTTCACCAGCTAAAATATGAGACCTTGTATGAAGCCTTTAAGAGGTGGAAGGAGATGCTAGTGAGATGCCCACACCATAGACTTCCTAAATGGACATGGGTCCAAACCCTTTACAATGGGCTAAATTATGGGACTAGGTAGCTTATAGATGCAGCAATAGGAGGAAATTTTGACCAACAATCCCCTAAGGAGTGCTTGAACATGTTTGAGGATATAGCCAACAACCATTATCAATGGTCTTCCAGTAAGGCTAGAAAGCAGAAGCTTGGAAGTCTCTTTGAGCTCAACTTAATCACATCTTTAACCTCCAAGATAGAAGCCCTTTCTAAAAAACTTGATAGCATGAACATGGGAGCTAACCAAGTGAATATGGTTGATGGAAACTTTCGATAGAGCATTAAGGTTATGACTTCTAAAAGTGTGGAGTATGTGAAATACTTTAATGGACATAAGAGTAACCCCTACAGGAACACTTATAACCTTAGCTGGAAGAAGCATCCAACCTTTACGTGAAGTAACAACAATTTCCAACAATCTGGTGTTAACTCACCTTATTTTCAAGAATAGCAGGGTCAATTGGCAAATGTCTCCCAGGGTAGCAATCTTTCTTTAGAGGAATTAGTCCCTCGGTTTATTAAGGCCTCTAAAGCTAAGCAACAAACCATTGACACCACCTTGAGAAGCCATTCAGCAGCAATTTATAACCTAGAGACACGACTAAGTCAGATCTTAAAGCTCCTTTTAGAAAGACCTCATAGAACTTTACTAACCAATATAAAAGCCTACCCAAAGGATCAAGCCAAGAGCTAAATTAAAGATGAAAGACTCTTAGGATGATTGATCTTACCTTTCTTTTTGTTTGTTTGTTTTCAAGTTTTTAAAAGACCTTTAGTTATGTTTTAAGAGATGTTAGCAGTCATGTCTATTGAATAAGCAATGTTAAGCTTTTGAATGTTTGATAAATGGTTTTGTGAGACTTTAAACAAGTTTTGATGCTGACGTTTGACTGAAGAATTTGAATTTTTATGTTTTTGTTAAAGTTTTCTCAATATGAGTGATGTTTTTCCAATTTTTTATTTAAGTTTGAATGTTGTTCTCAGATGAAATTTTTTTTGAAGGAACAAATGATAGGGATATAATCAAGCCTTCGGTTCTTGCACTTTAATCCTGTGCATAAGTGATTTTTGTAAGAATCCACCTGATATTTTTTGCTGCAAGCCAACTCGCGGTTAGAAAAAAAAATAAATTTTTTGTCATAGCTGTATCATAGCTTGAATCAAGCCCACGATTGTGACCATGACCTCTTTATTCTTTTACTCTTTTATTCTTTTCTAATATTCTTTCTGCAAGTTTAAATAAAGTCACAAATAAAGGCCTCGATTCTTTTATTCTTTATAATAAACCGCGACTAAAATAAAGGCTGTGACTCTTTAATTCTTTTGTCTCTTTTTAATAATAAATAATAACCATTTTTAGACCTGCGATTCGTTTCATATAAAAACCTTTAATACTGTTATTTTCCTCTCATTCATTATATCATTAAAAAATTTAACAAACCCAATTAACCCTTGTAAAACCCTTGGAACATTTTCTTGTACAAACTCAATAAAAATCATTCATTTCCAACATTTCCTGCGTCTAACTAATAAGGTAAGCTCATTTCTCTACTTTTCTTTCTTTTTTCTAGTTTATATTAATACACTCATTCAGCCTTCATACTTTTAAGGTTTCAATTTTTACAAAGTTATGGTAAACTATTTTATCTAATGCCAAGTAGCTTCCTTGATGACTAAAATGAGTTTAATAGACTGTTTCTTACCATAATTTGTTGAAAGTTTGAGAACTCTTTCGAATAGACTTTCAAAAACCTTGTTGAGATTTTTCATCAGCAAAAAAGTTCAAAACGAACTTAGTTGGTTTAGGATTGTTTTAACTCAAATTCTTTTTGTAAAGATAATACGAGGTTAAGAAATAGTAATGGAGTTAAAATTAATTCAAAATTCTTTAAGAAAGAATAAGAGTATCCTAACACTAATGCCTCTATTTTAGGTTTTAGTTGAAAATTAGAATAAAATTTTATTCTCTTTCTAGCTTATTAAATAAAGAAACTTGTATTTTTGTTTTATTTTGTAGAAATGGCACCCAAAAAGGCCTACAACTACATAACCACAAAAGGAAAACACCAAAAATGCTATATTTGAGTCTAGACCTTTGACTTTACAAGTAAGTATCATCCTTAAACTCCAATAGGTTTAAATGTTGAGGATGAAGAAAAGTTTAAGGTTTTTCTAGGTAAGAAGACTATAGTGCCCAATGTTGTAATGGAGTGGGATTTGATAAGGAGTTATGGGCTAGGATAAGAGTTTAACGAGTATTTTGAAGACCAGGTTTGGGAGAAAGTGTTTGAGATTAGAGAAGAAGTTGATGAAGAAGTCACCTTAACCTTTCTAGCAAGTTTTAGAACTAGGCATCAGGTAGCAAGTATGGAGGACACTATTAGTTTTTATGCTTTTAGGGAATATATAAATGTCCTCATGAGATAGTTCATAGTAGCTATAGGTCTATATGAGAAAGAAGAAGAGATTTTCAATGAAGAATTCAAACATCTGCCTGTAGAAGTTCTAAATGAGGAAATGAAGTCTTTTGTGGCAAAAGTAATAGAGAGCTCTTTTCTACCCTCGAAAACAATGGCCTCTAAACTTAAAAAGAAGAGTGCTAGAATCCTGCATTATATGCCCTATTATTACAATGGTAGCTTGAAGAAGCAAAGCATATAGAAGAGCAACTCCACAAGATGAAACAAGTAGAAAGAAATAAAGGGACTCGTACTTTAATGGAAGATGAAACTAGGGGCAAGGGCAGAAATAATAGGAATATACTAAGGGGTGATGGTATACAAAGAAAACAAAGAGGAAACCCCAAAGATAATAAAGGTGCCAAAAACACCCAGGGGTAAGAGGAAAGAAGGGAGCAGGAGTTGGGACTATAGGTTTGGCGAAGAAGATTAACACCTCTACCTCCTTAATTAAAGAAATTCTAAATTTTTTTATGACAATTTGAGCTTGAATCAATCCTTAAGTATTCATGATTCTTTAATATTCTTTGACATTCTTCACTTGAATTCATAGATAAAATGTTGTATTCTTTCCAGTTAGTCTGACTCTTTATTCTTTGAGAAATAATTAATATTCTTTATGGTAGACAATTCTTTTAATACAGGGTATGCTTAAACAATGTTTTTTCACCCCATGGTTCTTTTACCATACGTAGAATTTTTGCCACAGTTAAATTGCAACTCAAGTCGATCCCACGGTCACCACTGATGTTTTGCCTTGTTTTCCCTAGTCTTAAGTAGCTTAAATCATGAAGGAAAGCGAAGTTGCGGTTCTCAAATATGACCTCAGTCTATGATGCTAAATAAAGAAGTTTTCTAAACTTCTATCTTCAAATTTTCCTGCACACTTTCATTTGCTAATTTCCCCTATCTATTTCGTCATCTTTCAAACATTGACGGCAATGTTTAGTATAAGTATGGGGAAAGAGAACTAAGCAAGATTAAGGGTTGATGTTGATTTTGATGGCAATTGATTTTAAATAGAGTAACTGCACTTCATTGATCACTTTTCTCTCCACAAATTTAGAAAATTAATGAAATGGTAATAATTTGACCATATTTTTTCAATTTTTGAGATAAAATCACCAAATAACTCAATTGAGCTTAGTTATAAACAACATCATCTTCCTTTTGAGTTGACTTTACCTTGTTATAATCGATATCCATGTGGAGTAGTTTTACTTGTTATTTAATTTGGAAATTTAAAGCTGGAGTTGCCTTAAGATCCCTAGTAAGGCTACTTAATTAAATTTTAAAAGCTTAAATGATCTATATGTCCTTCAATCTAGTCATTTTAAGAGCCTTATAGTCTCTAGGGAAAGTTCAAATGATGTTTGTAACTTGATAATTTTCCTTATGTTTTATACAAAGTTAAAATGAAAATGATCATGCGCTTAAAGTTGAAATGCACAAGGGTTGGTTCCTCAGAAGAGCAATTTCTTGATCCCTCTATCAATTTTAAATAAGCTATGAAAAAAAAAAAAAAGCCAGAAGATAGGGGTAAAAACCCTTTCAGAGAAAAGAGAAAAGAAGAAGGCAAAAACCTTCCCACTATAGCTTTTAAGTATAAAAATAATGAATGAAAATGACATTAAAACTCAAATAAGGAAAAAAATTGAGGATGAACTAATGTGCATGCCTTCACTTTTGAGTATGATGCTTAGAGGGATGATTAAGGAATTGCATAGTTATAAGTATAAGGGCATAAGGTTGATTGAGTTCTGCTTACTTTGCTTAATCTTTTGAATAATTTTTGCTTTAGAATTCTTACTTAAACAATGAAGGTAAAAACTTATCTGCTTAGATAAGTTTAGTGATTTTGACAAAAGTAACATTAGCATAAGCTTAGTGAGATCAATGCAGTTATAAAGTGCTAAGTTTACTAGGTGATTAAGCTTTATTGATTTGGTCAAATTCCATTCATGATATATTTTCCTTTTCAAATGGTGTTTTGAAATAGTGTTTTGCTTGAGGACAAGCAAAAGCTTAAGTGTAGTGGAATTTAATAAGTCATTTTTACTCTATTCCATTCATAGAAAATCATGCTTCATTGGATCCGTTTTTAGACAAAGTGTTTAGAATCAAATTTGAAGCAAAACAACAATAATAGTTTAACACAAACTCGACTACGGCTTCCAAAGATCCCAACTGAAGGCAAGAAAACAAGGCAAAAGTACAATCTCACTTGTAATTCATGATGTAGCTTCAATCCCACCGAAAGTCACACCTACAATTCCCTCTGAGGGCAAATCATGCTTTTGAAGAGAAGGACATAGCTTATATTGCGGCTATCATTCAAGCTAGCAATCTAAACCTTAAAAAGTGACCCCATCTTCACTATCACATACACATCGCCCTAAATTAAAGCATGTGAAGATAAGAACAAAATTGGTTATAAAGAATCTATCACGTTAACAAATAAAATTTTCATAATTTATGTTCCCTATTACCTAAAATAAACATGCATAGACCTTGTAAACGTATTGTACCTATGTAATAAATTTTTGATATAGTATAGCATAGATAGAAAGAGAATTTCTAGTGAGAGAAGTCTTTCTTTTTGCTAGAGTTTCAACTTTTCTAGGTAAATACATTTTTGACCCGATGTTTATTCTTACGAGACCTTATGCTTAATCTGTAATATTCATCTTTAAATTCATATTATTTCTCTTGAATCTATGTATAATGTTGATATCCATGGAAAAATAATCTTTTAACTTAGGGTTTGTGAATCCAAAATCTAATTTATGGAAATTCAATGTTTTTTTAATAGAAAATTGTCTGGGTACTTGTATTTAGTAGCTCGAACTTGTTTTCGTGGGTCTAGTTGTAGTATACCTTTTAGAGCTATGTTTGATTTTAATCGAATAGATTGAGAAATCATTCTTTTAAACAGATCTAGGATACTAATGAAGTTGTTTATAAGTGCCTAGAGATGAGGATGGTGAAACTTTCTATCACTTGTTTTAAATTCCAAAATAGGTCTTAATAAAGGATTGTTGTTCTTTAATGGGTCTAAGTTATTGATAGGTTGGAAGAGATTTTGGCGGTTCAACCTAGATCTAAAGCTCTTGACCCTCGAGAAAGGCACTAGTTTACTTTAGTGAATTCAACAGTCTACAAGGAGCTTCTTTAGTTTGTTAAGAAATCACATGATAAGGACTTGATGAAGCAAATCCTAAGATTCTTCTTGCATTAATAGACCTATTTTGTAAATTTACCTTAAAAACACGTATATACTTAGTCTTAATCTTATTTTAGTGTTCTACTTTTTAAAATGTTCTTCTAAACTTTCTTTTTTTTTTTTTTTGGCTAGATAATAGATTAAAAGTAAATGCAGGAGATGCTAACGATTCCCAAAGAATACGGCCTAATACTTTATATTCTACTTTGGTAGGTACGCTTACCTATATAGTGATTGCAACCAAAGTTGAACAGAACTTAAAAGTAATCTTTATAATTTTTTTAAAACTTCAACTTTGTGTTTTGTTCTTAAAACAAAAATACACCAAGCAAAACTCTACATGTCGTTAAGCACTTTATCTTGAGTCCTATCTTTGAGACCAATTGAAAGAATCTTGTAACACCTAAGGAATATAAATTATGTACTAATTGTTATCTTTTCAAGAACTTAATTCCTAATTATTCAATTCAAAATAAATGCAACAATAATAAATAGAGAGATAAGGAAAGGAATTATTGTACCAAGATATAACGTGGATTTCTATCCACCCCTTAGTCTATATGGTCTACAATCAATGCCTCACTTAAGGAGGACTTCACACACTTGCAATCAACAAAAATAATTAAGTTGTGCCTTTACATCAATCTTTCTAGCAACTAATCATAACTCAAGATTCCATTTAATCACTCACAATAAACTTAGTATAGTGCCTTTACAATGGATGGCAGTAATAAAACTAATAGCATTATACCTGTCTCTCTCTTGGAAAAATAACATAATTCAAAATTAATACTTGAAGAGTGTTTACAAGAATTAAAATTGCAATTAATAATATCTTTAACTGCACCCTATAACTACTCAACAACTTATATTTAAAGCTACTTTAAAAAAACTACTCATTACTACCCAAAAGGATCTTCAGTGGTCAAAAGAAAAAAGACTCTAACTGCTAGTAAAGCTGTAATAAGTACGGACTTTTTCCAACTTGTCTAAATCTTTTGGATTTCTAGACATTCTGTTCGTTAAAAGGTCTAGACCTTTTGGAATGGTTCTGACTCCTAGGCACATTTTGCATCACATAGGCATTCTATGGCTCAAAAGGTCCGGACCATTTGCAGCTGGTTAAGACATGTTGGACAGTTCAACCTTGTCTCGTATTTTAGCCATATCTCTCTCATCAAAACTTCAATTGAGGTAATTCAAGATACTACGAAAAGTCCAAAGAAAGCATTACAACTCTCATGTTTTGAGTTTTAGGAAATTATAAATGAAACTTAGGTACACTTTAGACCTACAAAAAATCCGTACAAGCACAAACAAAAACACATATATATTGCACATAAAGATTCAACACATCACATATATGAACACAAGCCACATGATGCACAAAATTAGCCATCTCAACTTATATATGTGTTTTGCTAATTAAGTGTAGCTTATTCTAATTAAGTGAATAATTGTGTAATGTGTTTCATCATCAAAATCCACAATAAGTACATTAGTTCAACATAAACCCCATTTGGTTTCTGAGATTACAATCCAATAACTTATTGACATTTATCTAAACCTCTGAAATCTCTCAAATAAGGATGACCTTTAGGTATATATAGAGCTTTGCTGATGACAACATGATGGGAATCAACTTCAAGTAGGCCCCATTACCAATGCATGAGCTAAAGAATTACAAGGACTAGTCCAGTGAGTCCTTAACAAAACTAATACAGATGGAGAGATATAATTCACTGAGAATTATCCAGATCATACCAAGGGTTTAAACATGAGCATGATTTAGACACTAGAAGGCAACAAGACAAACCAAGATCACATAATTGAGGACGAAGGAAAGCAAATATCAAGCATGGAGGGAACTATGACCCAAGGCGTGAGCGCATCGAAGACTACGGATGAACTATGGCCAATGAAGGAAACTAAATTTCCCCACAACTGAAATTGCGGTTATGGTTTGCATTACAACCAGAACCATAGACAACAAGGGGAAAGTAGTTTCCCTACAACCTATTTTATTTTATTTTTCATTTATTTTTTATGTCATGTTATTTATTAATTTGTCATTATGTAAGGGGATCTATAAATACCCCATTATAAAGAAACCACAAGGCCAATGAACAGTATTATTATTCTCTGTATTGTTTTCTTTATGGTGAATAACCACTCGATCAATCTTATGCGTAATATCAAGATAGTGAGAGTATAGTTCCAGTTGTTATTGATGTGTCATATTTGTTAATAACACCATTCATATCCTTTAAATTCTTTGCAAGCAATATATAAGTCTTATTCATCATTAATCCATTAGAATATTTCACTGTTGGAGTGACTAAGGCATACCATCATGGTATCAGAGCTACAATTACGATGAGGGTTAGTTGTAGTGGAAGAAATCAAGGTAACTTGTACTAGGTGTGAGGACTACTGAATCAATGCTTGTATTTGTAGATTTAATTGTTAAAAATTGTGCTTTGGTGTCAGTATTGCTACAATGGAGGATTTATGGAGTAATACTATGGGTTAGAAGTGTACATGCAAGGTGTTTGATGAATTGCCTAAACAAAATTTGTAGCTAGCAGTTATTTAATTGAGTAGAAATTGTTATTGCATTTTGTTATTTATCTATATTACTGAAGTACTATGGATTGGTTAGGATCTTGTGGCATTGAAAATTGCATTGGAATCCATGTAATCTCACACACACCAAGTGTTCGATAAAATTTTTTTAAAGTATTACAGTAGTGTTTGGGTTATTTGTGTCCAACAAAAGTGTGTATGGTGAAAACCTAAGTAATCAACCAACAAATCAAGGGCGAAATCCTAAGATGCTAGGGAAATGTCCACGACCAATGCATTAATCAATTGAATGCATTGATGGAACGTATGATAGGGCATTAGGAAGAGCAAGTGTTAGTACCATGCCAACATGTTGTAATAGCAAAAGAATAACCATTGGTAGAAGGTAGATGTGACAATTTTGTTACATGAACTTTAAACCCATAGAGGAGTCAAAGGGGTTAAGATTAAGACCTTACCTTTCAATGGGGGAGGATCATCTAATAATTATTTAGACTAGGAACAACATGTGGAATAAGTTTTTGAGTGTTGTGAATATGATAAAATTACTAAGGTTTGACTTACAGCACTATAATTTTCTCAGTATGCCACACTATGGTGGCATGATGATATATTTATTTTTGTATATATTCTATAGGGTAAATTATGTATAGTTATATAAATTATTGTAAAAATTGGTATTATACTTGATTAATTCCTGTTTTTGAAAGGATAAAGAGGATTAAAGAGTTTTTGAGTGAAAAAAATGAAGTAGCAACGTATTTGAAGTAATTATGAAGAATTGACAAGAGTTTGCAAAGAACATGAGGAGAAAATGATGAGAAACAAATCAGTCGTGCTTTTACATTAAGAAGATTAGTCATTGAAGAATTTCAACCACAAAAAGAAACATGGTTGATTGCAAGGAACCATGTTCCTCCCGTGTTCCTCTTGGATGAATGTCGCGGTCTTCACCAAGCTCAAAGGAAAAAGAAGTCAGTAAGAAACACAGCTCATAGCGATTGTCGTGTTCTTCCCGTGTAATTCTAGAGATGTTGGATGTAAAGAACACAATGAGAAACATGGCATGATAGGGGCCACTGTATCCTCCTCGTGCTGTTATGTAGATTTAACAAATATGTAAAATTAGTGGGAAGCATGATGGTATATGCCGTCCTATGTTTATGTTGTGTTCCTTAGCGAGAAGTGTGAATCCAAGAGTACAATGAGTTGCACGATGAGAAGACTACCCTCGTGTTTCACTGTGTTTTTAATCAGGACTTTGTCAACTGTTTTTAAAGTATCAAGACTTATGTTATCCATTCCTAGGGACTTAGCTGACAATATTTACTATAAATAGGAATCCACAGTTCAGAAAACACAACAACAACATTATTAGATGATTCTTAAATGAAATTAGAGATAGACTTAGCATTCAAAACAGAGTTCATCAAGATTTAGGAGATATTGATCAAGATTCTGTCAAGATCAAGTCAAGATTGTTTAGTAAGATGTATTCTCTCCATCTTTGTGCTTAATTGTAATAGTTTATTACCGTTGTTGCGATTTAGCGATAGAAGAGTAGATCTATTTTATCTAAATAGCAAATTAAACCTTTGATATTACTATGTCATGTACTTAAAATGAATTCAATGGAAGTTTATGTTGATTTTGAGCTGATTACGTGTTTTGAATTGTTATATATAGAATAGTATTTTCGAGATATTATTTCTATATTTGATTTCATACAAGTTAATTGAAAGATTTCATGCATGAATAGATCAATGTAATTAGAGAAACTTGTTTTGGTTACTAGATATAGAACTACAAAATTTTTCCGATCTAATTGATTGTAAAAAGATTCATAGATCTATAATACGATTCTTATATTGTTACTAATTAAAGAAGCTTTACTAGGTAGATCTAAAGAATTAGTGATTAGTAGTGTCACGCCCCGAAGGGTATCTTAAACGTGGCAGTCCGCCGTACACAATATTAAAGCTTAGGAATGACCACCTCAGTCATACGAAGGCTTCCATACTATGTACAAGGCATCTAACACATGGAGGAGACACATCGGAGTGATATATTTTATATTGATACAATTTGAGTAACAATGTAAAGGAAATACAATTCACTATACTTCAATTACAATTCGTCCAAAGATTTCACTACACAAACTATTACAAGACAATTCATAAGACCTAGCTAATATCTTCAAGTATTCTTACTTCCTACCGGAATCCTGAAGTCATACTCAGCTCCAACCATCTCGGTCCCCACGTAGCATTTTGAGTTATCCTATTTAATCAAACATCTATTGGGGTATAAGCTACACTAGCTTAGTGAGAGTTCTCTTAATTTTGAACCATAACAAGCAAGTTATAAATCATCCATATGCTATGCATAAACAAACACGTGAGCAGACAATTATGTATAGGCTCCGGAACCCATACACAGAATGGATTTATGCCCTCCGCATCTAGGGTTAAGGATAGTATTGAAAGTCTACACAACCGCTGCTAGTCCCCAAGCCCCCCAGGCTCATAGCACTCGACTCGGCTAGGCTCATACATGGGATGCATCCCTGGTGCGCCTTAGTTCCCTATGAATGAACTCTGATACCAGGTCTCATTCTCCAAATGAGTCCTCGAACCATACCGATCGACCTGTGTAGGAGTAGCACGCTACCTATCACGCCCCAAAGGGTACCCAAAATGCGACAGCCTACCACACTCGATATCTAAACTTAAGTATGACAACCTTAGTCATCCCATAAGTTTACATACCGGGTGTAAGGTATACTTGCACGATTTTTAGGATCACACTTTGAATCAAATAGTCTTAAGAAGGCATACAATAGCATTAAGAATAGAAATCACAACAAGATAAATAAGTTAAGTCTTTACAAAAGTCAGGGGGGCATACCCTTGCCAAAATAATAGAAGTCTATCCAGTCTACATCCATCATACAAACATTAAAATTTATGTTAAGAAGATTCTCCTAGAAATCCATACCTATAGCTAGATCCTGACTTTTGTAAAAAGCTCCTTAATCCAAAAATAACCCTGTGAAAAGTGTTCTCAACAATCCAAAAATGGGAACACTGCAAAAAAAAACTATAGGGGTATAAGCTAACAGGCTTAGTGAGATTCATTTCCAAATATTCAATACTCAATAACAGTATATAACAGACAAGTTATTAGCAGCTATATGAAATGCACAAGCAAATGACCATAAAAGCATATGACTTTCCGGGAGCCATATGTGAATGGATTTACGCCCTCCATTCGGGGTCGGGATAGTCCATAAGTCATGCAACCATAATCCCGATCTCTTTCTATAAATTATACAACCTCTGTTGTTTTATTGTGGTAGTTTTATGTGCCTACCCCACATCCGTTAACTTAAGCAATCTCGCAATCTTAATGTTAACATAGACCCCCTCGCCTATCCTCTAATATACTTTTGTCCCACGAAAGGTATATCAGCCAATGCAATATGACTCACTACGTGATATGCATGTACAGTTTATTCATATAATCGTAGTATGTTAATTATGTAGGTTAAGAGCGATCATAGAGAATTTCAGACAATTCAAGTCTATACTAGCTCATACAACATTTTTGCAACAATTCTCATCTCAATATACTTAACATTTATTCAATCAAGATTAGATCACAACTTATCTCAATTTTATCTTTCCCTAATTCTAATGTCACTATGATTACAAGCACATACATGAGCACAACTATTTAAGAAATGACCTCACTCAGCCATAGAGAGAAATCCACTAGTCGTAGTAGTCCTCGGGGAGTGGAAATCCATCCTCTAAATCACCTAAGTACAAGGAATACCCTTAATGAGTATCTCTTATGAAGTTCTAATAAACTTAACAATTCTAGTTACTTAGTTCGTCAATTTTCGCCTAAGTTAAAGTCCTAACTTAAAATGGTCATATCTAACTCATTTTAACTCGGAATAGCATATTACATATTGATTTCTATCTACTTCGAAAGATCTATCCATTCCTAATATTATTTTCAAGTTTCGAAAATTTTTAGGTCACAAAATAATCTGATCCGTAGGACTTTCCAATTCCAAAAATAAAAAATAGTTTTATGAATGTTTATGATGTGCCTAGAATATAGGTCAACCACACATACAATATTGATGATTTCCTATCATGAATGGTATGTTATAAACTTGATTCACGCATGCTCTTGACATTATTTACTAAAAGGAAAATTTAAGAAACTTTTTATTCGCAAGACTTCATGACTATTTACTTTCAAGAAAACTAGTTTCCTAACTTTGATCATTCCATTTGTTTTGGATTTATTTTCTTAAGAAAATCTAATTATCCTTGTTTAAATTGAGTCTTCATTGTACCTATTACTTAGGCCTTCATTTGTATATAAAAATTTCCATTTTATGCTTTGGAAACATGTTTTCAATTAGGGGTCATTCTAAAATCCGAATTTTGAAATATTGGTTTTTGAATGATTTCTTTGAGAAAAACTTGTTTAATACATTAAAATTTAAGTCTCTATTATACCTATTCCTTAAGGATTTCATTTCGCAAATAAAAATTTTCATTTTGAGTTGAAAAATAGGTGATTTCATGGTATTACTACAAAATTACAAATTTCCTAAATTGAGTAGTAACTCAAAATTTCCTATATTGTTTCTACTATTTGTTTTGCACATTCCTCTTATCAAATCTCATTCTAACTTATCAAAATCATCACTTAATGATACCTATTACCTATACCCTTCATTTTTCATATAAAACATAAGTTTTAAAGTTGATAAAAGGGTTTTTAAAACATGGTTTTGAAATCATCCGAATTTTCATTGGAAAACTTCAACAAAAATTTTTCCCTTTTTAAATTCCTTATCTCATCTAACTAAAGATCTACTAACTACAACATTTATATGCATAAGATAAAACCTTTATGATCATTAATGCATTAATACATCGAATATTCACAAGATCATGAATGTCAAGTATGGTATAAGCATCTAAAAGCTAGATCTACTACTTATGATGTATGAAATGGAGTTGAAAACATGAACATGAATTTTTATGCAAGATCTCTACTTTTTCTCTACTATTATATGCATGAACATGAAGATCATCCAACAAAAACTCATTTAAACACAAGATCTACTCTTGTGATGGCTTGGTATTCATGTAGTAGCATTTTCTTGTCCCTAGTAAGTGCTTATGGGGACTTTATCATGAAAACACTCATGAATAATCTTGCCATTACAAGATTTAATGTAAGGAAAGTTAAGATCCATCACCTAGAAAGCTTGAATCAAGAGGAAAATGAGGAAGAAATTGAACTTGTGTGAGAGTGTGTGGGGGTTTGGGTGTCATGGCCAAGGAAGAAAAATAGAGAGAGTTGTGTAATTTTTTTAAAACAAAAGAAGTAAATGAAGGAGAGAGAATATAAGAGATTATTTATAGTAAGTGAATTAGGGTTTATTTCAATTATAAAAATAAATAAAATAAAACAAATTGAGGCAAAAAGGGGGAGGGGTGCGCCCGGTTCTAGGGTAAAGAAGAGAGGGAGAGAGTTTGATTTAATTTGTTTTGTAATTTATGTAATAATATATCTTAAATTATAATAATTCTTAAGAGACAAACTTTTCTTGGAAAAGAAAATGTAATGGAGTATTTATAAGGATGTAAGACTAGAGTATGGCTTGTGTGTGTAGTACGTTGTACTTATGAATAGTAATAAATAGTAAACAAGACAATTACCTTATAGGTAGTAAAGAAAATACAAGGAAAATGCTATATCTGTAATCTTTATAAACCGAAAAATTATATTTTTGAAATCCTTATTAAATTTCGGTTCTAACAAGTATTATGGAATATATTTTTGAATTCTAAGTTTCGAGGCTCGCTTTTTCGTAATGGGTCTCGAGAAGGCCTGGAATGGAAAATTTTTCGAAAACAGATCTTTTTATGGTTTAAATTATACTTTAGAACAACATTCCACATTAATTTATTTTACAAAAGTTCTTTTAGTTGAAATCAAAGAAAAGTCAGATCCAGAGTTCCTAGGTTTTCTTTTCAAGCTTAAACTAATCCGATTTAGAGTTTTGATTTCCGATTTCCGAAGTTCACTCGGTTACTAGGAAAACTGGAGTTTACACTACCAAATGCAACTTGTCCGATGCGATGCATGACCAATTTATTTTTGCTTAGGTCAAATTATTCATACATTCTTTAGAGTGATCAACCAATATCATACACATAAACAAAACAATATGAACAGTGCAATTATCCAATCGATTCATGGTTTTGATATACTTTAGTATTCTTTAGCATACATACATCAAAGTCTCATTATCTATCCCATCCCATTCATATCGGTTTTTATCTTGTTCCTATAATTCTAATTCAACTAGTTATAAGCACAAACAAGGTATCAAAATAAGAGGAAAACTCATTCGGCCATTGGATCACCGGTCTCTTAGTAAAAGTAATGCGGTCGTAGGGAATCATCGATTTCGGGGTCACCTAAAAAGGAAGAAATACCCAAATGAGTATTTCAACTCAAACTAATACATTCTATCTCATACAAACTATCAAGTTCGTAATTCTCGTCCTAAGCGGGAATTCCAACTTAAAACACTATAACTTAGTCATTTTAACTCGGAATTTAGCAAATTATATACCGATTTCTATCTACTTCGAAAGATCTATCTAATTATAATATTATCTTTAAGTTTTGAAAACTTTTAAGCTTCGAAAAGATCTTATCAGTTCAGATAAGTAGCGAAAACAATTTTAGAAAATGGATTTTGTGAAAATTCATGAAGTTTCTATTATCTAAAGCAAGTATACATGCAATATGAACAAGTTACTATCATAAATGATATATCATGAGATATATATACACATATTCTTGTTGATATTTAATAAAAGAAATATTTAGAAAACTTTTTCTTTATAAGACTATGTAAAATCAACTTAGAAAGGTTGATCTTGTATTCATAACAATGCGCACTTATTTTTAGAAAAATTCTTTAATAAAATTTATTTATTCTTGTTAAAATTAAGCCTTAATTATGTATATTCCTTAAGGCCTTTGTTTTTCAATAAAAATTCCCATTTTACACTTTGTAAACATGTTTTTAAATATGGTTCATCCCAAAATCCGAATTTTGTAAAAATTGTTTTTGAGGTGATTCCTTTAAGTAAAAATCATTTGATACTTAGAAAATTAAGGCTCAACCATATCTAGCACTAAGGACTTCATTTCTTTAATAAAACTTCTATTTTGAGTTTGGAAAGTAAGTGTTTTCATGCCATTACTCCATTATTATGAATTTCTTAAAATGACAAACAACTCAAATTTTCCTACTTTATTTCTACTCCTTGTTCTACATATTTTTCTTAGCAAATTCCATCTTAACTTATAAAAATCTTTATTTGATGACATCTATGACCTATACTCTTCATTTTTCATATAAACCACAAGTTTTGGAGTTGATAAAATGGTTATTAAGGCATGGTCTTGAAACCATCCGAATTTCACAAAGTTAGGATAAAACTCAAATTTTATATTTTGTAATCTCTTCCTATTTTGAGAAGCTCTATTAGTAGATCTACCATTTATTTATCAAAAACATCTCCTATTGATACCCATTCCATAAGTCTTTCATTTTTTTAAACAAATCCTTCATTTTGGTGTTGAAAAATGGGTTTTCAAAATTGGTTTTGGTTGAGATCCGAATTTACAAAAAAAAAAAATTGGACATATCATTTGATAAAATCCATCTAAACTTATGAAAATTCATCCCTTACATATCCTATCTTAAGAGCCTTCCATATCTTGAATAAAAACTTCATTTTTGAGTTAGAAAACATGTTTCCAAGTTAAGCCTTTCTCTAGATCAGAAAATAGAATTTTGTTTTGGAAAGCAATCTTTGAAATCACCTTTGAATCATATAAAATGAAATCTTGATGATATATACCCATTAAGCCTTCATTATTTCAAGTAAAACTTCCATTTTGACACTTGGAAAGTGGTTTGTAAAAATAGGACTTGCCTAGATACAAATTTCACTATTTTTATTTAAGTTCAAAACCAAGATCTACACCTACTATGAACATAAATATAAAAGAAATCCATGATAGTAAACTATAAACTCATATATCTAAACATAAACATGATCAAAGTTACATAAAAGTTATATCTATAAAATATAACTACTTTTAGCAAGAAAATAATAATATTACAAGAAAATAATCATGGATAAGAGGAGTGTTTCATTTTGGCATCATCATCCTTAGCTTTTAAGCTTATGGAAGGTCATTTGATGCATGAAACTCTCACTATACTTTACCTACATCAACTATGGAAGCTTTGGACAAGAGGTTTATCAAAAGGTCTTGAAGAAATATGTATGGGAGCTCAAATATAGAATAGGAGCAGCAAGTGTTCTTGCAAGAATAAGAACAAAAGAAGAGAGAAAGAGAGGAAAAGTGTAAGGAATGGTAAAGGGTTAATGTGTGAATGGAGAGAAAGATAGAATGAGTTTAAAGACACTTAAATGAAGTAAAAAAAAAAAAAAAGAAATGAGCAGCCAAGACATCCATAAAGCTGGCTGGCTGAATTATTAGAAGAGAGAGAGAGAGAGAATTTAGTTGGTTTTTATTTTGAAATTATAATGTGTAATTAATGGTATGTGTAGCTTCTTGAAGAATGATTGAAAGAGGGTTATTTTAATTAATTATAGAGGGTTTCAAAGGAAAAGGCAGCCAAAAGAAGTCAAAAAAAAATCTGTCATGAAGTGATACATGAAGTGTAGAAAGATTGCAGTGAAAAAGAAGTAATGTGTGAAAGGTGTACTTAAATGTATGAGTTGTAAAAGTACTTTTTTAGTAAATAAAATTAAAATAAGAAAAATATAAAAAATGTATTCCAAATTTTTGTAGTATACTTTTCATAATTAAAATAAGATAATTTATTTATTTATTTTAGTGAATTATCAAATAAGTTACCGGTATGATCAAAATATGCGAATATGAGTTATAATTGATATTTTTATAACTCGAAAAATTATAAAAAATTATTTTATGAAAATAAAAATATTTTTCAAATATTTTCCAATTATTAAAATAATTTATTTTATTTTTAGTATTGGATCTTAAACAGAAACTGATCTCGTAAAACCCGAAACGAACTAAATTTTGGAAAAACAGAATTTTCTATGATATATAAAATATTTATCTAAAAATATTATGGTTTACGAGAATAGTAAAATTGTGTAATGAATAGTAGTGAATAGTCCAAAAGTCTAGTTAATTACCGGTAGTAAAGAAATACGAATATAATCTCAAAATCAGATATTTCTAATTATCAAAAATTATAAAACTGATATTTTTGAAATTCTTATGAAAATACGAGTCTAACGGTATTAATGGTATATTTTTTATATCTCGAGCCCCAAGACATGCTTTTCAAAGTCTGTATCAGAACGGGTTCGAAATAGGTCAAAAATTTACCAATCTGATATTTTTAAGCGACCTTATATTACTACGAGCTACTCTACACACTTAAACTATACCTCGGCCTCTAGGACTAAGAACAAAAGATTATCGGACTAAAACTACTATATTCCACTTAGGGTTCCCGAGTGATTTTCCGGTTTAGATCTTTGCCAATTTGGAAATTAAGGGTTTATGTTTATATAACATATTAGTTTGAGAAATTTTATTTTAAATGTTATTTTTGTAAGTGTTTAATATCTCTTAACGTTTTCGAAATTATTGAATTGGGTTTTATTTACGAAGGTTAATCATTATTTACTTTTTAATAATTTGTTTTTGGGTTCTATATTACCTGATTTTATAAGACAGAGTTACGTATAGAATTTGTCATACGTGGTGGTTTTGGCTTTATAGACTGTTGAATTCTTATTTTATTTTTAAGGATTTTTATTTTTTCAAGATTAAGAAATTTCTAGATTCGTTCGTGATTTAGGACTAGTCAAAGTTTGGTTTTAATTTGGACTCATTTTTAGAGTTTATCTTCGATGTTTATTTTGGAATTATTTACTGAAATTTTCTGGGGCTTGCAAGTAGGCTCGAAAGAGATATTAATCTTATTTAGGAATCTTTCGATTCAAAAATTGATATAAACAATATTGATATTAATATCAGATGTTAAACATAGTAATTTTCTTAAAGAAGATTTGTTATTTGGATGAAATAAGTAATATTGAGTTCTAATCTTTGTTGACTGTTTGTTTTGAAGCATATTAAAAATAAGTTTGAATCAAAATTTTCTTAATAATGAATAGATTAAATTCATAATCTAGGGTGGATAATAGGGAAGAAGTTGATTCTAATAATATTTTATGATCCTTAAGGGACGATACCTGTTCTCATTTGACTATATTAACAAGATAGGTATACTTGCCTTAAATTTTGGTTGAAATAGAAGATTTGAATGGAAAATATATTTTGATTAATCAACCAATAATCACGTAATTTGTTGAATAGTAAAAGGAGAAATGGTAAGGCTGAAATTACCACCTTGCAAATGATGAAACAGGTGATATATAGGAGATTTGTTCCATATTACTATCATCAGGAGTTATCTTTGAGATTGTAATCTTTACATCAAGGTAGAATGAGTGTGGAAGATTATGTTAAAGAGTTTGAAATGTTGAAATATCAATGTAACGAAGAGGAACCTCAGGAACAAACTATGGCTTACTTCATTACTAGGTTGAAGTTTGAGATTGCTAGTATAGCGAAGCTCAAGAGTTTTCACACATTGGAGAAAGCAATTAACTTAGCATGTAAGGTTAAGAGACAAAGAAAGAGAACTTCATACCAATCCTTTGAGGGCAAGTCTTCATGATCACAGGGATATGGTAGGAATCATGAAGAAAATATTTTGCATGAAGATATCACATTAGTGATCTAGGCTATGATGATAGACATGCCTCTCCTTCTTCTCATTCCCCAACCCCCACCCCTCAAACCCAATGCCACCAATGATGAAGATTGTTACCACGTCATCATCAAAGAACTCAAAGAATAGTGGGAATCACAAGCTTTATCATGCCAGTAGTGTTAACCGTAATCTACCTAACTACGATCGTGATTTTCTTGAAGGAATGGAAGGAAATTAGAGCCAAGGAAATCATTACCTGTGTCATGGTCATGATTAACAACGTGACCCCATCCCTCTTTTTCACTGTTGAAAACTATTTCTTTCATATTTTTATTGTTTGTTGTCTGGTGATTTTCCATATTTTCTATTACCCGACTTGTTAAAGTGTATAAGGGTTCTCAGTGATATGTTAAGTTATTGATTATTTAGTTTTAGCCCTCTTTAACATCAAGTTTTCCTTTGAGACTATTTGCTTCTTGAATAAAATTGAGTTTTCTTTTCAAGATTTCCTTTTGTCGTTTGTTTTCATTGTGCGTAATATTGATTGAATGAAACAATGAGTTTGATTCCATCTTTTATGCACCATATCCAAGGATTGATATTTCATATATTTTAATTTTTTTCTTATAAATTTTAAAAACCTAAAAACTTATTATAAACCTTATATCACAATATAACATTAGATCCGTTAATTATTGGGATTCTCCAATCCATATCACCTAAGCTATGGAAAAAGTGACTTATACATGTTAGACAAAAATTCACTCCACTTAAGAGTAATACAAAAATGATTAGAGACATAGTCAAAGAAATTAGGAAGAACCAAATATGTTTAACTCTTGTGGTGGAATAAGAAAGGCCAAGTGGACTTAGTGAAATCATCAACTATAATCAAGAAATAACAAGGTCTAGTGACTGAAGACACACTATTTGGTCCCTACATATCAACATGTAACAACTCAAAAGCAAATGAAGACACATGAGAATCTCTAAGAAAAAGAAGCCAATGAAATTTATCTTCTTGACAAATGTCACAAACAAAGTCTTCAAAGTTTAAGTTTTTATATATATCCAAATGTTGTAACTTGCAAATGGAACTATGCCCTAATCAAGCATGAACCAATGAAGCAAATTTAAAGAAATACATAAAAGGGATGTATGTAGCATAGCAAATATGTCATAAAGTTTATCTGCCAAAATAGGAAGCTTTTAGAACTCTTCAATTGCAATGCATATAACCCACAAAATGCCTTTGCTCTAGCCATGGTTTCATTAATATTCAAGTCCTAATTTGCAGTCAAAGGCATTAAAAATAACAATAAGTTGTTGGTTTTAGCTAAATTGTTTATAAATAGAAGATTATGTATGAATTGAGGAATGAAAAATACATTGTGTATAGTGATGGTAGAGGATATGTGGGCTAAACCAATTTAATTGACAATTATGGTTCTTCTATTGAGCATCTTGACGTTAATAGGGTGTATAAGGTTGCTAATACTATGTAAAATGGTAGAATATGGTGTCGTGTCATATGATTTGTAGCCATGGTATCAAATATCTAGAATTCAAATTATTACTAAGAACATTAAAACAAAAGAAAGGAGTAGCTATACCTACAAAATGAAAATTAATGGCCATAGCTTTGTCCTACTGTCCTCTATGTTTCATCATATGCATCATCTCATAACACATGTCTTGTACCAATTTCTGATCATCCATGTCAATGTGATAATCCCCATATGATTTTTCTAACCAATCCTCAAAAGGTGTTTCGAAATCCTCACATTATCCTTGTAATGGTTTGCTTCTATCTGATTCTTTGTTATAATAAATACATTTTCAAGCATATTATTTTATTACATGCTAACAAAAACACTTAACATCTTCAAGAACAAATTGCTTATTCAAGATCAAAATCTATGCTCTCGATCACTTTTCCATTATTTGACTAGAGATATAGATAGATATCATGCAATAGAAAGAAAAATCATTTGTAATAAGCAATAGTTTAAAAGCACCAAACTGTTCATGAGTTACTTATACTCGACCTGTTAATTACTCAAATTCAATATGAGAATAGTCAACTTAAGTTCAAGCTTAAGTCACTTCGAGCTTTGTATCAAATTGAGCTCGACCTTCTTAATATATATATTGATTAGCACGTGAGCATAACTAAGAAAGCTAATTGAGCTCTAGTTAAGCATAAACATTTATCAAGTTCAAGTCGAGTTTCAATGAAATTATTATTATTTGATTAAAAAAATTCGAAAAATTGATCCTAAACGAGTTTAATCAAGTGAAGCTTGAATTTATTTTGTACCATTTTAACTTCTCTCCAAGCTCAAACTTCTGAGTTAAATCAAGTAGAGTTTTGATATTTCAAGTCAAACTCGAACTCTAACTCATATTGTATCATCTTAATCGACTCATTTGAAAACCTTAGGTATAAGATGATGCATAACATCTCTACGACCAAATTATTGGTCTTCCCGATATAAGCAAAAGATGAAAAATTGCAACGTAATTTACAAGAAAAAAAGAATATCATTTCATTAAGATTCATGTATCATTAACTCTATGTTAAATCCCTTTATCCCACAATCTTTTTTTTTTTTCTTTTTTTCTAAAAGTAACTTGTACCAATACACGTATTGATAAAAAAAATGACAAATAAAGGGTTGGGATATGATGATACAACCATATAAATGAACACCTCCCTTCTGCAATCAAATTGTCTCATACGGGGAGACAATTGTTTTCCCTAAAGAACCAAATCTACCCAACTTTAAAGTATATTAAATACAATAAAATAAATAATATATCTCGTATATAAAATGAAAAAAAAATAAAAATAATAGACATACTAAAAACCAATTTATTCTAAATGTTACGATAACACAATATTAGCTTGATATCACAATTTTCAAACCACAAAGATTTATAGACGTGGTTCAATGGCAAAAACATTATATGGATACATAAAAAAAATTAGAAAATAAAAAGATAGTATACTATACTTAGTTCTAATATTACAAGTAATAAATTTGCAAACATTGATAAAAGTAGTGGTGAATCTATGGATTTAGAGGCTTGAACGATGGGGAGAAGTAGGCAGGGCTGGCCATGTGGCGACTAGAGTTTGCAAAAAAGAAGTTTCATAAAAACGAGGGACACATGAGAAGGATTTTAAGGAGTAAAACAATGTCAACCTTAATTTCACCTCTAGTAACAGCAGCAAACGACTAATTGCGAAAGTTGTCGAGGGATTTTAACTTCTAGTTTTTTTTTTTTTTTCCCTTTCTATTTTTTTAATCTTTAGTAAGTTGGTGCCTTAAAAAAATGAAAAGAAAAGAATTTTGTATCATACAACAACATTTACTCAGGACTTCTAACAAATAGATATGGAGGAGACTTAATAAATCCTATTAGATCAATGTCAAACAATTTAAAAGTCTTTCAATATATTCTATTAGAATAATATATTCAACAAAACTGAATAATAATATATACCTATACATACATATATGTATGCGTGTATTATAATAATGTAAACATATTTTCGATAGAAATACAATGTATATTATTTATACAACTTATCAAGATGTGTTTACAAATGGACGTGACTATGTTTAGATAGTCTGATTTTCATCTGTATCTTCTCAGTACCTATAAATATCTGTATTTTATCTATATTTGATATGTTTTTTAGTGAATATGTTTATTTTTCATCTATATCTACTTTTTAACAAACATTTGTTTGAAAACAACAAAAAAGATGTCAAAACAATCAGAAAAATAAGAAACAAATACAATCAACAAAAAAAAAAAAATTACAAAATGGATATAATCACCCGAAAATAAAATGAATTACAAATCTTGAAATAGACTCTTTAGATTATGACCCATGAACGAACTTCTTGGACCTCTCCACAGTTGATCAGCTAGTTGTTTGTTAACTTCTTCAGTTAGATGATAAGAATCCCAGAAAACATGCTCATCTGGATTATCACATAGTTCATAATTTTTCACTATTCTTTTTCCTCCACAGCTAAAAACTCCTCTAAACTTTCCTATGCCACAGCATGCTTCTTGCCCCTCCTTAAAACCTTCAAGGAAAAACCAAAAGAGGAATATTATTTCTGGCATTTAAATCAAACTATTAAATTAACAGCATGGAGAGAACAATGACTAAAGTTGCATTTAAACATGGGCGCAAAGAGTTTAGATAAGACCCAAAATTATATATGGTGACATTAGGCCTTAATAATATGGGATACATAGTATAAGAAAGGGTTAGCTGTTTTTTTTATGTATCTCTGCGTCTCTTTTCTATAATAACTTTGATCCATTATAATTATATGTAACAACATCTATAATTACATCTTATTAGTAAGAGAAAGGATTAGGTGAGTATTACATGCCCTGTGGTACATAACTATTAATAATATTCTAACACGTGACAATATGGATAGTAGTTACTTAGAAAACTACCCACTATCCTATTTATATATTAACGTATAGTTACTAGTTATACACCATATGTTTATAAAAGTGTTATATACTTCCCATTCAATATTTTTCGTATTAGTAAAATGGACATTGAGAAGTGTTGCACTAGTAAAACAGACTTACCATATTTGTAGGGATGATTCATTCTTTCTTTGAGATTGGTGCTGAAATCAAAAAGGGAATACTTGAACCCTTCTAATTGGTCCTCAAGTTTCAATAGGAGCTCAGACAAAGCATGGTTGTGTAATTTTGCTAAGGATGAGGCCTCTTTTATGCAGCTGTAATTATTAGCGGAATTAACAGCTCTAAGACCTGGAACACATCCCAAAGGAGGCAAATTGATGAACCCAAATTTCCTTCCACCACATTTATGCATTTCCTGAAAAAATTGAACATAGGGATCCGCATGAGTCGCCCAGTGAAAAATAGAATAACTGCGGTAAGTTGCATCAAACTCATTAAGTCGGTTGAGAGATAAATTATATTATAATTCGATTCAGTTCATCATTTCACCATGATATGTGCATAGGTAAGATATTTTTCCTCAATTTCTTTTAAATTTTGTATATACAGAAATCGACCTTATGATAAATTTTTTTTTTAACAGCCTTTTGGCTTAAAAACAATAAAGAAATAAAATATATAGTTATAGTGCTTCAATAAAATTGAAGGGAAAAGTTAGACATCGCACGAGGGATGGTCGATCTAAAACTAAATATTTGGGCCCAAGGTTCCCTGGTTCAAACCCAATTACTTAAACCAACCCACATTCCACGGGCACGGGCCCTCACACACGGTTTAAAAACCATCGGATCACAGAACACACAAAGGTTCTCTCTTTCTCTGCATGTGCTATTTCTTCATGCTTTCTTTCTTTATTTCCTTTTTTTTTTTTTTTTCTTTCCAATACTTGTAACGTTTTTGTTATTTAATTCTATGTACGTGTTACATTACGAATAGTTAAAGTTTTTGCCGGGTTTTTATGAGGCTTACTTGCTATTTATAGGGTAGTCAAAGTCACATCGTTTTTCATGAAAAATTATGTGCTCTTCGTGTAGTTTGATGAATGTTATTGCTCTTGGTTGGTATAGTAATGTTGAGTTTGTGGGGTGTGTTTTTTTTTTTTTTTTTAATCTGAATTATTTGATGTTTTATGTTGTATTGTGATATGTTGACATAGCTATTTTCTAAAATATGGTGTAGCATGTAGATTTATCATAATGTAATGTTGTTATTCTTATTAGAAACTAATTCTATACATTATTTTATATAAATACAACAAAATGTGAAACTTCATAAAAAGCCGTAGTTAAGTTGACTGATAATTAATTTGTTTAAAAATTACTATAATTTTTGCAACAATATTTTCCTTATTTTTGTTTCGCATGTAGATAGCAGAGCTTTGATTTATTTTTAATTAATTTTTAAATTGAAGCAGTATTTTTTAAGGGGTATGACTTGCTCGGTCCATGCAATTTCTATATAAACTCTTATCATGCTATATAGAAGGTAGGATCCAGCAATGCTTTAATCCACAAACACTCTCACTACTCTCTTGCAATTAAACTCTCTCTCTTTCTCTCTAGCGCAATCCTTCTCAAATTGTCATGTAACTATCCTATAACTGTTATACTCTAAGCTTGCAGCAATAAAGATTTGAATCTTTTGTAAGTTATTCTCTCTTATCTTTTAATTTCTTAGGGTCTTAAGCAAAAGGGAAGGAAATCATCCCCTACATATAACAATCTATATCATCTCTTCCTCGAGCATTCTTCAATCTAGCTATAATATGTTATTGTCATGATCTTTCCTTTTTACCTCACCAATTCGATCCTCCTTTCATCTTTGGTATTAGTAGACAACAAACCACAATAGACAAGATAAATAATATAAGATCCTCAGCATCAAATAACAATATAAAGATAAACAAAAAATATGATTCTTGGCATCAAAGAATAGTATATTATAGGATAACTTTTTTCACTATTTAATTGTAGACTTTTACCTATTTTTCACTTTGCAAATTTGGCCCTATAAAAGAATCCTAAGTAGAGGTATATCCAATCCTTAGTATCTATATATAAACCATTATCATGCAACATAGAAGGCATGATCCAATATTCTTAAATCCACAAACAGTCTAACTACTCTTACAATCAAACAAACTCTCTTTCATATAATCCTTCATAGATAATCATACAATCATGCTGCAACTGTTGTATTCCAAGCTTATCAATAAAGATTTAAATCTTTTGTAAGTCATTCTCTCTTATCTTTTAATTTCCTAAGGACTTAAGCGAAAGGGAACAAAGCCATCCCTTACATATAATAATCTATATCATCTCTTACTCTAGCTTTCTCTAGTCTTGCTTTAATATGTTATTGTCATGATCTTTCCTTTTTACTTCACCTAGTCTTCGATATTCTCTCCTCTCATCTTAGCAAAAGTAGATTAATTGTTTTATTTTTTCCAGTAAAATAGTCACATTTATTGTTATATGTTGTTATTTCTACAACCTTTTTTATATTTCTACCATTTCTATTCTAAAAAAACTTGCAACCACCATGCTGCATTAATTTTTTGTAGTGCTATGGTAATTCACTTTATATCTATCCAATTATTCAAATTATATAACTTTGAATATGAAATAACAAAAATAAACATAAAATTATTTTATATATATCTTACTAAAAACACATCGCATTTACAAATTTAAAAAAAATATATAAAATTGGAATGAGCAACGAGTCTTGTTGATGTTTCTCTGATCTTGGGTGAAACATAACAAGTAAGTTCCCTAGGTGTGTGGACTCATCCTTTTAGACCTATATAGGCAATTTTAGGCCCCTTTTAGGTGAAAAGAATCACTCGTTTAGGTTGACTCTCTGCTAATGAGAGCTACATTCACTACATTTTATCACCAAACCATGCTTATTTTCACTACCATAGAAGACAATCACTTTCTCAATATTATTTTTATCTAAATCCTTTAGATTGAGGTAAACCTAAAGCATTGAAATATGATGATATTGGAATCTTTTAATCCTTGTTGTTCTCTTTGACTATAAGATCCATCGAGAATCAATAATATTTTAGGTCAAATGATTAGTGCATTAATATTATATTAAATGCAATCTTTTAAAGAAAATACTATAAACTAGTTATGATATACATGAAATAACAAGCTTTTAACTTTCTAACCTAAAATATAAGACTATTCTTAAACTATAATAGCTCTATGTAGAAAATCATCTAAGGAAAATCTTATTTTTGTAAAACTAACCGAAGGATATTTCTTAAAAAATAATCAACAAATCACATCCCAAGTAAGTTAGCCTGCTTTGTTGCAATTATGTTAACTAACAAAGAACTATAGCCTACTCTATTGCTTGTGGTTGTACTTAGAATGTTTGTGCTCATGCAATATATATGTTTGATATGTTGTGGAGTATCTAAGCCAACTTGTATGGTGTAGATTGTCATGTTCACAGTAAATTGTCATGGTTTGTTAATAATGTTTGATTACCCGTAATTTAAATTATAACCTTCTTGGTTGCAACCAATGGATATGCATTGCATCCCGATATTTTTTAATCCCTTTGCTTATCAAGTACCGCCCATTTGGAAAGGAACAAGTGGTTACCTTTTTTAAACCATATTCAACTAAATCACAGGAGAAGAGAGAATAATACAAGTTAAAAGCTATAAACATTATTGTTAGAATAATAGTCATTGGGAGGACAAGTTACAAGTGATCATCATGAAGTGGAAGAAGGGACAAACAAATACTTAAGAAAGCGGGATAAAGACTAGCCAGTAATAAGCCCACAATTGCACATCCTTATTTCGAAAGAAACGGGCTAACTCAAAAAAGTAATAACCTTTGGTAATGAGCTAAGCTGGTTTTGGCCAAATTCCTTTGTTTATAACCTCAAAGAACCATTTTTAATATTTTTAGTTTCTTATAACTTTTTATAGGAGTATTGGTTTTGTACGCTGTTTGTAGCGTTTTACTTGTTTTTATATGTACTTCATTTTAGGACCCTTTTAAATTTTAGCAATGCACAGAACATTTAGTTATTACAAATATATATATATATATATATAATATCGGAGCCATTTTTCTCTCTCTCTCTCCCCAAATTCTCAAATTTCATATATTTTTTTTAATTTGGATGCCAAATACTTAAGAATTCTTAGAATCAATTGGCATTTAAGAATTGCACTATGGGTATTCACAGAATCAACAGTTTGTGATATAAACACTAATTCAATTTCATGTTAACTATTGCATCAAATCCATTATACGATCTTGGGTTTGTTAGAGTGTGTTATTCGTATATAAAAACTCCTTGATAGTTAAACTAGAGGTGAAGTAATTTACATTGATAGGTATCAATCTCTTAACATATTAAAGTTTCAAAAAGTTAAAAAGAAAAATCAACATTTTATAAATTCATCTACGGTATAAAATTATGAATACCTCATTTAATATAATTGGCAAAATGTTTATTTCTTTTTTCAAAATATTGATATTATATTTTGCAAAATGTTTATTTCTTTTCTTAAAATGTTGATATCTTAAAAAAGGTATTTTAAAACATAAATACTTTTTAAAATAATTTACACGTAATTTTTTTAATTCCTTAAATAACTAGATAATATTTTACAGTTGTCATTTGCTTGTCACACTACACCTTAATAGCCATGTTTGTTTTAGCTGTTGTAAATAACAGATTCGGTTCCTCACCACTTATTAAGCACGTGCTTGTTGTCGAATCCCCAGCAACTTTTGTAGGTTCCAAAAGGAGAGGGACCAACATGCCAGGACGGTACGAGCTAAACTGGATGGGAAAGGTGGGGAATCCAAGTTAAAAATTCAAATCTAGAAATGATGCAACAGTCGGGTAGGGGCCTCCCCGAGCCTTGACTCTTTCTTGTAGTTAAACCCTTTAGAAAGGGAAAAAAGATAAAAATAAAAAATAAAAACAAAACAAACCAAAAAAGAACAGGGAGAGAAGGAAAATTTTTAAACCTTATGATTAATGGATCATATTCCTTAAGTATTGATTGTCCTTCTGCTCTGCTACTACTGAAAACAAGGAGTAATTGAACTGCTCTACCTTGAGCTTACCAAGGCTTGGTTGGTAGGAAATGAATTTGTATTCTAGTTTTATTATTATGAAATAATTATTTTTTTGTTTAATTTATAAAAAATTATACTACAAGGAATGTTTATTTTATATGAAATAGATAATGAATCTTTAATCATTCTTTTTACCAAAGAAATTGTTATTTCCCACAAAAAATATCTTTTTTTAAAAAAATACTCTTAATCATAAAATAAAGACATTAATATCATTTCATTACATTAATTCACGGTAGTGATAAGTCTAAAATTACAAGGAAAAAGATCATTTAACTTTTGACAATACTCATGAAGGTGTATAAGATTTCGATATCTTAGCAGTTACATATGTGGTAATGTATGCAGTCTAGCTTTCTTACATGATACACCTTAAAAGGAGGATATTGGAAAAAATAGATTGGCTAGAGCCTATGTATACTATTAAAATATTTGGCGTGACACCCGTACTTAATTTTCCACGATGCAACAAATTAGTCTTCTTACAACTAATGTTATATTGGGAATAGGTGATGGAAATATGTCCATTTGTTTTACTTTTTTTCTAGTCCTTTTGGTATTTTATTTTTATCATTTTTAAATAGATATTTGTCAAAAAAATAAATATAAATTAAAAATATACAATTTTATTTATAAATGAATCAGATACAGATAAAATATAGATATAAATAAAAATCAGATAATCCAAACATACCTATGATTGCTTCAATTGTCACGGTGCTACTTACTTTTTTGAAAGAAGGCAAATGATAAGACATTATTTTATTCAATGTTTATAAAATATGGAAATAATATAAGATAATAAGGAAAATAGCCGTATCGAAAAAAACAGAAAAAGAAATATTTGCAAGCCTTCAAATTTTTACCACAAGTATCTCGCAAAACTTAAATCTTTTACAAGTTTCATATTATTGAAATTATATATATATATATATATAAATTATCTTGATTGATATTGCAAGTAACGTTAGTTTCATATTTCAAAATTAGTCCCTCAATAAAATTTGCAACAGAAAAGATCTATGATTTCTCAAAATGTCAATGGGTGACCTATTTTGAGATAGATATTTGATATAATTTTTAGATTATAGTATAAATCATAAATTTTTCAATGATATATGATTAGCGAAAATTTGAAATCATGAAAAATAATGTACTATTAAGGTTTCAAGTCAATTTCATCTTTTTCTAATTTCAATTATGTTTTATTTTTTTTTAATTTTTTTATTATTATCTAATTATCACCGTTCTTAATAAGCCCTTTTTATTTTTAAATTTTCACCTTAAAATGTTAAAATTTCCAAAAAAAAAAGTTTGGACATATAATTAAATAAAATATAAATATTTTAATATTTCCACTATCATTATCCCTTGGCGGAAAGTCACCCGCTTCTGTCCGAAAAAGATAACAGCGGGGAACATGATTTTTATTTCTTTTTTTTTTTTTTCATTTTTTGCCCAATATCGGGGACATGATGAAAGGAAAATTAAAAAAAAAAAACAACAACTAACACTATGTTTAAAAAGAAAAAACTTCACAAGAAATTGAAATGAAAAAAATAAGAGGGAAAGAAAACTATAGGAATGTTTTTGTTTGAATGGAAAATAAATAAGGAAAAATCTTAAATTTGGCATCTAAGTTTTATATGAAAATTTAATTTGATACATAAACTTTGAAGTAATCAATTTAATACCGGATTAAACTTTTTATAACTAATTTTATGATCTCTCTAATACTATTTGGTGACGTAGAATAAGTAGTCTATAATGCTAAATGGTGTTAGAGAAAACAGTAAAATTTCAGCTATATTTATATTTTCTAAGTTAGTAAGTAGAAATAGTGTTAGAGAGATAGTAAAAGTAGCTATAAAAAAATTTATTTAATATTAAATTAATCACTTTAAAGTTTAGATACATAATTAAATTTTTATACAAAGTTTTTGTACCACATTTGGCGTTAAAAATCTTGAATTTTGTTTTTCATTTGAAGGCTACCCTAGATTTCGTTTTTCTTTACCATCATTCTCCTTTTCTTGATTTTTGCGGATCTTCATACAAGATTATTTTTCCTTCATATCAGTTTCACCCCTTTTGATACTACTACAAAAAAGGGAGAAGAAATTCTTCCCTTTAAATTCCTCTTCCCACCTAATTCTTTCTTTAACTTAATATAGTTGAAAATTTTGAGCACCAGAATGGAAAAAGAAAATAAATAAAAGCTGGACACTCGATTATTCAAATCCCAAGAGAATAATGAAATTGTCTAAACCTTCATAATTCATAGGATGAATGGAATTAAGAAACAACATATGGTTTTAAAAATCCTATTTGTAAAACTCTAGAGCGGCCACCTCTAGCTGCGCAGCCTCTCTACTTCTTCCCTTTCCTTTCCTTCTTTTCATTTGTCTCCACCCTCAGTGAACCCAATAAAGTTCTCCCCTTCCTGTTGTTTCCACCAATTTTCCACATTTTACTCTATGTGTCATTCTCACCATTGGAGGTCGTCTTTCTCATTACTAGCATGAGGGTGGCGTAGGCTTTTTTTTTTTTTTTCCCCCCTTCCCTTCCTTTTAAGATTAATTTTCTAATATTTATGTTGTATTTTTTTTTCTCTTTCTAGTAAAAATACCGACCCTTGGTTTCTCTTGATTAACGGTTTGTTAATACTTATTTTCGTTATAAGAGTTCGTTACCTTACCACTATGATTTGATTTGAGTAGTCCGATCTCTTTTTTAGTTTAATTTTTCAAGACCCTCACATTAAGATAATGTTCTAATTAATGAATAATATAGTTCACTGTTCTAAATGGAATAGCGAATTTTCAACAATCTAATTTGTCCGAACAACTTTAGCTAGGTCAACAATTAGTTAAAAATGATCCACTCACATGCACATCCTAGAACAAAGTTTAGGTATTTGACTCCACCTCCTAACCAAATCCGATCAAGCCCTAGCCATTTTATATCCATGCTTTACAACAAAGTTTTACTATTCAAACTTTGGTAGCCAACAAAAGAGATTTTTTAGGTACATCAACAACCCGAAAAAGCATAAGTCTATTCTTAACCGAGAAAAATAATGAAAAAATTAAATTAATTAATAAATCAAATGTAAAGGATGAGCTTACTGTAATAATTGCGGTCAAATTTCCAATCACCATGCCCACGTAGTCAGAATTAGAGTTAGATCTTAATACGGTTGAATTGGTCAAGAATGGACTGGTGTAATCATTGCTTCCAATGCTAACAAGGTAAACCGCTCTCTTTAGGGTCATTCTGCTTTTGCCTTGCCCAAGTTGTGCCTCAACATAGTCAATACCTTGTTGAAGTAGCTTAGTTGTGTTTTGAGATTAATTACCTACATAAGAGTTGCATAAACCATGTCAATAATCCTGCTACAAATTAAGTAAAGAAGACAATTAAATTAGTAGAGATTTAATATAATAAATAGTATCTTATATATATATATTGGGGGAGAGAGAGAGAGAGATGAGAAAAAAACATATTGTACCTCATGAACATTTATATATTTACTAATTAAACAAAGATTAAAAATCGTTTTACTCCAAAAACTAAGAGAAAAGATTTATTAGATTTCACGCCACGTAAATATATAGTAAATATATACAAGTAATGGATAATTACATATCATGTTTGACCATTTATATTTTACAAACATTGCTAATCAAAATTATTTCGATACTTTCTCTCCATCTTACAAAAATAGATGAAGAAGAATTATTAGATTACACATTACATAATGCATACAAATAATAGATAAGCGCTATCATGTTTGATTGATAATTTCTAACGTCCATATTTTACAATCACTATTAGTAAAAATTATACTGGTGGTTTCCCACCATTCTTACACAAATCTAACATGTGAATCTTCTTTCCAAAAGATAGAATTTATTTTTCAGAAAGTTTCTACTGCTTAATTAATGGCGAGTTTAGATATCCCTATGTTTTCAAATTTGTTTTTTTTCTTTATTGACTTTGTTTGCATATTGCATGTTGGGTTGGGTCCACGAAAGACATCTATTAGTGAATGTGTACGTATGGAGGGCAAGTACAACTTTTACTTATTTTTTATAAGAATTTATTTTGTTGATGTTGACGAAAACAACAGCATGCATGACAAAAATTTACAGATTATCAATGGTGTGGGACCCAAATATGCATGCATCCATTCGATAAAACAAAGGCTATTGATTATACAAAGGAAAGAAAGTCACGTTATTTCACGAGTGTAGCTACCACACCCGCAGGTACCATATTGCAGAGCCTCATAGGTTTAAATACTAATAACTAGATGCCTATTTTAAATATTGTACTATGTAGATTTAGATTATTGTAAATGCTTTCCTTGACTTCACAAACACGTTATAATTAGCTCCATCACGATCATTAGGTTTTCCACAACCGTCACTAACACTATCTTTGATTGAATGGAATAAATTGATTTTCATGTTTTATTGTCATCACAAAATATCCATTCTTTATTTTGTTTGTAAAAAATTCTATTAAAAGAATGTTTTACTTCATATAATGTAGAATAGATAAAGAATCTTTACTCATTCCATTTACTAGATGAATGGTTGTTCCTGACAGAAAAAATGTTTTCTTCTGAAAATACACTTAACTATAAAATAAAGAGTTATTATTCCTTTTTAGCTTTATTCAATTTCAGTGAACCAAACGTACCATAAAAAAAAATACACCTTTTCAAAAGTGATGAGGAAATAAAATCACATATTAAAAATTTACATGATTACATTATTCAATATTATGGATTTATTGGTTTTATGGCTTAACTTCTATAAATTAAAACTTCCATCTTTGATAATTTTAAAACTATGAGATTAGAAAAAAAAAATTATTATAAAACCATGAGAGTAACAGGGTGAAAATAAGATGCAAAAGATGAAAACTTGGGGATGATTGTAATTATATTCGTCGTTAGGAGTATTATTTGTTTGCGACGATTCTGCAAATTTGAAAAGTAAATAAATATTTTTTCATTACTTCTGAAAATATAATAAACACACCCCAATTGTGGCTAAAACTCATAAAAACCGTCAAATATGAAGTTTGAATGATAGTTTGAAAGGTATATGGATACCTTTTTAAAATGACAATAAGAAATGAAAATATATTTAAAGGCTTAATTAAGGGTTTATATCTTCTTTTGAGAATTACTTAATTAGCATTTGAATGTTAATGAATAATGATATTTATCCAAGAAGATGATTGCTGACGTAATATGACCAACGGCATGTCTAAATCATACATGGAGATCATTTATCATTAAAAAAAAAGACATTTGCATTTTGGACAAACTATTCTCTAAACTTTTATTTTTCATATTTTTTATGTCCCTAAAGAGACTAAAATGGCTAAAAAAGTAAAAGTAAAGACACTAAAATATAAAAAATATAAAATAAAAATTCAACACTAATTTATCTAAATTATAAAGTTAGGGTATTTCCAATGCTATTCTTCCATCATCCTCGTATATCTTGTTTTTACAAGTATTTATGTGCTTATTTCGAAAGCTAATGGAAATATCATGATTGGCATCTGACCTTCTAACCAAAAATATCAGGTTAAACTTCCCCTATTTCATAATGGTACTATGCAAATTTTAAAACAAAAAATCACATATTATATATATGTATATGTATGCCCTTGTGACATTTCGTTACTAACTAAGATGAGTGATAATAGTCAAAAAGAATAACCAAAATAGTTAAGGTGTACCCCAAAATTTTGATTGGATGCCCTTTTTTTTCAACAAACTTCACCTCAACCTTATAAATGTTACAAATAAACTTATCAAAATGTCTTTAGTACCATTAAATTTTGACCTTAATAATTGTTTTAAGGAATTTGATTGATAAAAACTTAGAATAAATAAAAGACAAATAACTTTGGAATTCGACTTGGTATAGATATATCCTTAAACTTGCAAATATTATATATAAACTCCTAAAAATACATTTTAACATTCATTAAACTTTGATTTTGATGCCATTTATATGTAAAAGTTTTAAGATGCATTTACATCGTGATCAGAGGGATTATTTGCGACAATTCTAAAAAAATTCGGTCCAAAAAAAAATAATAGTTCTGAGAAATTATTACTGGCTACCAAAAGTTTTATATTTATACCTACGAAATACAGGGGCCACGCGTGGCTCGTCTCCGTATATTCAACGAAAAATATATTTATATACATAGTAGAAATAAAAGGAATGGAGACTCTAATTGTGAAAACGATTTTGAAGCAAATTTTAAGGCTTTATCCTTCAACAAATTAAGATAAAAGGCCATTCAAGTATTATTTATGCTTTTTGAATCTGATAACGTGAGGATCATAAAAGGATAACTTTACACTTGACATATGACGATGTGACGACATAGTACTAGTACAAACTTGAAACCATCACGCCCGGCCGACAAACAAATCTAAAAATTTATGTCAATAATTTCATATTTCAATCCTCCAATTTATGATGCAACTACTTCTCACCATTATAATATATATATATATATATATATATATGAAACTTTTAAATCACTGTTAAAAAACTTCACAATTATTTTTAAAAAAATCATAAATAACGATAGCTGAAAGCTTTAGCCATAAATTCTTTATATTTTATACGCTTGCCTAGTATAATATATATTTATATATATGTATATAACATAAGTAAGTTCAATAAAAAACATAGCACTCACCGATCCCTGGAACGTTTCGACGAGGGCACCCGCTCCAGCAGATGCAAAGTTCACTCCATTGCTGAACGATCGAAACTTCCAGGTTGCAGAAAGGGCGGAATAAATGGCAACTTTGCATGATTAGCTACAAAAAAAAAAAAATGCCCAATAATTAGATAGATTAAAAAAAATTAAAAGAAAAAAGCAATATAAAATTTAATTACAATTATTATTGAGAATATAGGTTGGTGTTAACCAAAATGCAACTGGACAAGAGATAAAAGACATAACCAAAAGATATGCAAAATCCCATACCAATGAAATCAGATAACAAACGTCCATCAGAGAATCTCCCAGTTGGATATTAAAAAATGTTTCTCATAAGGCCAGAAGTTTGCTTGGTCCAACGTTGTGGTGTTGATGTAATTATTGTTGCCGACGTCAAAAAAAGAGTCGCCAAATATGAAGAGGGAAACTTTTGATGGCTCACAATTGCTTTGAAGGATTGTGATTGAGAATATAAGTAAGAGAAGTGAGAAAGTGTTGCTAAGGTTAGGCATGGCTTTTTAGCTCTTAGCCTTTGTCTTTGTGTTGCGTGCCGAGGAGGCAGTGGTGAACCTTTATATATCACCAACATGTGCCTGGATTTATCTGGAAGGTCTACCTCCAAAATTATAATACTATAATGCATAATAACAATAGTTAAGAAAGTGTTAATGAGCATATATATAATTATATGAGAAATTCGTTTGATAATGTATTTCCTTTTATAGTAAACTGTGTAATCAAATTTTGAAAATAATAAAAAAAAAATCTGGGCTATTGGATGGTATACCTAAAACGCACGTTGAAGGATGCTATTTGAAAATTTTATGTTACATAACAATAATATTCATATAGTTGACGCACATTACTCTCCATGTTTAATCACTTATGATAAGGATTTACAGTGATTAGGAGTAGAGCTGGACAAATGGTTATGGCCCACGGGCCAGCCCGTTTAACCCACTTTAAAAAGGGATTAGGGTCAGCTTTTTTTAGCCCGTTTAAAAGTGGGTTAATTTTACCCAACCCACTTAACCCGCGGGCCAAAGTGGCTAGCCCGCGGGTTAAGTGGGTTGACCCACCACCCACTTTTATAAAAATAAAATAAATAATTCACTAAGAAATTTTGGCTTTAGAGACAAAAAATTCTGTCTCTGAAAGTGAAAAATCTGTCTCTAAAACTTTCAGAGACAAAATTTCCATCGCAAATTTCTGTTTCAAAAATCATCATCGCTAATTCTTTTAGAGACAGATTTATTTCCATCGCAAATTTGCTACGGAATTTCTATCGCAAATTTGTCTCTGTTTTATATTAGTTATTTTTAAATATCCAATTATAAATATTAAATAAATTATTCTGGCGCAAATTTGTCTCTGATTCTAAGACAAATTATTAAAAAAAATACACATTTGTCTCTTATTTATCCTCCAAGAGGTTACCTATCATAGAATGCTACATACTAGCACACTTAACATTGAAGTTTTCACAAGTACTAAACCGATAAACCAATTCGTATCTTCATGAGTAAAGTTCCACTACTGTTTATTTAAGGGATACCACAATTTTCAATATTATAACTATAAAAACATTTTATATATCTTTATAGTTTATTTTTATTTTATAATTTCACTTTACATATTTATTAAGGATTTTTCATTAATATTTTATTAAAATATATATAATATTAATATAAACAATGTTTACATTTTATAATAATTATTTTAAATTATATATTTATTATAAATATATAATATTCAGTATATTATAATTTTTTTTCCAAATGTTATTATTATTAAAAAATATTATATATTATGTAAATATAAATAATGTTATACATATAAATTTATATATATATTTAATGATATAAAATATAATTATACTTTTTACATTAGTTATTTAATATTTTATATTAAATTAATAAATTGTATATTTTTAATTAATGTGTTTATTTTTTTATTTCATTTTTGTTGCACTTAATAAATTATAATATAATGTAAACAATATAAAAATATATTTTTCATTATTATATAATAAAATAATATATAATACCAATTTAAATATATTTAACTAATTATTTATATTACTATTTTTTACTTAAATATACTATTATTTTTACATAGTATATTATTTTTTCCCCAAATATGTTATTATATTTTAAATAAAATATAGTATGTAAATATAATATGTAAGATATATATAATTTTTTTATATTAAAAAATATATGAATAGTCTAATAAATATATAATAAATAATTATAAATAATATGAATATATTTTTTTATTAATATATTATTATTATTTGTATATGTTTAAATATACTAAGTTTACATTTTATATTAATTATTTTATTTTACATATATTATTATTGAAATATTTTTTTTTAATTAGTATTTTATGTTATTACTCGCATATAACATATTATATTTTATTATACACTATTTTATTAAGTTGTATAATTTGAAGTTTTATATAAGTTTATGTAAAAGAATATATAATAGATAGATAAATATAATATTTATAAGTACTATTTACATTTATACTTTATTACTATTTATGTAATGTAATGTTAAATATATTATAAATAAAAAATATATAATTAGTTGTAAATAACAAATGATTATACATATTATAGTTATTTATATAAAAAATTAATTTACAAATAATATATGTCCTTATATATGTAAGGACCCCCATTTTTACCCCTATATTTGATATAGGAGATAACGGATCCCCAACCACATATAACCCCTAAGATATATGTAAGGTTGCCTAAAGAGATAGTTTGAGTAATTGTTTATCTAATTCTATAAGATAATATTCAACAAACAACATAGATATTAGCAGCGGAAATAACTCTACTTCTAAATAGCTACATACATACATATATACATATTACATCCAAGGGCTTTTATAAGCCTTAAGCAAAACTCTCAAAACACAACTCTACTAACACAACATTTACACCATTAACAAAAAATGAATCTCATCTAATCTATTACATTTATAGGGTCCATAGAGTCCATGGTCATCTCTAATCCTCCAACCCATCAAGAAAATCCTCGAAGTCAGTTCCGTACCCCATACTCGCATAGAACTCATCGGGATCATCACCTGAAATAGATAAAATATGAGCCAAAGGCCCAGTACACAAGTAACGAATACAAATGCGAAGTGGTCACACATTCTTAGGCTAGATGCATTATGCAACAATCGCTTATTCATTAATAAGTCTTTAATTAATAAGACAACATGGAAGTATTCAAACTCCGGACAACAAGGTTCTAGTATTACGTCCGCCTCCATGAGTGGTCCCTACTGTTCATACAGGCTAGGCAGCCCCACCTTCCGGCGTAGCCCGTTAATACTAGGGGTTATGAGTAACGCATCACGAGCTCAGGGGGTTGATATGAGCAGCTCGGATACTCATATCTCCTAAACCATTCTAACCGTTAACGAGAAAGAACCCTGCCCCCAATCTGAGCAGGGTGCCGCTCTCCGAACCAGATTCAACGGCAAACACCGACAATCAACACATAAACAACAATAGTATTCTCTGATTTTAGGTAGTTTAATCTTGATGCCTATCCTAGCAAAGAATCAAGGAGGTCACTATGTACCTGATATAACTCGGGAATTAATGGAGTCGACTGGGCGAGGATCTATCACTGTTTAATCAATATTAAAGTTCACACTTTGTTTAAACTCTAATTGATTAGCTCAAAGTATAAATTCATCCAAGAAATCCAAATAAATTAATTCAAAATCAAAATTAAGCATTTAAGCACCCTATTAAACCATAAATCGCTTAATAAATACATAATTACTCAAATAACAAACTTGGAAATTTAGAAAAAGTTCTTAAAATTCAAAAGCTCAGGGGATACGCCGGCACTCAACGCCGGCGGCGTTGAGCCGGTGTTCAATGTCCTGAAAATTCACACTGCCAACGCTGGCAGTGTTCAAGGGTACGCCGTCAGCCTTTGCACCCTACGCCGGCGGCGTTGAGCCGGCGTAGATTCCAAAACCAAAGTTTTCAAAAACATCCAGAGAGGTATAAGCCGGCCGCTTATATAACTACGCGGGCAGCCTTCACATGTACGCCGGCGGCCTTGATTCCCAGCAGCCAGCGTACATTAAGAAAGAAAGAACGCCGGCTGACTTTCCTAGCGAAAGCCGGCAGCGTTCAATCGGCTTTAGGAAAATTGGTTCTGTGGACTTTCTACACCGCCTCTCGCCGGCGGCGTGAATCCCCAGGTGCCGGCGTACGTTCAAATCTAGCTTATACGAAAATGATTTTTGAAATCCCCTGTTTTATACACTTTGATCAAATCTCAAAACTTTTCCAAACTTAGTCCAAACTTTCTAAAGCTTGTTATATGAATCAAATACTATCCTATCAACATGAATTCTACCTCTAATCATCAAATCACCAATCATACTTCTAATTCACACGTCAACTTCATTTCTTAAATATTTCTATAACACTCATACCACACTTCCATATTCCTATGAGATGCAAACTACCACTTCATTAAGCACATAATCCCATTCAAACTATCATCATGCACCAACTCAATCTCATACCAAGCATCACCACCTCAAATCACATCTATTCTAACATTTACAAACAACACATTATAAAACATGAAATGAAAGATAAAAGTTGCATTAAACTTACATGAGTGAATCTTGGCTTGGGAATGTTATTCAAATCCTTAAGCTTGTAGTAAACCTTGGCTTAGGGTTTAAAATCTTGGATTGAGAAAAGAAAGAAAGAAAGAAAGAAAATGAAATTCGTATGGAAATTTGAGGCTGCCAAAAGGGAGGGTTAATTTGTCCAAATTGAAGTCAAATGTCATCCAAATCTCACCATTAGGGGTATATTTGTCCTAGGTTTAATTTAGGAAAATTTCAAATGCATTTGAGTCAAATTTGAGCTCAAAAAGTGGGTCTAACTTTAGCCAAAAATTCTGTCATGATTTAAGCAACTTCAAAACAATGATTACCTTCTAAACATAATGCATGCATATTAATTTACATAAAGACACACACATTCATTAAGCTATTCACACCTTTAATATACTATATAAAAACTTTATAAATATCCAACAATAATATTAATTCCATAATTACATAAGCTAAACACACACACACACATATATATATATATATATATATATCATCCCAATATCATACTAGCATGCATAAAGGAAGTCATGGCTATTTCATTATATAATGCACATTTATATATTATATTAGATATGTATAATTTAAAATAAATTTTAACGCAATTATTCATATACATATATGTAATAATTTAGTTTAGAGACAAATTTGCAACAGAATTAAAAAAATAGAAATTGGCGCTAAAAAATTTATTTCCCTCTAAAATTAGAGACAAATTTGCAACGGAAAAATTTTCGTCGCAAATCAATGTGTAATCCGTCGCAAATTCCGTCGCAAAAGCATATAAAAATTAGAAGATTATTCATAATCATGTCATCATAAATCCGTCGCAAATCGTCTCTAATTCATTTTTTTAGAGACAGAAATTTTCCGTCGCAAATTTTCTGTCTCTAAAGGCTAGTTTTCTATAGTGATTATAAGGTAAATATATATGATGAAGGTTATTCTTGAGATTTTTTATACTTGAGATTAAATTTATGTGTTAATTATAACAAAGAATGACAAATTGATGCATATACCATAAAATTTTATAAAATATATTATTATTGTTTTGAATGAAATATATTATTAATAAGTTATTTTAGAAAACTTATTTTTATATAAAAAGTAATTAAAAATAATAATGAAATTAATCATTAATATATATAACCTTATAAAACTCTTTTTTTATTATATATCTTATTTAATTAGTATAAATAAGTTAAATGGGTCAACTTGGCCCATTTAACCCACGGGCTAAAGTGGTTGGGTTAGGGTCAGGTAATTTTGGCCCGTTTTTAAAGTGGGTCAAAATTTTTTTGCCCGTTTAACCCACGGGTCAAAGTGGGCCGGGCCGGGTTGGCCCGTTTAAACCCACTTGCCCACCTCTAATTAGGAGAGAGCAAGTAACTTTATCACACAGCATACCATAGGATATAAGTATAGGAATTTTATATTCTATACTCATCTAAAACCTGTATTCTCACATATAAAGGCCTAGAAGGCATATATTCTAAGGTACTTATATTAACTCTATTAAAATATATAAATTAAAATTAAAAAAAAAAAAAAAATAATCCATTTTTATTATGCAATTATTTTATTTAAGATTACTATTTATAGTCTACTTTTTGAAAATTTTATTATAGAATAACTTGTTGTTTTTAATTTAGAAAAAAGTCAGTTATGTTTATGTACCTGAACCTTTAAATCATAAAGAAATATTGTTTATTTTCTATGGCTAATTAATACAGAATTGACTTCAAAGATTTTAATTATGGAATTTGTTACATTTTCTATAATTTCATTTAATATTGCATGAAAAGATTCTGTAGGTATTTATTATAAATGTTAACATTCCCACATAAACAAATTCTGCATATATAGAACTCGTAATATTAACAAATTACTACTTTGTTTTCTTTCAATATGTTGTTTATGATGAATATATGAAAATTGGATAGTTTACGTATGACATGAAACTGTATATAACATTATAATTTCAAATTTAAGAATATAATATATTGATTTAATTCTAAAAAATTAAATATAGGTTTTATAGGACACGGGGGGGTGGTACAAATTACCACTATAAGGTAGATTTTGGGTAAAAAAAATTATATCCTATACCTACAAGATAATGTATAAGTAGAGCTTGATATCCTATGAAATAACCCAAAAAATAATGTATTTTTTAAAGAATGGTAGGGATGTAATTTTGAATTTGCATTAAATTTAATAAAAGAATGTACCTAAATTAGGTAAGTATTTGTCTCTTTCTTTTATTTCTCCCTTATGTTCTACATTCGTCCCATTCCTCTTCCGTTGTTGCCCATATTCTTAAAGTTTTCAAAACAAAATTACGTGATAAGTAGTAATTTATTCTCTTTTCTTAGCGTTTCCAATGAGACAAATCTGTTAATAACAAAATATTGGCCTTCCTATGTTTTAGCGATGTTACACAACATAAAAGTGAATTTAGGAAAGATTTCTAAAGAAATAATAGAAGGAGAGGGTTGGACAAGTAGTAGATAGAGGAGGTACAAAAGAATCTTTAAAAAAAAGAAGGAATATCAAGAAAAAATAAAAAAGGCAAATGACCTTTCCCATAGGTACAATCCCCTAGTAGTCTTTCCATCGAAGAATGTGCAATTTGATGGATCTTCCATTGGAAAAGTGTAAATTTTTATTATTATCATTAAGAGTGTTTAATGTGAATACAAGGATGTAAATATGTTTTAGAGAGATATCAAGAATGGTTTTGCGAAAAAAAGTAGATTTCTAGAATTTCATAACCAATATTAGTGGACAAGCTCATGTATTAGGCACTATAACTCTCTAAGGTTCAAAGCATGTAATTTCTAGAAGTGCATGATCCATGCAAAAGCTCGTGTATTAAGTCATGTATTTTGTGTTTTGGAAGAATAAGAACTCTACAAGTGCATGACCTATACATAAGCCCTTGCTCTAGGTTGTGTACCTCTTCATGGCTTAAATTGTTGTGTCTGAAAAGTACACCCAAAATGCACTAGATTGTGTACTTGCCCATGCACTCTAATACTTCAGAAAAATCATCTTTTTTCCTTCTAAAAAGTAACTAAAACACAAATTCTTAAGAATTTACTTACATTCTAAGATCTGAAAAACCTAGATTCCAATGAGATAAGAGAAAGAACTATACAAGTGTAGATCATAAGTAGTGTGAGTTATAAACATTTCTAATGAATCAATTTATTGATATGTAAATTAGGCTAGTGAATTCCAATTTTCGAGATGGATCATTATTCTAGCTTCTAGGTATATGTATACCTTGCTTGTTGTTTGTGTTTATCTAAATTAGGATCATAAATTGTTTAAATGACTATCCAACTATAAGGATCTATTTGCTGATTATGCATGGCTATAGATTGTAAGTGAAGAGTACCTACTCTATCATCACAATAACCCAATGATCCACATATGATGGTTTCCCAGTGTTGAGTTGTGCACAAAAATGATTTGAGTAGATCTAGATATTGCAGTTTCATGGATATTAGGAAGTATCCAATATTTAGCTTATGAACTCATGGATGTTGGGGACAACCAACATCGTATATATGTATTATCATATTAAATGTGGTGGGATACCAAGTTATCCTTATATTGCTTACTTGGCTTAAATTAAAAATAGTAAAAAGTTAGGTGTTGCATTAGTGATATACATACATGTGAATGTGTATTTGCCTTATCATGCATGTGTGTTTGTGGTATACTGAATCAGGCTCCAACTCGCTCCTTTATCTTTTTTAGGTATAGGTGTTGCACATATTAATGGTTGTTTCGTTAGTTACAATATGTTGATGGGTTTGGAAATACTACTAGCATTGGAGATTGTACAAATGAGGAATGGAGCGCATGTGATGGTTTGTGGAAAATAGACATTTTATTCATGTGTAGTTAGTCTAAGTAGTATTGGGTGTGCAATGTTCTATATCAAGTAACATTCTAGTTATAATGCGTAAATCCTTTGATATTGTTATGATTGACTCTCAAAGCCATCTACCAATCAAATTCTTATAGATTATGATGAGGCTTACATTGTTGTTTATGACAATGAGTACATAAGTTGGCATTATTTGGAATTATAAATATTTTAGTAGTTATAGAGTTAATAATGATGTTAACTATTGATTTTTAGTAGTTATGAGCATTTCCGTTTGCTCATCTCTAATAATAATGATATTCTGTATATCTAAAAAATTTGTGATGGCATTTTAATATTAGAAATTCATTTTTCTAGAATTTTATTCTATTAATGGAAAATATACCATGACGACAATAAGAAGCTTTATTCCTCTTTTATTCTATTAATGCTACTCCTATGGATGATGTTGTTTGTATATTCAAAAAAGAGAGGGAAGGGTAAAAATGAAAAGAACACAAGTACTAGATTTTTAGCATAGGCAACATTTATTCACTATATTCTTGCTATTACAAATGTCAACTTAATAGACCTCTAAACTTTACCCTCTATTAGATTGTATACCAAGCCAATGAGTACTTCTTCCAAACTCTTTCACCTATAAATTTACTTCATGTAACAATGGAGCGAAATTAAATGAACTCCTTCACCACTTTGTGCAACAACTGAGGAAAGTAAAATATGTTAAACCATGTGGAGGTTACAATCTTATTTTATTGAGAAAATGTATTACACAAATGCTCCACAACTTAGTTAAGTTGGACTTAATAAGAAAAACTTGTTTATGATATGTTTATGCTTTTATCATGTTTGTGTTTTTTGTTTGTACTTGCTGTTATAAGTTGCTCTGAAGCACATTTTAGGCCTTGATTTCTTTGAAATCTCTTAAAGTTCAAATCATGAAAGTTGTAGAGTTCTCTCTAAGCTATCCACATCATCTTAAATCACCTTAATCGGAGTCTAGATGGGAAAGTTATAGCCAAAATACAAAATAGTGTCGAACCATTCAGAGGCAACCGTGAGCAAGATCATGCCCTCTATTTCGGGCTCGATTTAGACCAACTCGCTAGTAGGCTCTATCTAGGACAAAAAAAATGGCCATTATAGACTCTAAAATCGATCATTAGTAGTTGTTTTGAGGGGCAATGTCTAGCTTATTTTAAGAGCTTATAAATAGAAATGTTTATGGTGTTTTTATGTAAGAGAGTAGAGTTTAATAGGTTGATATCATATGAAAATACTCTCTCAAATTGTATTTGTTTTTATTGAGTGAGTAATGTCATAGTGAGATTAATGAGCTAATATTATAAGGCACTATTCATATTTTGTATATGAGTGTTTTAGTGAAGTCCTCATATGTTAAGGCATTTGTGTGAACTCCTACATGTATGTAGGCGTTGATGGAGTCCTCTTAATTGAGGCATTGTTGTGAAGTCCTCCTTATGCGGCAATTGATTTGTTTTGTGAATGAATGTGTGAAGTCCTCCTTAAATGATGCAATTTGTAAACCATAGAGACTAGGGGCCAAGTTGAACTCTACGTTAAATGCCAGTATAATCTTCCCCTTCCCTTATCTCTTTATTATTATTATTATTATTGAAATTGCATGAATTAGACATAATTGCAAAAGAGCTAATGGTTGGTTAAGTAAAATTAAAATCGATTTAAAAACCCACCTTCCACTTCCACATATGTGTAGCAAACCTAACCATCCTTTTTTTTTTTTTCAACAACTGGTATCAGTGCTAATCTCTAAGATTAATGTTTAACCACATCTTAGAGAAAAGTTTATGTGGTTTTCAAAAATGCTAAGCTTGTGTGTTTTGTGCTAAAAATGAGTTGTTTATTAATTGTAATTTAAGTCTCTTAGCTGCAACATATATTTACAAGTGAGCTTTAATTGAATGCCTAACCAAGAGATTTAAGTTGCATTTAATAAGTTATATTACATATAATTGGGAACCTTTAATTGAGCATTACATCTTTTACAAGGGGGCTTCTGGGCAATGTTGTGTAATAAATTCTCATAAAAAAAAGACTATTGAACCCTATGGAGGTTACAATTTTATTTTGATGAGAAAATGTATTAAACAAATTCTCCGTAACTTAGTTAAGTTGTATTTAATAAGCAAAACTTCTTTATGATATGTTTAGGCTATATTATGTTTGTGTTGTTTTTTGTGCTTGTTGTTGCAGATTGCTTCAAGCACATTTTAGGGCTTGTTTCCTTTGGAATGTCTTAAAGGTTAAAACATGAAAATTGTAGAGCTCTTTCTATGCTTTTTATAGCATCTTAGATCATCTCAATTAGAGTACGAATGAGAAAGTTATGGCCAATATGCGAAATAGTATCGAACTATTTAAAGGCAACTACAGGCAAGACTATGCCCTCAATTTGGACCGGTTTGCCAGTAGGCTCTGTCTAGGGTAAAAAAAATGCCATTATAGACTTTGAAATCTGACCTTTTGAGGTTATTTTGAGGGGCAATGGCTAGCTTGCTTTAAGAGTTTATAAATAGAAGGGTTTATGGTGTTTTATGTAAGAGAGTATAGCTTAATAGGTTGATATTATGTGAAAATACTCTCACAAATTGTATTGTTTTTGTTAAGTGAATAGTGCCATAGAGATTCATGAACTAATATTGTAAGGCACTATTCACACTTTTGTATGTAGGTAAGTGAAGTCTTCATATATTGATGCATCTGTGTGAACTCCTACATGTATGTAGGCATTAATGAAGTCCTCTTGATTGAGACATTGTTATGAAGTCTTCTTTGTAAGGTAATTGATATGTTTATTAATGAATGCATGAAGTTCTCGTTGAGTGAGGCAATTTTTGGACCATGAAGACTAGAGAGCAAGCTAAACTCCACGTTAAATGCTATATGATCTTATCTTTCCCTTATCTCTTTATTATTACTATTGAAATGGCATGAATTGGGTAAAATTACAAAAGAGATAATGGTTGGTTAAGTGAAATTAAAATCAGTTTGGAAACCCACCTGTTGCTTTACATATGTGTAGCAAGCCTAGCCATGCTTTATTTATTTATTTTTTCAACAAAATGAACCCTTTGTTGATAGTTAAACATAGGCCTTACCCCACTTGACCCACCTAGACCGAGTGTGGGCCCAAACACTTAGCAAACCACCAGTCTTATCGGCCTCCTAAAGGGCCCACGTCTAGGAACAGTCCTAAGAAATCTAGAATGTGACCTACTCCGATCCACAAAGAGGTCGATGGGAGACCCTCATGTGAGCTCGATCTTGAAGGTCTTTTTCTAGGTTCACCTATAAGGTAACTTTCTGAGTCTGAGTCCACCTGAAGCCGACCTGTACCTAGTCACCCAGACTTAGGAGCCACAATATACTTATGTCCCACCTCGGGACCTAGGGGAACATCATCAGCTTGCCCATACTCTATACAGTCACCACTCCCTGACTCAGGCACCCCTTTCAGCTCGAGTGTCAGGTTAGCTACCAAGTGAAGATTTTCCCTAACAGAAAGATACTATAGACCCCATTCTGGTATGACCTAAAAACTATAAATAGTCATTTCCTCTCAGGGAAAAGAAGAGCCATCTTTTCTTTACATAAGTAAAGACTCTTAAGAGAAAAGGAGACCCACAGACTAATTTAAGTATCAAAGTGGCCATGCCAGATAGTTTCTTGGTACATCTCTGACTACTTTTCTGTGTTTGCAAAAGCCTACTCTACTAGCAAAATCAACTCATGCAACACCCTTCATCTTGGGGTAAAACAACTAGTTGTTTTCCTCATGGACGTCATACCAAAAAAAAAAAATCCTCCATCATGAAAAAACTATCTACCATAAAAACATCATGAATATCCAACCGATAGTTGCAAGAACAAGTTATAGACTCTAAACTCCTCTTACAATTGTGAAACCTCTTAAGAACTTTAGATCCCTTATACTATAATGCATGTAAAATCCAATCAAATAAAGGAAAAAAAGGCATATACCTCATATATTACACAAAGTACATCTACTTAACCTCCAGTCTAATTTGAACTCCACTTCATTACCAACTTTTGCCATTACCCATCTATGACAAACAATCATGTCTATAGGTCCTAAACCAATCTCTTATAGTATAGTCATCTATCTATCAAGCATAGATAATTGCTTCTTATCCTTGGTTTAGCTACTACCACAACATCAATTGCTTTACTCTTGCTGCCACAAGCTTGTGCTCATTGCATCTCTTGTAGTGAAAATAGGCCACAGTTTTTTAGAATCCCTCTAGAGTAGCCATGATTACTAGATGTCCATTAATCTTTATTAATTAAATTGCTTACAAGGCACTATATCCATATCTTAATTATGGTCTTGTTGATATTTTATTTCCTGAACCCAAGGATCAAATATGCAAGTGGTCACATCAACATTGCTAAAAATCTTCAAGCACCTAATATGCTACTATCTCTAACATAATACTACCATTCAAAAACTATAGGATTCTTATCCACTCTTTTCACAAGCCTAACCGCGCTTAGATCCTACTTGCCATAAATTAAACCCATATCTCCATCAAATTCCTTAATGTTGTATTATATTCTATAATGCTTGATCATAAATCCTAAATGCTATATTTCCTTAACCTAGAAACCTTCAATGTGCACCAACCAGTGGAAAACTACTATACCAACATAAGGCTTCACTAATTTGTCATCTTAGTTCTATTCTCTAGCCACTGTGGGTTTAGCCTTAATTTATTACATGTTGTTTTAAATACCACTTTGTTAAAGGACTAACCTAAATTCACATTGCAAAAAAAAAAAAAAAAAAAATTACATACATGAGAGATAAACATGTAGAAAAGAAAGAAAGTGATACATGAATAAGTTCAACATGAAAAATCTCAAAATAGCAACACTAACAATTGGCAAATATAAAATAATTTAATGTCATATGATGATAAAACAATCCTTGTAATCCCCCTAAAGCACCCCACAACTAAGCCCACAACACATAATAGTGCATATATAGAGTAATTGTAGGCCTGAAAACAATATACTTTCCCTAGTTAATAGTAGTTACAAGTTAGCTAACCATTGGCATCTTGTATACCCTTTTTTTTCCTCTCTTTTTGTCTATCATGGGCATCATTAGTAGTTTTCCAAATCAAACTATTGTATCTAACCAATAATGCAAGTTCGTTGGCCTAGAAACCTTGGCTGGAGTTGCTTAACCAAGTGACTTATAGACTAAATTGTTTACTCTTTATCTTTCTCCAATTTTAATTGACAAAATTTGGCACATGGCAAGTCAAAATGTATTTAAAAAAAAAAAAAAAAAGATGCAAAGGAACTCTATTCAAGAATTTCAAAGAAAATATGAAGATTTCCTTAGCAAGAAGAGTTACCCAAAATGCTCATATAATATTTTAAGAAACGATTCAAGCAACTTAACAATAAAGATGACCTAATGCTTAAAAAAAAAAAACATATGTATTAGCAACATCTTTATAATATATATACACACGCACGAAATATAAACAAAGTTGTAATAGGAAAGTGTTATATCATTCAGTTTTAGTCTCCAAACCAAATGGTTTATCCAACGGTCGTAATAAACCATATAGATGAACTGAACAAAGTAACAAAATTTTTACAATTTATTCACAAGCGAGAGATCTTGTATTGTTTCTAAGGAGAGCAAAGAAAAGAAATATATCCATTTATTTTATAAGTTCTTGCTCATGGTCAGTACCTAGTGGAAACTGAAAACACTAATCAAATAGCAGGTCCAACGCAGCACATTTCATTTCAACATATGGGAGAGTACATCAAGCAACATTTTGAAAAAAGAAACTAATAAATTATAAAATGGAAATAGAATTTCGAAATAGTCGTCGAAAATTTTAATCATAAATAAAAAATTTCGTCCTAAGCTAAATAGATAATTTATTACTGACATAAACAAGATATATTTTGGTGAAATATTAACTGCAAAGTCAACTCCCACCACCAATCAATTTCAGATTGTGGATCCGAAAGTGATGGGAATATAGATATGTATTTAAATCCAGTGGTGTTTTGATGAACGTGCACATGTGCTATTAAAATTTATGAATAAGGTTTTCTGTAGTCAAGTTAGTTGAAAAAAATATTCATCTATATCCCTACTAGGATGCAACACCCGTGTTGCAAATGAAAAATAATTATAAAATTAAACATATTTATATAAAAATTATCAGAAAATTATTAGAAAGCTATAATAATAAAAAAAAAAAACTAAAAAAGAGGGAAAGGGAACGAGAACATGAAGTGTGGAAGGAAAGTGGAAAATGGTGTGCTATTTTTAAGATTTAAAAAAGAAAGAACTGCTTTAGAAAACTATGTGTTTTAAATCGTTACTTGTATTTATTAAATTGAACTAGTAAGAAAAACACTGATAGAAACTATAATAGAAAAATATGTAAATAAATTGAAAATTAAGACTAAAAAATTATATTTTAAGTATTGAAAATGTGGAGTCTGAATTTGCTCAATATTAATGTGTGTCTGTGTGGAACCCTAGGCCTAGGCCATGCACATGAAGATCACTGGAACCCTAAATGGCTGTTTTATTGAATAGATTTAATCGGGCTTATGAATGCGGCCAAGCATGACCCCGGGCCGTTTCATAATGTGCTACAGCACACCGCAGGCCCATCATACCCAGTGGCAAGTTCAATCACTACGCCTTTAAACAACAAATGCAGCTATTTTAATTGGGCTATAAACAATCAAATGGGTCAGACAAAATATCACATCCACTGGAAAAAAGGTTGCCTTGTGAGATTCAACTTTATACATTTGGATAACAAAGATAGTCCCACTGTGATGGATTAAGTGAAAAGTTGCACCAACTAGAGACATATTAGTTTAGATCCAGGAGTTCCTGAAGAGTGAAATGTCTTAGAGGTATCAAGATTGATGAAAAAACTTTAATGGGCACAACCTAGGTCATTTTTCTTTTTTTTTTTTTTTTCCTTTTAGCATAATCTCAGTTCAAAATGTTACTCAGCTCGAGTTGGTCTAAACTAAAATTGTTTTAAGTGTAATCATTAAGAAAAATTATATTTCTTTTAATTAAATTTATATTGAATCCTAAGCACTGCTTGAAATCAATAAAGCTGTAATTTATGTTAAAGCTTAATTTAAACTCAATTAACTTTATAAATTCATCTAAATCAAATTTTTTAAGAGTAAATTGTAGCGGAAGGTCACAATGTTTGGTGGTAAGTTTATTCTATGTCACAATGTTTCGAAAAATTCAAAAGAGATCATAACGTTAAGAAAAATATCTTATGAGATTTAATTAAGTATTTCTCCTATTAATACATGTCAATGTGGTCTTAAAGGAAGTGTTTCTTAAGTTTTAATTAAATATTTCTCTTATTAACACTTGCCTATGGTGACCTCAATTGACCTACTTTTCTAAACGTTGTAACCTAAAATAATCTTACCCCTAAATGTTGTGACCTAAAATGAATTTTCTCGCTAATTGTTCACAACAATTTCGAACTTTTCGAAACATTGCGACCTAAACTAAATTTACCCCTAAACATTATGATCTTCTTGTGTAATTTATCCAAATTTTTTAAAATACAAGCTCGATTTGATAAGCAAATTGAATTCTTCGAGCATGGGTAAACTCGAATGTCAAACCTAATGAAGTAAATATAACTAAATTCAACCAATTCTAAAGTGGTTTGTTCATTTATATTTGTAACTTATGCTCCATTTGTTTCAAGGAAAATGTCTTGTATTTAGCAAATTGTTTTACATGAAAATGTTTTTGTGAAAATAATATGTTTTCACGTGTTTGGTTACATTTACAGATTTTTTTTTATATTTGACCTACCAATACTCTGTAACACATCATCATATATAAATAATTTATTATTAGCAAGTTACTATATAAGTACATTATCCTAAATAATTTTATTTAAAGTAAAAGTATAAAATATATTATTTACAACATTTATTTACAAACCATCAGTAGATATTTATATTTTTTGATTTTTTCATTTTTATTTTCCATTAAATAATTTCATGTTTAAAATATAATTTATTGGTTATTTACGCTTAAAATCAAATAAATACCATATTACTAGAGTTAGAATACTTGAAAAGGCTAATTTGAAAAATGACTTTCTGTTTTTAAAAGAGTACGTTGTTTTTCCTTAAAAAGAATAAATTTACTCTTACTCTTTCTCGAATTTATTTACCCTTACAAAGCAAAATGTTTTCTACTTAAAGCGATATTTTTTTGCGTAACAAACAAGGAAAAATAAAGAAAATAAAATTTCCAAAAAAATTTGTCTTGAAACATATGGGACTAGAATGCAAATGGCATCATTGATCATGAATTTGTTGATAAAATGTATAGCTACATAAGTTTAAATTTATATTAGAATATTCTTATCTATTATGGGTTGTCTTGTTAGGATTGTTGTTATATCTCAAATCTAGATGATGTGGAAATTCATCGCATCTTCGTGTTCACAAGCAAGGACTTGTAACTAGGGTTTGACAAAAAAAAACCGACTAAACCAAGAAATTGAACTGAAATAAGAAAATCGATTCAAAAAATATGGTTAATAAGTCCATTTATTTCTATTTGTAACTGTGAAAACCGACGGTTAACGGTTAATTGATATCTATAAATATATAATTTTTTTTTTCAAATATAAAAGGTTAAGAGTTGAAACTTTAACGTAATCACTTATAAGTTTCCAACACATTCTCTCTCTTTTTTTTTTTTTGGTAAATCACTTTCCAATTTTCGCCTTCGTCTGGTCATCTTCAATCTTCATCTTCGTATGGTCGTCGACTCGTCGTATTCATCTGGCTATCATCTTTGTCTCGTCATTTCGTCTTCATCTAGTCATCTCACCGCCAACATATACCTTCGAAGGTAACTACAAAGTGATTCCATTCTATAAATCTTTTTTTTTCCTTTGCCTGCTTAAATTATGATACGTTTGACTATCCTCGTACTCATAATTTACTAGTTGATATTGCCATTGTGATTGTGAAATGTAGGGAAGTGGCCAAAAAAAGCATTTCCCATAATAGGATCCACAATGCCATTGTTCTTTTTTTTATTATCATTTTCGATTATGGGTAAACAAACAATTTTATCCTTTCTCTTGTTGATATTCTTTTGGGACATTGATGATCCATTTAAATTTGCAATTTTATTATTTATTGAAATATATAGAATTGGTAAGTCAGAGACCACTTGATCGATAGAACAATCAATGACATTAAGAGGAGGTTTTAATAGCATGTAACTTTAAGAAACAAAATGGTTTAATTTTTTATCGATCAATTAGAAATATGCTTAACCACAACTTTTAGTTAACCATTATGCTATATAGTTAAAAACCGAAAAACCAAAATATTAACAAAAAAAAAGGTTAACTGTTAATAATGGACCGATTTAGATTTTTCATTTTGAAAAACTAATTATAATGGCTAGGTTCAACGGGGTTATGGACTGATTAACCGGTCCATACTCACCCCTACTCGTAAGGTAATATGGAGCATTATAAAACTCAATTTCTACTCTTCCTATGATTAGCTAAATCCTAAAATGAGAAAAGGGTTCCCAAAGTGTAATTAACTAATTAGTAATTTTACCAATTACCAACTTACACGATGTGAAAAGCCAAAAGAGGAGAAAAATGCAAGCAAAAAAAGGGTAACATGGTGATTTAAATTCTTTGTAAGGTAATTTAGTGACTATTACAAGAAAGTAAAATGAGAAGGAAAAAGAATTATAAGATCAAGAATAGCAGAGGTTTCGTTTAGCTTGTTTGTCCCCCCTTCCAAGTATACCAGCCCAATAGCTAAAACTACTTCAGTACAGAAATAATTTATACACAAAATTCTAGCAATTAGGAGAAGAGACAAATAGTTACACTTCTTCTAAATCATATTTAACTGCCCTAGTAGAGTCAACTTGAGTTGACATAACTAATGACAACAACTCTTATATATAGAGTCTTAGTATAAAATACTTAAGGCATTTGCCAACTAGTATGAATGATCTTCTCCTCAAATAGTATTCCTAGACTATTTAACGGTTGAGGTTCATACTTAACCATGATCATATAATAAAATTAGTTAATATATCAATTATATTTATTTTAATGGTTAAATAACTAGCTGGACAACTCTAGTAACGAGACTGTAGAAGTTTCATTTTTCAAGATACACGAAAGTTTATTTACAGAGATCAAAAGACGAGACTGCATAAATGTTCTTAAAATACAAAATGGAAGTAGAAAATCAATTGGATAAGAAAATTAAAAGGCTTAGGACTGTCATATTAGAGTTAGAGAATTTCGAACACTTTCTTATACACCTCAATAGAATGGCATAACTAAAAGGAAAAATAGAACTCCTAAAAAAATGATAAATGCCATGTTATTAAGTTTTGGTATGCCTGGTAACATGTAGGGGGAAGTTATTTTATCCACATGTTATATTCTTAATAATGTTCCAAATAAAAAAGTTAGATAAGAACCTTTATGAGATGTGGAAAGTTTTGCACCTAACTTAAACTATTTAAGAGTGTAGGGGATGTTTAGCAGAGGTTGGCTTTCCATATTTCAAGAAAATCAATATCTATCCTAAGACCTTTGATTGTATATTTATTGGTTATGCTCAAAGTAGTGTTGCATATAGATTTATGTCCTTAAATGATCATGATATTTGTAAATCTAGAAATGCTAAATTCTTTGAATCAATCTTCCCCTTGAAGAAAAATGATGTCAATGATGTTGTTGGTTCTTCTAATATAGGGTATGATGCATGCAACTCTACCTAATGATTATACTTCATATGAGAATATGAATGAACCCAAAAGAAGAGATGAAGAATAAAACATAATTTTGGACCATATTTTATTACTACTTTCTTATTTCAAAATATCAACTTTGAATCAATCAATGAGAACATGGTGACTACATATGCAGTTGAAAAAGATCTTAAAACATATGAAAAGGTAGTAAACTCTATAAATAGTTGTTTTTGGAAAGAAAAATTAAAAGTGAGCTTGATTCCATAATAACAAATCATACATAGAATTTAGGTGATATATATATAAGACGCAAACCTATTAGGTGTAAATGAATTTTGAGAGAGAAAATGAGGTTAGATGATTCCATGAAAAAGTTCAAAGTAAGATTGGTAGTTAAAGGCTACACTCAAAAGAAAATGCTACCATTACTAAAATGGTACCATTAAAAATTTGAGTGTCCTAGTTGTTATTTATAATCTAGTAATACATCAAATGGATGTGAAAACAACATTTTTAAATGGTAATCTAGAGGAGGAAATATATATATATATATAGAGAGAGAGAGAGAGAAATTTGAGAGATATGTAATTTCTAGCCAAGAAAATAAGGTGTGTAAACCTAGAAAATATCTTAATGATCTTAAAAAAGTTCTTAAACAATGGTATGAAAAATTTAACCAAACATTAGTAACTAATGAATGCAATGTGAATACATTTGACTTTTGTGTTTATTTTAAATCTTTTGGATCAAATCATGTGATTATATGTTTCTATGTTGATAATATGCTTTTTTTTTTTTGTACCAATTTATTCTAGTACAAGTGCTATTAGAGCGAATGTTCTATCTCCATTAGGCGGCTTAAATGCTACCCAATGTAATTAAAGCATGGGCGTTGTCAAGTTGGCTTGTGTGGATGAAGCTTAATGAGAGGAGCAGCCACTAGAGACAACACATCGTTGTTAGAAGGTAACTATGTCGCGAATCATGATTGAAACAAAAATCTACCTTAATCTTTTTTTTTTTCAATTTAGCTCGTGTGAATGAAACTCAAGAGGAGCGACCACTAGAGAAAGGACATCATTGCTAGAGGGCAGTTGTGTCAAGAGTTGGAGTTAAAGCGCAAGAATTTGCAAATTTTCTTTAGCGAGCAAACCCTTTCGTTGTGTTACTTAGCAAGAGGCAATCTCGAAGGATTGAGGAATGAGTAAAGGTAAGAGGAAGTTTGTGGAAGCACGATGTCCTGGTGGGGCACTCTTAAGTGGAAATGACAGCGAGTGGAGAAGGGTGTTGATCTTATGGGAGTAGGTAGTGACAGCAAGAATCTACCCTAGCCTTGTTGTCGATTTAGCTCGTATGAATGAAACTGAAGAGGAGCAACCACTAGAGAGAGGACTCGTTGCCAAAGGTTAGTTGTGTCACGAGTTAGGGTTGAAGCAGGAAGTTGGTAATGTTCTTTAGTGAGCAAACGCTTTTGTAGGGCAACTCAATAAGAGACAATCTCGGAGAATTAAGGAATAAGGGAGGGCGAGAAGAAGCCTGTGGAAGCCTAATGTCCTGGAATGATGATCTTGGGTTTAATTGCCAATGAGTGGAGAAGGGTAGGTGATCTTATCTTATGGAAGCGGACAATGACTGCACTTAACTAAATTTATAAAAACCAAATTGTTTTTCTCTTCTTAATTTTATATGAAAAATCTAGGGGAAGCATACGTGATTCTTGGAATCAAAATAAGGATAACCGAAAATGGTATTTCTTCGTGTTAATTCCATTATATTGAAAAAGCATTTAAAGAGTTTGATTGCTTTGATGTAGTTCTTGTTAGAACTCCTTATAATCACAATCTGTTACTTAAGAAAATAAGGGTCCTAGTGTTTCACAAGTTGAATATGCTAAGATCAAAGGAAGTGTTATGTTTCTTATGAGCTATACTAGACCCAACATAGCCAATATTGTGAGTAGATTAAGTCAATATACTCATAATCCAAATCATGAGAATTATAGTGCACTTCATCATTTACTCAAATATCTTAAAGGTATTATAAGTTAATGTTTACATTATGGTAAATCTGATGTGAAAATAAAATGGAACAAGATACATTTTTATATGAAAGTGAAATGGAGGAACCGTTGTGGAACATTAGAAGCTGAGCAGCTGGCTTTGAAGGAGAAAATTCCGTCTTTGAAGTGTAAGCCGGCCCTACGCCGCTGGCCCTATGCCGTCGACGTTGAGAGATAGGCCATCGGCTTTCATAACTGCGTAGACTAGCTGTTATTTTCGGATTTTTTTTATGTCGTATATTTATTTCAATTATTATTGCCAACGTTGTTATTTAGGCCGCCAACTTATCTTTTATGTCGTAATAACCTTTTGTTTCTTAGGTCTTTTGAGTTTCCTAGGTCATTTCTTGGTCTTTTGAGTTTCCTAGGTCATGACTTTTGGTTTTTAGGTCTTTTGAGTTTCCTAGCTCTTTATAAGTAGTCATATTTGCTATGTATGGAGGAGACTTGGATATTAGTTCTTTTCATAAGAGTTTTCTCTTGTGAGTTCTTATGAGAACTTATTGAACTTATCAAACTTATCAAATTGATAATCTATGGCGTTCTTATTTAATTAGACTTATCAATCAAATTCATCCTCATTTGATTGTAGCATCTTTCTAATTTTACCAACATTCGTGTTTTGTCTAAATGACGGGTTAAGGTTTTCCTTTATTTGTTTGGTCTTGGGATTGTTATTCCTAGGGTTCACGACATCGATTGAGGTTATCAAATAAAATATTCGGATCTATTTGTGTGGAACGTGGAACGAATTGAAGTGTAGCCAGATTCGTATCAGTTAGTATCAGAGCAATAGGTTGTGTTGATTGTTTGATGAGATTTGTTGGTAAGATCTCTGAATTTTATTTATCTCCATTTGAATTATCTGGTTATTGTAGGTGTTATTGGAGAATTAGGGTTTTTGTGATTTGATTGCTTTTGTGAATTTTTGGATTTAGGAGATCTGATAAAATGAGTGGAGAAAAGATTTATGGCAGTGAGATAAGATTTTTAATGAAGGATATGTTAGATCAATTGGAACATTTGAATAGAAGATTGTAAAATTTGGATTCCAAATCTAAGCCTAAATCCTCTCAAAGGCGAATGGCTAAAAAGGAGGGTTATGATTTTGATTTTGATGTGAAGATTGAGGAGTCTGATTTTGTTTTTAAAGATAAAATTGACAAATCTTCTTCAAAAGCACGTGATAAATGTTTTAAGCATCAGGAACTAAGGCATATTGCTTCTGAATGTCTAAAAAAGGGAATTATGGTTGTAAGAGATAATGTTGACATTAAAAGTGAAAGTTAAAATGATTATCTACCACCACTTGAGGATGTCAGTGATGAAGAGCCTACACAAGGAAAGTTGATTGCAATTGGGAAGAAGGAAGCAATTGAGCAGGTGAAAGAAAAGATGGAAGTGTAGAGAGAAAAAAATTTTCATACCGGATGTTTAGTGCACGATCAGGTTTGTAACTTATTGATTAATAATGGAAGTAGTACTAATATTGTTAGTACTTTGTTGATAAAAAAGCTGCATTTGCCTACATTGAAGCACCTTAATCCCTATAAACTCCAATGGTTTAATGAGTGTGGTGAAGTGAAGGTGACGAAACAAGCGTTATTGGAGTTTTCAATTAGTAGCTACAAGGATAAAGTCCTCTATGATGTAGCACCAATACATGCGGGGCACATTCTGTTGGGTTGTCCATGGTAATTTGATAGGCTAGTTTCATATAATGGTTTCGAGAATTGCTATTCATTTGATGTGAACAACCAGCATGTGGAATTAACACCTATCAATCCAAGTGAAGCACATGAGGATCAGCAAATATTAATGAGAGATTTGAGAGAGAAAAGCAAACACAGGAGTGCTCAAAAGAAAAATAAGAGTGATACACTTGTGAGCAATAAGAGTGTAATATTTGCTAGGAAAGTTGCAGCTAATAATCATATTTTACTTGTTCCTAGAAAGAATGATTTTTATTTGCAGTATTTAAAGGACAAGCGCAAGTGCAACAACTCCATAGGAGGCATGAAGGACCTTTAAAGACCCATGGATGCACGAATTGGAGGAGGAATCCTTCCAAAGAAGGAGGGACTGATGTGAAAATAAAATGGAACAAGATACATTTTGGTGTGAAAGTGAAGCAGAGGAACCATTGTGGAACATTAGAAGCTGAGCAGCTAGCTTTAAAGGAGAAAAGTTCGGTTTTGAAGTGTAAGCTAACCTAACACCGCCGGCTTTTTAGGGCAACGTCGCCAACATTGAGAGATAGGCCGCTGGCATGTTATTTTCGGATTTTTTTATTTCGTATATTTATTTCAATTAATGGCCGCTAACTTATCTTTTATGTCATAATGACCTTTTGTTTCTTAGGTCTTTTGAGTTTCCTAGGTCGTTTCTTAGGTCTTTTGAGCTTCCCAGGTCTTTATAAGTAGTCATATTTGCTATGCATGGAGGAGACTTGAATATTAGTTCTTTTTATGAGAGTTTTCTCTTATGGGTTCTTGTGAGAACTTATTGAACTTCTCGGATTGATAATCCGTGGCGTTCTTATTTAATTAGACTTATTAATCAAATTCATCCTCATTTGATTGTGGCGTCTTTCTAATTTTGCCAAGATTTGTGTTTTATTTAAACGACGGGTCAAGGTTTTCCTTTATTTGTTGGGTCTTGGGATTGTTATTTCTAGGGTTCGCGGCATCAATTGAGGGTTATCAAATCAGAAATATTTAGATCTATTCGTGCCGAACGTGGAATGAATCGAACATGGACAGATTCATATCAAAATCTTCTGCTATACTAGAAGGATTTTGTTATACAAATTGGATTACTGATAACGATGAACTAAGCTCTATTAGTCGTTATGTCTTTACTTTAGGAAGAGGTATCATATCTAGAAGTCTGCCAAATAAACTTGTATAGTTCGTTCCACCATGGAATCTGAGTTTATAACTTTAAACTTGGCAGGTCAACAGGCAGAATGGTTAAGAAACCTGTTATGAGATACACCATTGTGGGAGAAATTCCTAATACATGTTTCTATACATTATGATTCACAAGCATCTGTTAGAATTACTAAAAATAGTGTCTATAATAGTAAAAGGAGACACATTCAAATTATACATAGTGCAATCAAACAACTCTCAATAAATGGAGTGATTTCCTTAGAATATGTGAGATCCAAGAGGAATTTGACAAATCCTCTCACTAAAGGATTAACAAAAACAACTGTTCTTGAGTCATCGAAGGGAATGGAGCTTAGGCCCTTAGATTGAGGCAATATGGTGGATAACATATGGTCAAACGAAGCCATATGAGTCCTAGTTGTGCACTACATTTCCTTCTCTACAACATGTGGTAGTGCATGAGAAATCCATAACCCTATATTTAGGTGTAACTAGTGAAATAAATTTGATGGATTCACTATTTGATTATAACAGATCTATAGTCCTTTATGGTGGTTCATTCTATGAACTTGATGGTCATCGTTCTATAGAGGTTAAGTCTAAATGACTCTTAATAGTTTCTTAACCTTAGTATTAGCCTATTAGGTAGTCGAGAGCATAGATTTGATGAAACCACCTACTTAACTATGAAGGTAGGCCACCTTATATAAAAGACTTGAGTTATCTTTCTAGAGTACTCATGAGAACCTAATGTGTGCACATAGCCATTAAAAGCATTTGAAATTTGATATCGCGAAATAAGCATAGAATAAGGATATAATATTATCCTAGGGATTTCAATTAAAGTTCTTAAGGTTCAAGAGTAATTTACTTCATTAACTGATTTTTGCCTCACTTCACTATGCATTAATTCAATAAAAAAAAACATTAATGTTTAAGTAAATGTCTCTTCCTTTGCCCAAAACTCATTTTTCTCTATCAAGCCATTTGTAGGGGATTATAAGGAAATGGCATAATGGATCTTTTCCTTTCTTTACTTGTTTCCTTGTCCTTTATCTCACATGGGATATTTGTATTTTTTATTTTATGTTTTTATCGAAATGAACCTCGACTTGTAGTAAATTACATTTGATGAGTGTTTTAAATAAAAGATCACATCTGTGCGCCACTTGCCTGGCTTGGTATTGGCAAAGCTAAGCCAAAGCTATAAAATCTTCTTTTTAAAATTCTATTTAAACTAGCAATTACTAATTTTTAAATCATCTTTTCAAATTTTGTTTTAGTTATAATTTCCTAACTACAAATATTATATTTTGTAACAATCTAGTATGTTATTTTTGTAACAAAAAGATTATTTTAAATTCGTAACCGATTATTTTTAACAGAAATTTTTAATTTGATCAGCCAGCAGTTCTCAAATACAATTTCTAAGGTTTTTCAAACAAAGTGTACTAACTTTTTTTGAAAAACACAAAATCCCTTTCTTCACTAGGTAATTGTATTTCTACTTGTTCCAAACTTCTACCACAAGTGCATGTGTAAGGGCTAGATGTTTAACCTTGGGAGCAGATACCGTAATCGATTACACCAATGTCAACTCAAAATATGCTTTCAAGACAGTGGATCATCCATGGTACAGCTTTACAAACTGATAAATTGTCTTACCTTTTCCATTCAATTTTCTTACAGGCTCAACTAAAGAAATTGATGTGATATGGTAAATAATGATTTATTTTGATATGGTCAATTAGACATGCTTCATGTAAGATTTTTGTTTGTTGCATTACCATTAGTCATATTTAAAAGTTAAATAATTTTCTCTTTTTAAACTTTAATTAATTTTATGAAAACATTTATTCCAATAATTTTAGCAGACAATATAACTAATGGGGAATCTATCTTTGATTGTTCATTTTAGGTTAATAAACAGCTTTGATATAGACACAACACATATTTATTAAATAAGTTAGGTTATTAGTTGAGGTTTTTAAAACACAAACCCAATTAAATCCAAACAACACTTTAAGACAAATTGTGAACTCTAATTTCATGGCTCACTTAAATGTGTGTTACTAATGGATTCATAACTCCTACTCTACATTAGGATTAGGGGTCACATGTCTAAACCCTCCTTACCACTCAATGTCAAGTTTTCAACCCACTCAATTAGTCCTCACAATTTGATCTATGACCCTCCAATCCTATACCTATCGCAAGTAGCATCCCGCTAAACGTACAACCAATAGGGGAAAAAAAAAAAAAAACTCATGATGTTACTACAGCAAAGTTTATTTCGTTTGATTCATTTGCTTAATCAAATTTAGTTTTAAAACTCTCCAATAATTATGTTTAACTTTTTTTAGTAGTGGTGCATTATATATCTCAGATCTTAATCAATTCGTAATCAACTGCCTATATCATGTTGTTCCCACTTACCCGCGACCACATTATGTGACAGTCTCGCTAGTTGTGCCTACATGTGACTGGACATCTAAAGCTCTGTATATGCATAAAACATATAGATAAATAGATGAATATAAATCTTCTTTTAAACGCTCAACAAATCATTTTAGTTGACAAAATATGTCAAACTTTCCATGTAAAAGAGGAACCTAAAGTACAATAATAGCAATATTAGTCTCCCAAATCCATTTCCAAATTGCTGATATGTCTTTTCATGATTCGATTTTCTTTAATAGCCATTTTACTAAGAGTCAGACATCTCAAACTCATCCTCCTCAGGATTTATTACCTGCTGTTATGTTATGGGTGATCGGGTCTTCCAGAAATAAGCTTATTCCTTGTATTGATGGACCGGCAGAGAATCTACAAGATAAAATCAGAGTTAAAGCATGTGAATTTTGGGTACATTTAAAGAAATCAATAGAAGTGAAATCCACTCAAAGCATAAATTTTCACTGGCAGGCCCTATTTTCTGGCTAGGTTAAATTAAATACTAGTGCAACTGTAAATTTGTTAAAATCTACTGCTACTGTAGGTGGAGTCATCCAAAACTCTGATGGAGATTGGGTTTTTGGTTTTGCGATAAAACTATCATCTTCTGGCATTGTGGAAGCTGAATCATGGGCACTAGCTTATTATGGGTTGAAATTTTGTTTACAATAATGTCATCTTCTTCATGTGGGAATTAATGTTGACTCTAAAGTGGTTATCCAACTCTTAAACTCAAAGGCTAATTACAAATTAAAGTATTACAATGTCTTAAATGTTTGTAGGGTAAGGATATCTCGATTCCTACAATCCAAGTTGAAACATCATTTTAGGGAGATTAATAAAATGGCAGATGCAGATGCACTAGCAGATATTGGAATGAATATGGCAAGGAAGGAAGCTCTTTTTGATCAACCTCCAACTTACATACAGGAGCTGTTACCGTTGGATAAAAGTGGCTATGACTGTGCCAGAGATATTAACATAGAGCACTTGTCGCTCTTGATTTTGTTTTTGGTTTTCTGGTCTTTGAATTTTATTTCCTGATGTTCGTAACTAGCATGGTAATGATCGACATTGTCAGTGGCTTGTATCGAATTTTTGTTGCTAAATGAATTTCTGTTTTAAAAATAATAATATATTAGTCTACCAAGCATATAATAATTAGAATATTAAAAGTCCACAAAAACCATATCAAACCAGAAATTTAAATTTTTTTCATGATCAATTTCTATTAAGTCTCACCCACTTAATACAAATTATTAAGGAAAAAATTAGAAAGGTACTTTTCTTCAAAAAAAATTTAAAGAAAAAAATCAACAACAACTTTTAAAGTTAGCTTTTCGGAGGTGGCACCAAGGTAGAAAAAATAAGAGTTAAAATTATTTAGGTGGATGGATTCTAACTTGTTACTGATCACATCGAAATTTCGAGACCTTAAAATTTGAAGCAAACGTGCTACTGAGTAAAATTTAGCAAATTAAAGGGTTTTATTCTTATTACTAATGAAAACTTAAATAGCCTAATTAAAAATTAACTATTCAAATAAAAAAATTAAAAAAAAAAGTTTAAAATAACCTAATTAAAAGGTGTTATATTTTTATTTTTAACGAAAACGCAAGCAACCAAAAAAAAAGGAAAAAAAGTAAAAATTTTTTTATTAAAGCCGCCGGTCCATGTTTGGATGGCTAGATTTAGGTATTGTAGTTCATTTTGAAATATATAAAAGAAAACTTCTTTAATATTGATTATTTTTTATTTTTCAAATGATTTATATTTTTCATCTTTTTTAAAGAAAATAATATTTTTATCTATAAAAACTCTTTATAACATATAAACCCTAATTCTTAATTGGAACTTTAATTTAAGCATCAAACCGAAAAACCGAGGAAATTTATTAAAGACTATATATTTTCATTCTTTTTTTAAATTAAGATTTTCAAGAAACATGATTTTCTATGGGTCATTAACCGGTTGATATCAAAATCATGACTAATTTTTAGTGTTTTTCAATTTCACAAGTGAAGTTTATTAAGTGAAAATCCAATCAAATTTTAAACTTTTGTTTATCAAATTCAATACTTAAAAGAATAAAATATCGGGTCTGTTTGGATTATCTGTTTTTCATCTATATCTGTATCTTTTTTAAAATGATATATGTAAATATATCCGATTTGCATCTAAATTTTATCTATATTTATTCTATTTGATCTTTTGATGAGAATTGTCAACTTTTTTTTTTTATTTATATCTATTTCTTAATAAATAATTTGTTAGCAAAAAGTTTGAAAAAGTGTCTGTATCTGCCGGAAAAATGCCAAAACAAACAGACCCATCATATCCAATCAAATTTTTACTCCTCAAACTTATTATCTATGTCATCTCAAGAAAAGTTACAATCAAATGCTCATAATCGGTCAAAGTATAAATGCAAACACTTCAAAGTGGGGTAGTAAATTTGGCGAGTAAAAGTTCCCTTGAGAAGAACCTAAGTTTGAGTGTTAGTGGGATGGGGTATTAATATTATTCAAATTTCGTAGGAAACCTATATTCATTAAATTCTACAAAATGATTAAAAACCTAAGTAGAGGTAGTGATTTTAATATTATCCCCACACTATTCCTAAAAAACCTAAATTCATTAAATTCTCAATTAAAAAAGAAAAAACCTATCTAGTCATTGTAGGGGAAGAAAGAAAAAATCCCAAGAAAAGTCAATTTGAGCAAAGTTATTGGATTCCATACCTAAAAACCCTACTTCAACCTTATTTCCAATTTATTTCTGATAGGATTCAAATTTCGTGAAAATCCTAAGAACTCTAAAAAAAACCCTCATATGCTAGTTTTGTTTTTATTGAACTAAAAAAGAAATTAAAAAAAAATATAGTTTTCATCTTTTTGTTTATTTATCAACAAGTGACGGTGCACTCCCAGAAGAAACGTTTCATATTGATTTCCAGAAGAAGCAGTGCTAAGGCACTTGTCGAGCTCAAGCCCAAATTATTTTCCTTTCAATAATGTATAACTTGCACTAGATCTGGTTTACTTTGCACAAACCAACTAACTGACAAAAAATTATGAAAAACATGTATTTTATAAGAAAATAATTTTTAAAATCCTTTTGAAGACATCACTTTGGAAGATCCGAAAAGAAAAAAGGTTAAAATTGATTGGATAGAACAAGTTTAAACTAACCGCACCCACACCCATTCCCCAGCCGCCCCTCCCTCAAATGCTATTTTATCGAGTATCATATTGTTATATTGACAATAATTTGGAACCATATTCTATTCCTTACTTAGTTACGATTTTACTGAGTAGTATTATTATCTTTATTGTGCAAAAGCTTTCCTGCAACGATAAAAACAATTAAGAAATGAGACTTACAAGAACTATAAAATAAAACACATGAACCTCGAATAGAAGACTTCACGACGAGGCACCAGTGTCGTATTTGACAGGATAAAAGGAATTAGAAAAGTGTTAAGATGTATAGTTATTTATTCAGGTGCATTTTACATATCGTAAGCACTAGTGTATAGGATTATTTTGCTATAGTATATAAAGTCTTGTGTACTCTGTACAGTTGTAACCGAATACAACAAACTCATATTCTTTCGTCTCTTTTCTTCTTGTTACTCTGCTTCTTCTCTCTGAACTGATACAGCAGGAGATCTACATGCTTGTTGCTTTCCTTCATGGAATCAAAGCAGGAAATCCTCTTTTCTTGATCGATTATGTAAGTTCTTCGTCACTGATTTCTATTCCTTTTCAATAGTAGCGATGAGTGGAGATAATCGAGGTGATATGAATTTGTTTGATTCGATGTCTCTAACTGCATCTAATAATCCTAATATGAGTTTAGGAAATATTAAATTCAATGGATCTAATTTTGTTGCATGGAATAGATCTGTTCGTATGGCCTTAGGTGCTAAATCCAAGTTAAGGTTTGTCGAAGGAATTATTCCTAAACCTAAGGATGATCCGATTGCATTAGAAAAGTGGAACAAATGTGATTATATGGTTCAATATTGGATTTTAAGTTCAATGGATAATGAATTAGCGCAGAACTATCTCTGTTGTGATTGTGCAAGAGATTTATGGGATTAGATTGTTGAACAGTATGGACATTTGAATGGACCTATGGTTTATCAGTTGCAACAAGAGATATGTAATCTAAAACAAGTTTCCTTTTCTATTGGTCAGTATTATAATCGATTAAAGAAAGCTTGGGATGAGTTGCAAGCTTTGAATGTTTATCCCATGTGTGTTTGTGGTCAACTGGAGTTATGTATTTGCAATTTAAAGGAGAAAATAATCGATTTTGAGTCACAAACGAAACTGATGCAGTTCTTAATGGGTTTGAATGATTCCTATGAGCATGTTAGGAATCAAATTCTTTCTATGGAGCCTTTTCCATCGATTAGTCAAGCCTTCTATCTAGTCCAACAAATTGAGAAACAGAGGCAAGTTACTATGCTTACAGATACTGATGCTACTGCCTTTGCTGCTGTAAAAGAGAACTTCAAATCTGTCATAGATAAAAAGAAAGGGAAAGCAAGGATGTTTTGCAAATATTGTAAAGGTGAAGGACACTCCATGGACAATTGTTTCCAACTTATTGGTTATTCGGTGGTATAAGGGAAAGAAGTTTAAATCATCAAGAGGGAATCTATCTTTAGCTTCGCATGTCAACAGAGCTGTTATTGGATCAGTTCCTACTTTTGAGCAGTCTTATCCCTATCCTTCTGATTCAGTAGGTGCGGGTGCTATGGATCCGCAAATGGTACACATGATGTGTCAAGAGATGATGAAATTCATGAAAGCTAAGGCTGATACAGAAGGCACGGAGGCAGGGCAATCTAATGTCATTAGATCTGTCAACACAGTTCATTCTTTTAATTCAGCAGGTACGCATTCTCAGCTTACTCCTTGCTTTGCAACTTTGAATAATAATGTTGGTTCATGGATAGTAGATTCAGGGGCTACCGATCACATGACACCATTTTTACACATATTAACACATAAAACCATTATGTCAAATCCTATTCCCATTCGTTTACCTGATGGAACATTGAAACATGTTACAATAGTAGGCAAAACTTACATTTCTTCAGACCTAATTTTACAAGATGTTCTCTTTGTTCCAGATTTTACTCACAATCTCTTGTCCATGAGTAAGCTTTTAAAACATGTTAACCTACTTGTCACCTTTACAACCACATCTTGTCTTTTTCAGGACCCGACAACTAAGACAATAGTGGCAAAGGCACAAGAAGCTTGTGGATTGTATGTTTTAGAATCACAAGTCCATTTGAATAAGTCTATGTGTCCTAGTATTTCTTCAGTCAATTCTTGTAATAAAAACAATTTCTGCAGTTGTTACATGCCCGTTTGGGCCATACTTCTTTGTCCAAGTTGAGACATTTATCCATTTGTAAATCCTTGGATTTTTCAAATTTCATTTGTGATGTATGTCATCTAGCTAAGATGCATCGTCTTCCTTTCGCGAACAGCAATAGTAAATCTACTTCTGTTTTTCATCTGATTCATCTTGATGTATGGGGACCTTACAAGTTGCCTTCTATTACTGGTGCTTACTACTTTATGACTGTTGTAGATGATTACAGCCGAAGCACTTGACATATCTCATGAAAAACAAGTTTGAAGTGCCTAGTCTTCTTTCACAGTTTTTCTTGTATGTCAAAAATCATTTCAATGTTGTCCTAAATTTGTGAGGAGTGATAATGGATCTGAGTTTATTTCTTCTGCTACACAAACCTTGTTTCACAGCTTAGGGATTATACATCAACGCACCACAATCTATACTCCTCAACAAAATGGTCGGGTGGAGAGGAAACATAGGCATTTACTTGATACCACTAGAGCCTTACGTTTACATGTGAATCTACCTAAGTCTTTTTAGAGTGAATGTGTTTTGACAGCCACTTACTTAATAAATAGAATGCCTATGGAAGTTCTGGGTTGGAAATCTCCATTTGAGTTGATTTTTGGTCATGCTCCTGATTATTCTTCTCTTCGTGCCATGGGTTGTTTGTGTTTTTCTACCATTCAATTTTCTAAATGAGATAAATTGGATCCTCGTGGTGCTAAATGTGTGTTTTTAGGCTATATTCAAGGTCAAAAAGCATATAAACTATATGATCTTGCTCAAGCACAAATTGTTGTTAGTCGTAATGTCATCTTCTATGAGAATAATTTTCCTTTCAAGGAATTATCTTCTATTCCACCATCTGTTACTTCTGATAGTCCATCACATATCTCTGTTTCGTTTGAAACTACTAATTCCCCAACTTCTACCGTTCCTTCTGTTGCTGTTCCATCTTCTGATGTTTCCTCTTCTGATGCATTCATTCCTCGACGTTCTGCTAGGACTCATAGGTTGCCTTCTTGGATTAATGATTATACTCACACAATGCATAATTCTTCAAAAACTAATGTTGCCACTACTGTTCAGTATCCCTTGTTTCCTCCACATGCTTTTCATTCTTATCCTCTTGAATTTCTGCATTCTTTAGCAAATGTATTTACTATTGTTGAACCAACATCTTATTCACAAGCATGCAAATATCAAGAGTGGGTTGATGCAATGTCTCTTGAATTAGAAGCTCTTGAGAGAAACAATACATGGGAGATGACTTGTTTGCCTAAAAGGAAAAGGGCTATTGGGTGTAAATGGGTCTATAAGATCAAATTTAAACCTGATGGTAGTGTTGAAAGGTTTAAAGCTCGCCTAGTAGCAAAAGGCTATGCTCAAAAGGAGGGAGAGGATTACCATGATACTTTTTCTCTGGTAGCAAAATTAGGAACTGTGCGTATTGTTTTGGCTGTTGCGAGTGCGAGAGATTGGCCTATTCATCAAGTTGATGTGAATAATGCCTTTTTACATGGGCATTTGGATGAGGAAATATATATGACTTCTCCTCCTGGTTATAATAAGGCTACACCTAATCTTGTTTATCGTTTGAAAAAGTCAATTTATGGACTTAAATAAGCCTCACGTCAGTGGAATTGTGAATTAACTCAGTTTTTATTTCGTCATGGATTTCATCAATCTCAGAATGATTATTCTTTGTTTACAAAGGATGATTCTTCTAGTTTTATGGCAGTCCTTGTTTATGTCAATGACATGTTGTTAACGGGTCCTAATTTGTCTGCTATTCAAGATCTAAAATGTCAATTGCATGAAGCATTTACGATTAAAGATTTGGGTGATGCTCGGTTCTTTTTAGGACTCGAAATATGTCGTGCATCTGGTGGGATTCATGTTTATCAACATAAGTATGTTCTTGACATTTTACAAGATGCTGGGATGACTGCATGCAAGCCTGCGTAAACTTCTCTTCCATCTGGTTGTAAGCTGGACAATTTTACAGGTACATTATTGGATGATCCTCGTTCTTATAGACGCACTGTTGGTCATCTGTTTTATCTTAGATTGACACGACCCGATATTTCTTTTCCTGTACATCGTCTTAGTCAATTCTTGGCTTCGCATCGCACTTCACATTTAGAGGCCTTGCTTCACTTACTGCAGTACTTGAAGCATACTATTTCTATGGGATTATACTTTCCAGCTTGTAATGATCTTCAACTTCTGGCCTATTCTGATGCCAATTGGGCTTCATGCCCTATGGATCGCAAGTCTGTTTCTAGTTTTCTGTATTCTTTTGGGATCTGCTATTGTTTCGTAGAAGTCTAAAAAACAACCTATGGTTGCTACATCCTCAGCTGAAGCGGAATATCATCGTTTGGCATTTGTTACTAAAGAGTTACTTTGGTTGTCCTATCTTCTTAAGGATTTGTAGGTGGTTGTTTCTCTGCCTATTTCTTTATTTTGCGATAACAAGTTAGCCCTCATGATTGTTGCTAATCCTTGTCAACATGGGCGTACTAAACACAAAGAAATTGATGTTTATTTCATTCAGGATCACATTACCAAGGCTTCATCCATCCATCGCATATTTCTTCTGCTCAACAACTTGCTGATGTCTTTACTAAATCGGTTTCCACAGATTCTCTTCGTCACGTTAGTTCCAAGTTGGGTCTTCTTGAAGCTCTAACTTTTGGGGGGAGGGTTTGGGTTTGTGTGTGGGTGTTAAGATGTATAGTTATTCATTCAGGTGCATTTTACATATCGTAGGCACTAGTGTATAGGATTATTTTGCTATAGTATATAAGTCTTGTGTACTCTGTACAGTTGTAACGGAACACAACAAATTCATATTCTTTCTTCTGTTTTCTTCTTGTTACTCTTATTCTTCTCTCTGAATTGATACAGCAGGAGATCTACATGCTTGTTGCTTTCCTTCAAAAAGGACTAGGAGCAAAGAATAAAATCTAAAGTTTTAGAAAAATTATATGGTCTCATAATATTTTTCAACAGAATTGGTCTACTTAGTTATTTAACAATTTTTATTCATATCTAACCATAATAATATCGCACCAATAAAATAATTAATATATCACTTATTATATTTATTTTCGTAGCTAAATAATTGACTAGATGTTCTAACCGATGGGATCTCAAAAGTTTTCACGAAATAAAATTAGAGGCTAAGTTAGTAATATGTTTATTTTTTGTTTTATTAAAATGTCATAAAAGGTAACTATAACTTAAGAGTACCTTATGCTGTTCATTGAACTAAATCAAACTAAACCTAACTAAGTCGACCACCAAATCGAATCAAAGTGAAACACAAATTATGATTCTTTTGTATTTCAATTGAGTATAGTCTCGCTCAAGATGTTCCAAACAATTCACGAGTTAGTTCACCCCGTGATTTTACTATTACCTAAGATGCAGCGTTGCTGTGATACAATGTAATATAACTTTTACATAATATTCCTTAATTTTAATGTTACTTTTAGCGAAAACCCCAAGGATCATTGTGACCAATTAAAACAAGGTGTTTTTGAAAGAAGATTGAACCAAAACCAAACCAAATCAAACTATATTTAAAACAATTGATTAATCATGAGTTGGCATTATACTTTTTCTTTAAACTAAACTGTTTAGAATGTGATTTGGTTTGATTCAGCTTGATCCCTATATTGAACCAAATCAAACTACAAACACCCTTAGTTTGATTTTATCTTAAAGGTGAAATAGTGATCTCCCATTCCATCAAATTCTCTTTGACTTTTAAGATAATGTGTTCTTGTGGACCAAAAGGAAAATTTTGTCTCTTAATTTCATTTGTTCCGTTTACTTTCCTTCATGGGGTAATGGAAATATAAGTTCTTTTATTTTTAAATTTTGGTAATCTAGTGCTTAAAGTTCCACTTTTTACAGCTTAGCTCTTATTTTGAAACAATTTTCAACCTTGTGTCTCTACCCTTTGTAATTTATTTTGTTACTTTGAAACTAGGTTTGATTTAATACCTCAAAGATACTAAATTAAACATCATTTCAAAATGGAAACACTCAATTGTAAAATATGAAATTTTGGAGACTAAGTTGCCAAAATTTGAAAGTAGAAGCATTTGTACTATCTTTATCTCTTTTTCTTTTTCTAGACTCACAAAATTAACTTGAAAATTCCATTTTGATTCTATTTACATTCCTTTCCTCGATCTAAACATGGTGTTTAAATGCTAGGAATCTTAAGAAGAATTCTTTAATTAATAATATGGCGCTTTAAAGAACTTATCATCTTGTTCACACAACTAAATAATAGCGTATTATTTTCACTCAGATGCATAGGAATTCGAATAAAACGAACAAATCTTACTAAACTGAGGAATTGCAATTGCTTACTATAAAAGGATATAATTACTTACCTATTCAAAATTTATTGCAATAATTGCCCTTTGTCACCATGTACCGTATAACTAGGATGGAAAAAAAAAAAATTTAAAAACAAACCACATCAAACTGATTATATCATATTGAATCAAAATTTCGGTCTTTTCTTTTTATATTGGTTAGGTTTGCAGTTCGATTCGTATGGAGTTGGACCAAACCACTAATGTTTGGAAAAAAAAATATATATATATATATATATCAAATCTATGCCATTTAATGGGAATTTATATTACTTTTATTATTATAAAATATAGCTGAGAATTTGAAATATAATTTGTAGGGTAATGTAGAAAAGAAAGAAAAATGTCCAAGCAATTACAAAGTAAAAACTTTTAGAAACTTAGACCCTTTGTTTCAAGGAAAATGTCTTGTATTTAGAAAAGTATTAGAAAATATTCAAGAAATTACATAAAAATGTTTTACTGAAAATAATATGTTTTCATGTGTTTGCTTGCATTTACAAAAATATATTGAAAAAATTTTCTGGTGTTTAACTAACCAATACTATGTAGCACGTTGTCATATGTAAATAATTTATTATTAGCATGTTACTATAAAGTACATTATACCAAATAATTTTATTTAGCGGTAAAAGTATAAAATATATATTATTTATTTACAAATAATCTGTTCATATTATAATTTTTTAATATTTTTTACTATTCTTTTTTCCATTAAATTATTTTCATGTTTAAAGTATAATTTATTGGTTAATCATGGTAAAAAAGAAATAAATATTATATTTCTAGATTTCAATACTTGCAAAGGCTAATTCAAAATTGACTTTTCGTTTTGAAATAGTAAGTAGTTTTCCTTAAAATGAATATGATTTACTTTTTAGTGAAATTATTTTCCCTTACAAGGAAAATGTTTTCTACATAAAATGTTTTTTCTGCTTAACAAACAAAGAAAAATAAAAGAAATTATTTTCCAAAAATATTTGCCTTGAAACAAACGGCCTTAAACTTTTATGTGATTCATACATATCTTTATTACATCTATTGCTCCAACTTGTCAATTTCCAAGCCATACTAGTACCAATACAATGCAACTATATGCAAGTATTTTTGTAAATGAAAATTAGGAAAAGAAAGAGTTTACTAGTATCATGTATGCCTCATAACTATATTGTAACCTATGCAAAAAAGTTTAGATAATGCATTTTCTATATATGTATTATTATAATATATTGATTGCATTTTCATCTCCTTGCACACACATATTTTTAGTTTCAAATATTTCAAAACAAAAGATATATATTTTATAATGCATTAATTGCATTTTTAGCTTCTTACATTAATGAATTTTTAGTTTCAAACATTCCAAAATAGAAAATGTAAAGTTGGAAGACTGTAAATTTTCCAATTGACTTAATATAATTTTATTTATTGACCTATGATAAAAGTTGAGTACACACTTTTTTCCAATTCGAAAAAATAAAATTAAACCTTATGGTTAGGTTTAAATTAAACTTATATATCAAATCATATATTATAATTTGGTTCAATTGAAAAGTGTATTCAACATAATTGCACCATTCCCACCCTAGCTATAACCACCCTACATGACCCACCATTCACCGACGAATCCATATTACATCCCAATGCAAACGCCAAACAACAAATTAAACCTTCTTCACAAACCATCTAGCTATTGCTACTTAGGCTATGGTTAACCCTAATAAGGTAAATAATAGCAAGAAAATCATAATAAATCCATTGTTGTTAAATAATGAATATTAAAGTAACTCTATATTTATGCATTTAACCTTTTAGGTTAATTAATTATAGTATTAGTCTTAACATAGTATCAGGATAAGAGACTATAAACTCAATTCTATACCTAATTATTTCAACCCTACTTTCTCAAGTTGGCCACTAATCGATGGACTTCATTCAAAATCCCAACATATAAGTTAGGACAAGTAATAAACGTTAGCATGCCAAGTTTTTAGATAAAACAAAACAACCATATAACGTTAATCTCAATAATGACTAACTCCATTAAGCCAGCTTTAACACGCGGACCTTAGCGCGACTTTCAATTGTGAAGGAGCGGTTGAAGAGTTTCTTCAACGTTAAAGTGAGGTGTTTCACTTTTTCCGGTTGCTCTGAGAAGGACCCAAACCTTCATATTTTGTTGAAATATTATAATATGCTAAAACAGGTTTGACTACAAATTTGCAGAAGAAATTGGGAAAAAAATATTCATTTTACAACTAGATGAAATAGAAGAAGGCAATGACCGCTCTTTCGTTTCAGAAAATTCAGACGATGACCGTTTTGTATTTTTTTCCCGTTCTGAAATTGTAAATGTCATTTGAATGTTTATTCCTCCTTCAATCTATATAAATAGGTGAAATATGGATATATTTTCACACCATATTTTTACTACTTTTTGTGTATTTGTAAAAATCTCTCATGGTATCAAATCGAGATAATACATGGATCCCAGCAACTCTCAAAATTTACCACCTTTTGAGCATTCACAAAGCATACAAAATTCCAAAATGACTCTCAATTCGCAAACTAGCTCTTATTTTTCATTTAGTGCATTTTTTCAAGGTCTTCCAAATTTTCTGTATTCTTCAAATTTTTCATTCATGAACTAAAACCCATAAAATTTCAGTCACCCATATAATTTCAACCAAAATCCAACAACTATGATACCACCATATTTTCAATATGTTCCTCACTTTACACCTAAAAACATGTCACAACACAGTTCACATGGAACAGATCCTTCAAAACCTATATCAGATCAATCACCCTAAACACTTGTTAATGGAAGTTCACAATATCCACAATATTCTACGCAACTAAATTTAGAAGATGACGATGATAATGAAAATGAAGGAGATCAAGGTTGTAGGAAAAAGTAGGAGCAACATGATGGTAAGCTTCTTATTTACACATGGTTAAGAGTTAGTAAAGACCCAATAGTCAGAAATAATCAACCTTTGCAGACTTTCTAGAAAAGAGTCCATCAAAGTTCTGAGGAAGGAGCATCTTATAAGAAAGAGAAAAATCCACAAAAATGGATATGGCAGCAATGTAAGTCTCGATGGAATAAAATACCAAGGGATGTCGTGAAATTTGGTGCTTACTATGACCAAATAAAATGGCGAACGCAAAATGGAAAAAATAAGCATGATTACATAAAGGATGCTCATGATCTATTTAAACATAATAATAAAAAAAAAAAAAAAACAATGCATGGTCGAGCATTATTGGGCAATACTATGTAATGAGCCGAAATGGAGATCTCAAATTGGTAATGCTAAAAAAAGACAAATCAAGCGAACTAAGGTAAGTAAATGTGGAACTTATACTAATTCATCCTCAAACAACGATATATCGATAGATGATGAGGTAAATGAACCATTCATTTGTCCACCAGGTAGAACGATGGCTAAGAAGAGAGGAAAAGAAAAGGCAATTGGCAATGAGAGAATGACTGAAGTGTTTGAGAAGTTACAAAACATGAATAGTTTCGATAGTGAAAGAGCTGATCGTACGTAAATTTAATGAAATTAATGAACAAAAGGAACATCTGAAGCAATTGGAATGGGAAAGATCAATAATGTTCGCCGATACATCATCAATGGATGAAGTATAAAGGCAATGGACTGAACAGATGCACAAGGAATTATGAGAAAAAAAAAGTAACCATAAGTTGTATTCTCAACTAATTATTGCATAACTTTCTAGTAATGAAATGTCATTGTAAGACTCCATAAATGAAATTATTTGTTTTAATAAAATTATGTTTTAAAACAAGCTGTTGTGAAGTGTCCATCAACCTATTCAAAGTTAAAAGAAAAATAGCCATTTTAAAGTATCCATCAAATCAACTTTTAAAAGTAGCCATTGAAAATTAGCCATTATAAAGAAATCATTGAGGTTGTATAAATGTAGGCAAACAAATACATTTTCATATTTCCATTCATAGATGAACTAGTCTTCACTTTTCTAAATATCATGTCAACAAGTAGCTCCGATTCTGATTCTAAGCTAACGAAAAATGCTAACAAGGCAGTGAAGAATTAATCCAATCAGAAATGATGCAAGCACAACTAATGAATTCCTTATATCAAATGCTTCCAGAGACATGTGAGAGTTCCTCTACGAGAAGGCGTAGGAAAAAATACATAGCCAAAGTTCATCATGAAGGTCATAATCGTTTATTTAATGACTATTTCGCAGACACACCGATATATAGTAACAAACAATTTCGACAAAGATTCCGAATGAGGAAATCAGTATTCCTTCACATTGTAGAAGCACTAAAGGATAGTCTCCCTTTCTAAAACAAAAGAGGGATGTTGTGGGTAAACTTGGTGCTTCACCATTACAAAAGTACACTGCAGCTATTCGAATATGTCATATGGAGTAGCAAGGATGCTTTCGATGACTACTTATGGATGGCTAAAGGCACAGTAATCCAATGTGTGAAGCAATTTGTTGAAGGTATTATTAGTTGTTTGGTGATGAGTATTTACACAAGCCTAATCCTACAGATATTCAACGCTTACTTACTATTGTTAAGCAACAAGGATTTTCTATTATGCTAGGAACATTGATTGTATGCATTGGGAGTAGACGAATTGTCCAATTGTATGGTGTAGCATGTGTACTCGAGGTGATTATGGTTATCCAACAATTATGTTAGAAGTTGTTGCTTCATATGATACTTGGATATATCATGCATTTTTTGGTGTCCCAAGCTCTAACAATGATATTAATGTATTAAAGTGGTCCCCTCTATTTGATGATGTCTTGGAGGGACGGGCACCGCCAATCAACTACACCGTCCATGGTAAGAATTATAATATTGGATATTATCTCACGAATAGTATATATCCAAAGTAGTCAACATTTGTTAAATCTATATCTTACCGCATAATCCAAAGGAGCAATTATTTGCTAGGTACTAAGAAAGATGAAGGAAGGATGTTGAACGAGCTTTCAGAGTACTACAATCTCATTTCCATATAGTCTGTGAACCTTTGCAGTTTTGGGATCAAGAGGCCATAGGAAAAATCATGAGAGCATGAATAATTTTACATAATATGATCATTGAGAATGAACAGCACAACTACAACAGCAATTGCAAAGTTCTATATTATGAATTAGGTGACTCTAATGATCCAGCACCTCATATCTCTCATAGTTATATTGTAAATTATGTGACGTACATTCAAAACAATGTTCGACTTCGTGATAGAGCAAAACACTATCAATTGCAAACCAACTTGATTGAACATGTGTGGTAAAGATTTGGACCTGCAAATTAAAGTTTAATAGTTGGTCATTTTTCAGTTATATGTTATGTATCCAAGTTTTTTTTTTATGGTAAAGTACTTCTGTTTGTATCAATTTTAAATTAAAAAATTGCTTTCTTTTATTATTTGAGCAATTTCAATAAGTTTATCAATTAAATTTTCTATGACAATAAATTATAAATTAACAATATATATCTAATATTTATATTGCAAATTTATTTTACTTTTTTTAACACTAAAATTACCTTGAAATAATATTAACATATTGGTATAATTAATCATAGCGGAACCTACAAAAATATCAAAAAAAAATGTGAAAGAAACTTTTAGAGATCCTTAGAAGTAAAATAAAGAGTTTTTAAGATACAAAATTCCTTAAAACATGACATAATAAGTTAAGGACCTCGAAAAATTTCTTAGCATTAAAGTTGGCCGCTCAGACAACCCATTAGTATAATCCAAACCCATTAGCGCAAGCCATCATGCGAAGAAGAACCACTGACATGAACCACTCAACGGCCACACTATCAAACCAAATCACCATATCTCGACCAATCGACAACACATCCATGAGTCACATGAAGTTTTACCGTCTATTAAGAAGTTTGTTTTGGAATTGGTCCAACAATGAGTGGATACACCTGGGTCGATCCTAGAGGTTAATATGGTGGCAGATCACGTTCATTTAAGACATGAATAGTCTAGCCATTTTGGTTTCATTATTTGTCAATTTCCTTCTATTGTTTTGTAGTCAAACCAAATAATGTAACAAAGTCATATGACCTCATTTCCTTTCCAATGAACAGAAATTCAAGTACATGCTATCTATCTAATAAAGTGAACATGTACTATATGACCAATAGCCATGCAACTATTGATAAAGTTTTCTATTTTTATCTTATTTTCACTTTTTTTTATTTCCATATTATAAATCCACATTTTCATATAGATGGATGATTTGTAAATCTAGGATGTGCAATTTTGTTCTTCTTATATGACTAATAATGGAACATAAAAATGGGAAAATAGGAACTACCAGTCAGGAATCAGGAAGGATCGATAGGGGTTAGAAAAAATTTAAATTATTATAATATATTTAAGTAAAATTATACTATATACTATATATGTTTATCTCAAGAATAAAGTAAGTATATGCCCGTTAATCTATGGCCCGGGGTCGGTCACCGACCACAGTGATAGACCCGTGAACACTGAACAATGAGCTAGCATGGAAATATTTACTGCTTCTGGCATATCTAATCTGCGACCTTTATGAACGGTAGCAAATCATATATTTTCAAGTATCAATATAAATATGTCGAATTCATCACCACCGACCAAAGAATTATTACTTTTATGCACCACACACGTACCTTCGTACGCATTGATGCTCTTTTCTTTGCCGCTGCACAGAGGCAGATGGCTCACCTTACTATGCACTTTTGTCTTCAACGAATCATCACTGACTCATCTATGACCCACCACCTTCCAACCATTTCTTTTATTTTCTACTTAAAATCGAAGTATGTTTTCTTCTTTTTAATCTCAGTAATTTTAAGGGTGATTATTATTACGCTTGGTAAATCTCGAATTTACCTAATTTTATAGTTAAACATTTAAAATTTAATCTTTAAATAGTTAAACTGCACAACTTAATATAACTTAGGTACCAAATAAGATATTTACTTTTACTTACTTTATCTCAAGAAAAGAGACAATACCACATCCACATGCTCAAGCATGTGAAACTTTTGGCAATTTTTTTTATACTTTTTATAGTATGACAATTTTATTTTACGCTTTATATAATAACTAATTACAATTTTAAAAAATTAATTTAACATCTAAATTTTATCTCTTTTAACAATTAACTGCATAAACTTTACTCATATTTTTCAATTAACTACCTAAATAAAAAACGCCATTAAAGTTCTCAAAAATTATAAATAATTTTCTTTTGCCTATCATATATAATAAATTATTACTTTTAAAAATTTACATAACCAATTATAAAAATAGATGAACTTCAAACACCATTTATAATATTTACCCATTTATTATATGAATTTTCACTTAACGACTTTCATCATTGACTATTAAATTAAACCTTTACCAATTTCACAACACCATTATAATGCACTTATTTCCATTTTATACTTAATCACATCCCTTTTATTAATTTTTCTTATTATTTAAATACAGGGTTTTGAATCAGATCAAAACAAGGTTATATATGCTTTTCTTTTCGAAAAGATAAAATAAGTTCAACTACCTACCTACCTAACCCCACGAGCCCATTCTCTTCACTGGTGGCCTAAATGGCAGCTTTCTTTCATTGCAATAATTGAATTCAAGTTGTCATAATTTAATGGAAACAACTTTTAGTAAGTCTAAGCAAATATCATGACCAAAGAAACAGTTCAACAAATGTCCTCGGACTAATCGAAGACGGACAATAACCTTTATTTTTACAATGTCGTCTCACTACTTTTAATAAAATAAACAAGTTCAAGTACCAATATGTTTTTTTCCCTCAAAAAAGTCCCAATCTCCTCCTAAACTGAACCCAAAAATCTATTGACTTTATAAAAATGACATAAGTCCAGATAAATTACAGAAAAACTACTAAATAGAACACATAGCTCATTCTACAACTCCCCGATATGGCATAACCGGTTTCTTCTCTTTTTTCAAGAGTTTTGAAAGCCACCTTTCAAAAAGCCTAACATATTTCTTTGGTTTAAAATTCAAGTGATTAGATAAACACATATTGAGGAAAAATATTAAATATGAACAAAATACGAAAAAGACAAATAACTCCTTCAAATTAAGCTCTAAATTGGGATAAACTGCAGACTTTTATAAATTACACGTAACCCTAAACTTCACTAATGTAGCAAATAACCTCAAGCTTACAAGTAACCAACCAACTAACACAATCATTACAAAAATTATCTAGTAGGCTTACAACCTCCAAACATTGACCTTAATATCCTTCATATTTGCCTCAAAAAGGAACATCTTAATTTTACTAATTTATTAAAGCTCTCAAGATTTATTAACAATCTTCGCATTTAGACTTAGGACCAAAGTATAAATATTATTTCTTAAAAGCCGGTCAAACAACTTGACCTAAGGATTGCTCCTTTCTTTTATTTATCTTTTCTACTTTTCTTAATTTTAGCCGGGACCAAAAGCAAGGACATTCACGTGATGGCTACCGGCTAAGAACTCATCTTTATTAAATTTTGCCCGTCAATTACTTCAAAGATACCCTACCTAACACGAGAGTGATCAGAGCAATAACCTTAAATATATAATAGTTTACAAACCCATCCTAGGACGGCGTTAAGAGGTCCCCTTATGGGTCGTACACAACGTAAGCTCCACCACCTTTATAATTGCTATCGTTATTTTCCTTTAGGTAGAAGTTCAAAGGCGTGCATAGGGTGGAAATGGGGTGAAAAATAGCCGAACAAAAAGGCTACATACGTACATTTGTACAATGCAATAACTGTTCTTACCCAAAAACCTCAATGTATGCCCCCCAGAAAAACAACTGAAGAGCATAATCCATGCAAAATAGCACCTGAATTCTTCTCTATATCCATTAAATGGTTAATGAAAAGGAAGATATCAAAAAATACAACCTGTCACAGCACTCCTAGCAATATTAAGAAACTGAGATGGGGTGGGGCTGGCCTTGAACAAGTTTTTTCCAGCAAATTTCCAACACACAATAACATCAATACAGACATACAAGTTCAAATAGTTATTTTAATTTCAAAGAAGCCTAGATGGCAGCAAGGTTCTTCAAATATACCATTTAACTTCATAAAAACACACTTCATCCACGGCTTAAGCATGTTTGATTGTTTGCACTCCTCAGCGAAAGATGAGAAATCATTCCTGAAAACAATAAATGTTAGAAGCATAGTCGGCTCTTGAATCCTTCTATCACCAACAGCATGACTAAAAATACATATATAGCACATACAGACAGGGACAGGACTTACTAACATGTAGCCTTATTTACATACAAAACCAGCCGACCAGAAGACGGAGCTCAGAAGACTCCTTCAACCATGGAAGTGTAGTCATCAAAGGACCAGAGATCGACGGCATTTCCACCATCCTGGGTAGCGTCTCCAGCAAACAGGGCTTCCATCGAAGGATCATCACCCCAGGCTCCATCAAGAAATGGCATCTGGAACAGCTTCATCTGGGAATCGAATGCCGAAAGCTCCTCGGAAAATGTCTTGGGAGCATTTTTCCCTTCAGCTATGGTTTCAAGAGAATCAGAATTCAATTTTTTCCTTGAGGCATCCTCATAAGGAGACTCATCAGTTTCAAGAGCTGCTGAAAGAACAGAGGAAACATCTGGTGTTTTAGGGCCATTGTCCCCCCAACCAAATCAGAACAGTCAAAGGAATTGCTGCCTTGATCTGAATTGAAATACACGGAAGTGCTATTAGCAGGGGCAAAAGATTGCATTCTTGAAACACCCATTAGCATTCAAAGATTCCACATAGTTGAACTGGTCGGTTGTGGTTTTTGTCCATGAATCCCATAGTGTTGTAGTAATCCTCATCAGCATTATTCATCAAGTTGAAACTTTGGTTCAGACTTGGTAGGACATTGTTCACATTTGTTTTGGGGAGCTGCTTCTGTGTGTTTACTTTAACTGTGCATCTTGATGATGAATTAGGTGTATCTTCAGGGAAATTAACCTTGGCTTTCTTGCCACGAATCCTGCGAGCCTCAGCATCATATGCTCTGGCAGCTTCTTCTGCTGTGTTAAATGTCCCAAGCCAAACCCGGACTCCTTTTCTGGGGTCACGGATTTCAGCAGCCCATTTACCCCAAGGGCGTTGTCTTATACCCCTGTACTGATTCTTTCTCTTTCTCTTGGCAGATTTCTCAGCTTGCCCATTGAATTCCACAGATTTATTGGTCACAGAGCCTTAAATGATGAAAGCAGCAACTTTTATACACAATTATGAAGATTAAAGAAAGCCATTAAATAAATATAACTATAAGTTATATGCTGAATATAAACAGTGATACGGCATCTATTAGAATATAAGCATGTAGAAAAGTGCAACTTCAAAGAAAAGAACAAATTTACTATCAGTTCCATAAATAATAACATCTACATGCTAAGGGACAGCATCTAATTCATGAATATGAAAACACGACACACATTGAATAACAAAAAATAGAACAATAGCCTAGCTTAAGATTTCAGTCAAGCCAACAGCAAGAAATCCACAATACTACAAATTAGAAAAAAAATACATTTAAGACAATCCATGGTTTGCAATATATAACTAAATTATCAGACAATGGATGGTATCATCCTTCAAGCTACAACAATACATATTAATTATCCCAGATCAAGAATTATGGGTCTGTTTGGATTGTCTGTATTACATCTGTATCGGTGTCTTTTTAAAATAATTTGTTATATCGATTTGTTCTAAATTTTATCTATTTTTGTTCTATTTGATCTTATGATGAGAATGTCAACTTTTTTTTATCTATATCTATTTCTTGATAAATAATTTATTAGCAAAAAGTTTGAAAAAATGTTTGTATCTGCTGAAAAAAAAAAGCCAATCCAAACAGACCCTATAAGTACGATCAAGAGCTACCAAAAGTACTATAATTTTACACTTAAGCGCAATTAAATGGAAAAGGGTATATCACTTCAAAATCTAATGATCAGACCATTTTATGGGTATTATACTCCTATATCCAGTAACTTGCCTAAAATTTCTCAATTTGGTACATGATACGAGGAAACTGTATGATTACTGACTCCTCAAGTAAAACTTACTCAAATACTAATTACATTATATCAATTACCAAAATACCGATACAAAATCGCATCTTTAATGGGTGATTCACGAATTGCACATGAATCTCATCTTAAAAATACAATTCATTAACAGATATGAAACGCTTATTAAAGATGTGATTCACTTACAAAATAATTAAATCGCCCTTTCAAGATGTGATTCATCTTAAAAAAAACACAAACACCTTTTGAAAATGCGATTCAACACTTTTGGCTCAATCGCATCTTCAAAGGGCGTTCGTGTCTAAATTTGCGGAACGACTGTTCAATATGATTTTCCATCAGTATATGTAATTATTTTTATATAATTTGAATTTGTGTAATTTTTTCCACAAAGTTGGTAGACACTGTTTCACCCGCATGAAGCAATAGAACCTATTTTTCATTTCCGCCCTGCTAATGGGTCAAGATCAGCCAGTCAAACATTGAGATACAAATTAAAATTAACCCAGTGGTTTGAATGAAGGAAGAAATTTTCACAAACACTAAAATTAGGCAAATTTTTTTTTTTTTTTTTTTGCCCATGGGACATAATTAGGCTGCATGTAAACTATAACCAATAAATCTAGGACTAGGATCTACAGATGAACAAAAAAGAAAAATAAAAACCATAATTTGCAAATCAAAATCCGTGGCTTGAACATCAACAGCTACCTAAATATATGATTAAATATTTTTTCCCCCTCTGGAAATGATTAACATAAACTGAATTTCATCACATATATATATATGTAATATGAACAACCTATAATAATTGCAGAGAAGAATTTAATGCATAATATATACCCAGAATCTTTTCTATAAACGAAAAAATAAAGTTAAAACTATTTAAAAAAAAAAGAAATTTTACACGAAATTACACAATAAAATGAAATACATCACTTCATGAAATCGAAAATAATATTCATACCAAAATCGTTTCTTTTCCCCCCCAAAAAAAAAAAAATACACCTTAATAACTGAACTTTTTAGACTTCCTCCACAAAAGAAACCTGATATATTATTCAAATAAAAAAACACAGGATAAACAGTAAATCACACAACTTTAAGATAATGAAAACCCTAAATTCCTTAATTTTTAGCTCCAAAACGCAATTAAACACCAGAGCAAACCACAAGCCCTAATTTACACAATATTTAGTACATAAAGCAAGAAAATTACTAAAAAAACACAAACTTTTAACTTAAAAACACAGCATAAGCCCAAAAAAACGACAAGTTTCATACCACTAGAGAGTCGAGATGTAGAAGCAGCAGAAACAGCGAAGATCGACGGCTTAACATCAAACTCGTTATACTCAACATCAGATTCATCGTCCTTGAACTCCTGAAAATCAGCTTCGAAGTCATCGTCAACATCGATGATATTGGATTTCCTGTACCGATTCTTGGAGGCAGACGACTTCTTCTTCTTAAGATCAGGCCAGAGGAAGTCGGCGGTGAGCCGGCAGGACCGAGCGGTGGTCGACGGTATGAAGTCGGAGATTATAGATCCACCACACATTGCGAAGCAGTATTAGTGCACAAAATCTTTGCTTTTGGACTTAATTTCTTGCAGGACAAATTGGGTTTTGATTTATTTTCAAAGGTGAGTTTTTAGAGATTGTTGTAGTAGAGAAATTGAAATGGAAATAAAATAGCTGAGTAAGGGTTTAAAATAGTTTGTTGGAAATGAAATTGGTTTGGCGAGGGATCTTGTAATGGTTAAGCGCAAGCTGGAGTGACGTTTATGCCCTTGCCGATGTAGAGTAATTGCCAAATTCGGTTTGGAAACTCTTTTTCTTTTAATTATTTTAATTACCATTTACTTGGAAAATAAAGGATCAAATCTAGAAAGTTTTCGCAAAAAAAATGAAGAAAGTTAAATGTCGCGGAGTTCGTAGCACCTACCCAGTTACAAACTCGGTAGAAATATTGATGAATAGTACATATTATTACATATACGTGCATTTAGTAAATATTAATTATGTTTTTATACATAAATAAAAATATGATAATTTTTAAAGTAACTACTACTCATACCATATAAATTAGTAGTTATTGACCACACATATATTACATGCAATGCAAAGTATTTTGTAAAAAAATTCTTTATGATATATTTATATGTTATATGTAATATACATGTGGTGAGTAAATAATTATATTTTAATGCATAGATGTATAGATATAGTTATTTTTAAAACAACTCACTATTTTATTTATGTGATAAAATATAAATAGTACTTGCAACTATGTGTGTATATATATTAGGGTGAACAAATACAGAAGGTAGCGTATGAAGCATTACCCATACGCTATCCTCTAAGGTACATGGTATTCAATTTTATACCTAAAACTTACCATGTGGCTCCTTTACTCACCTTGTATCTTGTACCGTGTAAAATCTACAGGATACAGAGTAACCTATAGAACCTATAATTTTTAATTTTTTTACAAAATTTCTATATTTTGTATTTCTTTTTAAAACATCAAGTATATAGTTTTTGATATGTTTTCATATAATATGTAATACAATCTTATTTTCATACATGCAATATAAACAACATGCAAAAAGGAATTTAAAAAATTAATTTGTTAATATCACGAGTTCTATAATATATATAATATATTTATATGTGAAAGTTGAAACCAACAACAAATACTATGTGAACCATTTATGTGATATTAAACAAAATTATAAAACTTGCATAAAATTCCAAAATTAAAAACTTTGGAACTACTTCTATATATTAATAGTATTATAATATAAACAATATTTCTATATAATTTGGGAGTTCAAGTATGTACATACAACCATAGTTCTTTTAAAATAAAATAACAAGTCATTCTAAAATAGAATAGTACAAATCCTTCTATAATAAAACTTTTTGAAATGTAGTGTACAAATAATAATCTTTAATATAAGTGGTTGTAAAATAAAATATGGAATATCATTATTTATTATATATTAATATTATTATAAATATTTAATAAGGTGGCTACATGATACTCTCGAAACTATACCTTGTACAATATAGTGTAGGTTATAGGGTGGGTACAGGGTCTGAAGATCTTATACTCATACCCTAACCAGTGAGAGCAGATTCCAAAAAATTGATACTCATACCCTACCTAAGGGTGGGCAAAAAAATCGACTAAACCAAGAAACCGAACAAAACCTGAAAACCAATCCGAAAAATATGGTTAACCAATCCATCGGTTTCAATTTAGGTATATGGTTTTAATTTTTTTCAGTTTTCAATTTCGGTTTCAATTTGTAACTACAAAAAATCGATGGTTAATGATTAACCGATATCTATAAATATATAATATATATAATTAATTATTTTTAAAATAGAAAAGCCAGAGAATTGAAATCCTAATGTAATATTATTAAGCATTAGTCTCGGTCTAAATTACTTCCACTACTTGTGTTTTATGATATTATAATTCTATCTACATGAATAAAGTTTTTATTTATTTATCTATTCTATTTTAAAAGTTGTTGGTGTTGTAATGGAAAAGAAGTAATAAAAAATATGAGTATTTGATTTTTTTGGGATGAGCTTGAGAGGTTTTGAAACAATAGATATGGCTATTATTTTTAGGTTGCTATTAGTATTGTTCTCCTTTTACGCATAAAATGATATGATTTTATCCATTACAGTTAAGAGAAGGTTCCAATAGCATATAACTTTAAGAAACAAAGTTGTTTATTTTTTTATAGACCAACTATAAATATGATTAACTAATTTTTAGTTAATTATTACGTTAAAGATTAAAAACCAAAAACCGATAATATTAACCAAGAAAAATGGTTAACCATTAAGGCAGTTAACCGTTAATAATGAACTGGTTATGTTTGGCATTTTAAAAATCGATTATAATGGTTAGGCTGAAAAAATAGGATCGTGGAATGGTTAACCGGTCCATGCCCACCCCTAACCCTATCTTATGGCCCTTAATACCCACTCAGACCCTACTTATTCGAACAGATCCGAGTGGGTACCTTGTACGATAGGATTACCCACTCATCCCTAAATTATATATATATATATATATATATATATATAGTGAGATAGAGAAAGAGAGAGGCAACATTTATTAGCTATAAAGACTAAATTATGGGTCCGCCCGATTCAGGATAATAGTAAGTCAAAAGTCACAATTTACACTTAGTCTATATTATGGTAACTTTTTTTTAAATATGAATTTTTTTAAATCCTACATATTTTTTCCTATATTACCATTTTTTCTTTATTTAATACTATTTCTTTTCACTCAATTCTTCTTTAAGAATCCAAAATAATAGGAAAGAAATCATAATATAGTTTAACTCTTTACATAAGATGAAACATTATGGGAAAAAAACTATTAAGATGCAAAATATTAGACCAAATTAAGTTATACTTTTCAAAATGAAAAGAAAATCATTTTTAATGAAAGTCTCAAATGGTTATAATATATCGGTTGATTAATGCTCAAATAATCCAAATGGAAGATAAATTGGAATAATAATTAAATACATGAACGTTCTAGACTGGATAATAGCTTGAGAAATTTTCTATATATATATATTAGATTTAAAAAGCAACACTATATGAATATATACTGCAATTATTCTTTAGTATTTTTTTCCTTCCTTCTTTCCCATCTTTGCTTCCTTACATTTTTTTTTTGCTTCTCACTTGTCAAACCACAGCTTCCCCTCTTAGTGTCATGATATGTAAAGTGATAAAAGAGATTATTCCTGTAATTGCCAACTAGGAAAAAGATAAAAATAATCATATTGTGCATCATCGGTATATGAAAAATAGAAAAATAATTCATTTAATAATTTAATAATTTCTTTCTTACTTCTTTGTAATTTGAATTTTAATAAACTACCTTCGTTGTAATTGTAACTTTTATATTTATTATTTATACAATTTTTTTAACATTGTAGGACACAAATACCACATTGCATCAAGCATAAGAGAGAAGCTTGACCCAACCAACCAACCAATGGCTAACATAGAATAATACAACTAGGGAGGCAGATTTTATATAAGTTAATTTTAGAATTATTTATTAATATTTACTTACTATTACAATCTTATATATTTGTAAGAATTTTATGATTTTAATGTGAAATTTTTTAAAACTTTAAGAAAAAATCATTAAACAATATTTAATATATTTCATAAGAGGTAGTATAGTGTCAGTTAAAATTAATTATTAATAAAGAAATATAAAATTAATATCTATATAAATTTTTCTTTTAAAAAAATAAATCAAAATATATATAGATATTTATTATTCAATCAATAATTCTTGTTTATTTTCCTAACATTACAAATAAAATTATATAATTAATATACAATATGATTGCTATTAGCACAAATATATCATAAAATATATATAATAGTTACTCAATAATTCATGTAACATTTTAATGACATTAATTGAAGAAAAAGTTATTGAACTAAATTATATAATTAGTGTAAATAACATTTTAATACCAGGTTTTGTATCATTTTGTTTTAGTTTTCAAACCGAACCGATATTAACTGATACTGAACCGTGCAGATATGAATTAATGAAAAACTGATAGTTTTACTCATAAATTAGCCAAACCGAATCAAACCGATACTAATTTGACATCGATAAGTTATCGATATAGATAAAAATTCGATAATCCAAACAGATCCTTGCGTATACTTTGAATATAAAATAGTTATTAACAATAATTTATTTAATTGGATAATTTTATGATATAAAAGTTTAATGTTATTAGTGATTGTGAAAGAAAAAGAAACATATATATAATATATATATATAGAGAGAGAGAGAGAGTAGTTAGTGTAATAAATACATGTTAAAGAAAAAAATACATTTATAGAATTTGAACCGATGATATAAAAATAGATACTTAACCATTAGACCATATTTAATTTTATATCATAGTTTTCTCTTTATAATATATAAATACATATAATTTAAAAAAATTATTTAAAACAATTCTTATTTAGTAGGCAGCCAGGGTCCTGTTCCTCTCCACCACCCAACCCCCAAATCCGCGCCTTCAACCAACCCAAATCCGTCCTTCCATCATTGACATAGGAAAGTTGGGGGAAGTTCATTCCTATGACTAGAAACATGTATAGAACGAGATCAAATGAGACGTATACAACTCTTCTTTATAATAAATAGATAATGAGTGTTTAATGAGATAAAGAGTAAACAAAGTAGTATACACGGAAGAGGGTAGGATAGAATGGTGATTCTGTCTTAAAGAACAGAAAATACAATATTTAATTCCCTTTAAAACCAAATTGTGATTCCGGAACCTACTTATGCTAATATTTATATTTTAGAGTATAACATCTCCATACTTGACTAGTATTGGAACATATACTCTAAACTATATAAAATAGGGATTCAATTTTTATACCTATTTTATAAAATTCTTAATTAATAATATTCAATAAAATAAAATATAATGATCTTAACTCATCACATATTTAAAGCCTATTTGCTCATTACAAAGGTAAAAACCCAAAATTGCAATAGGTGCCACACTTGAAATTGTTATGGATGTTGATTGAAGTAAAGAGACAAGCTACATTACTATAAAGACGTTGCGGACGTCGATTGAAAAAAAAAATAATAATAATCTTGCTCAAGTGGAAAATTTTTAAAGTTTAGTTTAGTTTTCATATCATATCATTTATTCATCAAATGTTCTTCATGAAAAAAATACATTAATTTGGTATTATTTTGATATCATTTTTAAACCAAACTAAAACTAAATCGATACAGATATGATACTTATGAAAAACTTATAGTTTTACTTATAAATTGACCAAATCGAACTAATATCGATCCGATTCTAATAGATTGTTGTTTGCAGATGGTGTCCATGATAAATTCTTTACAATTATTTTATCAGGTTTCATAGTTTATACTTCAAGAAAAATATGTAACTGAAAAACATTTGATTAGATTGTTAGAGATCACGGGATTGATTGACATACCAATTATGGATATATAAAAAAAGCTATTGGCTGGCTGTTAGGTGATTCATCTAAAAATTTTATATTATAAAAATCTAGTTATAAATTTCATAGATGCACGTATAGTATACCTTAGGGATATTTCTAAGGTAGTTCGTACATGTGCTAAGCCCGAATTTTTATTTTATTTTATTTCCTTAGTTTAAGCGCGGCCCACATAATAAATAAAAGAATTTATTTTTAAAAAAATTTTAGGAAAATCTTTTAAAATTGAAGTCGCCGTGAAAAATAATAAATTATGATAAGAAGGATCCTTAATTTTAATCACTAAAAAGTGATTTTCCAAAAAAAAATGGAAAAAGAAAAGAAAAGTATATAGAAAAGGAAAAGTAGAGAAAATGGATTAACGACAAACTTAACCAAACCAGATTGTTTTCATACAAAATTTATTCATAAAAATATAATAAAGTTCCTTTTAATTTTTTCCCCCTTTTGAATAAGATTTCCCCATTGTAAAAAGAATGATAATTAATTACACGTGGAAGAAAAAAGAAAGTAAATAAAGTAACAAAAATAAGGTTAACTAAACTAGGAAAAAATACATGTGTTTTGGACAAACGAATAAAGTAAGCCATACAAATATATTCAGCATTTGTTTTGCATATATTTCGGGCCAGTACAGTTTGCAGTATGTATATAGTATTAAAGGATAGGCTGTATATTTATCTAAAAAGGTTTTGAAAAGTACATTATAGATTTAAAGGATAAAGAAGATATAATGGATTATGAAAGCAGTTATCAAATTAGGTTAGTAGATTCTTGCATAATCCAGTATAAAACTTCATGATTAGGAATTTTGATTGGCTAAATTTAAAATCAAGGAGCATAATAGGATACAAGTAAAAAAAGTTTTCTCATCTTTGTTATTTTAAGCATTCACCTCATTCTATATTCAGATCATGAGCAGTTAAATAACATAATAGACTTAATTATATCTTTTAGTATAACTATTCACAAGATTTTAGATACTCCGTACAAAACTCACAACTTTTAGGAAATGGATGAAAAGAAATGATAAACAAGTAAATGAGATAATAGATAAGGTTGACTACATAAAGCAAACATAGGTTGATATAGAAATGAAATTGAAGCAGTTAGACATATAAAGGCTACAAGATAAGCACAAAAGGAAGAAGTAAAAAGAAATCAAGATCTAGTAATAAAAAGCTAAGGAAAGAAGCAACCAGTTACTGATTTAGGAAAAAGTACAAAATGAATGGTACAAGAAATAAAGAAGATATTCTTAGGATGACCAATCATGGTGGCTTATATGTAGATGAAGATTACATATTTCCTTAAAATACAAAGAATTTGTACAACCATATAAAGGATTTTGTGGAAATATAGAGCCAGTAAATGATGCCATAAGAGCCACAATTAGGCAAAACAATATAATTATAGCATTACCGCTTAGGCTCCATCAAAAGGTCAACAATTTAATTTGTAGCTTAGAAGAAGTTTTGAAAAGGAAAGGTATAGATGAAAAATAGTTATAATCACCAAAAAGAGTTAGAAGAGATAATAAGTAAGCTAATAAGGTTACCGGTTGAAAGGAAAGGGAATAAACTAAAGGCTTATTTTATGAAGGAAGAGTAGAAGTCTCTTTCAAAATGAACATGTTTCAAGAATCACAAGAACCATAAGAAACTAGGGAATAAAAGAAGAAAATGAAGAAAGGTATAACAGGCAAGGTGAAAGGTATAACAGCAAGATAATGCAATATTTTTAGATGGCTTAGACCATCCACAGAATCCCATATTTTGCAATCCCCTAGACCTAGTACAAGTTCTGTCGAAACAACCTCCATAGAATTTTGAATAGAATAAACATTGAAGAAGAAGACAAAGAGATCATGTATACATTTGGAAGAAGCAGTAGACATAATAAGGATGTCGAAATCTATTCGAAGAATGACATTACTCTTTGAATCCCAAAAGATTGTATCAAGCAGGAATCTTAAGTTGGAAAACAGGATTGTTCAGATCAAATAGAGAATAAAGGATTTCAGTCACAACATGACCATTAAACATAAGGTTAGTCACAAAGGATACTTTAAGCAGCTAAAAAAGTCAGGCAAAACTCTAGTCCATCTTAGATTAATAGTCATAGGAGTTAGAGGATTAACAAGAGAAAAGGTAGGAAAGGTCCTAGTAATGTTAATGGACAGATCATAGAAATGTGATATAAGAAAGCTATATTTGCAACCATAGAAATAGATATAAACATTGGAAAAAGGACTGTTATATTATGCACCTAATTTATGATTTCAATAAACAATCTTAGCAATATTGAAATAAGGCTTCAAAATAAAGGATATGAATATCACATAGTAAAAACTTTTAAGATATTGGCTTTATTTGTAAAAACAAAATAATTGAAATATCTTAAGATCGACATAAAAGGAATCATAGGTGCAATGGCAACAAATAGAATAAAGATGATAGATCCCATGGAAATAGATTCTTCTACTTTAGAGGAGAAAAATGAACTAAATAGGAACAAGCGCAAGAACACAAAGAGTTCCATAGACATTTCAGGTTGGAAAGGAAATAAATGTCAATTCTAGTTGTTTGATGACACAATAGGAAAATAAAGGAAATGGAAAGGTATCTTAATGCTAGATACAATTCCTATGCATATGAATAAAGGCTAATTAATGGAGTCTTAAAAATGAAGACAAAGATACAAGTGATGAAGAACCATTAAGACCAATTCAATATTGGAAAACTGTTTTTTGATAAGACATGGAGAATATCCATCCTTATAAAATATGGTTAGAAGAAAAGGAAATTTAGGAGAAATGAAGAAGTAAGATTTAAAAAGAAAACAGAACAAGAGAATTTTATTTTTAGAAAGAAAATAAAGAAAGGAGATTTATTAGAATTGCCAGATGAAGTAATGCAAAAGAGCAAATTTTGAGTCAAAAGCAAGATCACATGAGATATTAAGACCGTTCTATGTCTGTGTCTTAAATAATAATCTTGTCCTAATATATACACCTATGAACTTTGTAACGTGCCTTTCTTCTGACTTAACATTTTTAATCCTCTAAAGAGTAATGACATATTCAAATAAATTTCAACATCCTTATATGTCTATTGCTTCTTCCTAATGTATCATATGATTGCCTTATCTTCTTCTTCCAATGTTTATTCTATCCAAAATTCCTACTCTAGAAGACCTTAACACATGTGTCTAAGAATGCTATGATGGATAACAATGAAGATATAGGGTTGAATACAATTCCTTCTGTAGTAACACATAAAGGACAAGATATGTGGGAAGGAATTCAAGCAGAGCACCTTATACTCATTATGTTGAAAGAGAACCAAGAGATAGGATGTATAAAGGAAAAATGATGCCATTTGAAACATTGGATAAGTGGAATTTGATAGACAATGGAAAAATCCTCAATATAAGTGCACATGATCAGCAAAGTTGGGGATCCTTGGTAGATAATTGGACATAAATGGTTGTCAGAGCATGAAGAGATAGTCCTTTAATAGAAGACACAGATCAGATGTACATATATTTGGAGTCTTTTCTAAGAGAAACTGCAAGAGTAATGTGGGAGTCTATAAGAAAAGTTTTCCACAATATGTAACGACAGATAAAGCTTTAGGGGCAAATCCATACAATTTTTGTAAGGAGATAAGAGTCATGGTTGTCAAAATCGAGTTTCTACTAAAATCACTAAGGGGTCCGTAGAATTGGAACATGAAATTAAAACGTAGAATCGTAAGATTCTACAACTAATGTAAATTTGCTTGCAAAAATCATCGATGTACTTACTAAACTAATAAAACTTTAAATAAATTATGAAAATAAATAATTTAGTGTTAAATTAGTTACATACAACCAAAATTTAAGTTTTACCAATCATAATTCACATACTATCATTAATATATTTAGTGCAATTTTATAATTAAAATAATTTTTTTATTTAATGATGATTCACAATGTACAATTATTAAGATGTACTGCAAATCATTTAAATTATATGTGTGAATAGCTAGTTTTGTGCAGTAATGAACATTTTCATGTTCACTATATATTTGCACAAAAAATCATTGCATTTATGACAAATAAATTATGTATAGAAAATTATTAAAAAAGGAAAATATATAGCACTATATATATTAGCTTAATTTTCATTCAAATTTTTCAGAATATATCAGAGTATATAACCTAAAAGAAAATAACTATCTAAAAAATACAAAAAAAAGAAATAAAAGGAAAAAATATTAAAATAAAACTAAAATTAAGTTAGATTAAGTAAATATGAAGAACCAACCCCAAAAAAATTAAATTTAAATATATTAATTGATTGCATTTTTAAAGTTCAAATAGAAAAAAAAGTTGTAATAAAATTATAACTTTATGATTCTACTACCGATTTTACCACCGATTTTACTTACGATTCTACTTACGAGTTTAATAAAAAAAAAAAACGATTTTATGTGCGAGTTGAATCAAAATCTCATCGTCAACTCATAAACTCATAGAAACATGCGAGTAGACTCACGAGTTTGACAACCATGATAAGAGTAGTAGTAATGAGAGAAGCACCACAGATTAGTGAATTTGACCAACAAAGGGATGCTATAAGGAATTTAGAACAATTGCAAATAAAAGGATTGATATTTTGTTAAAAAGTATATACATGAATTTTTCTACAATTGCACCATTGCTGGCTGCTATTATGAAAAAATGATAGCTGACAAATTGTTATTAAAGTTACCAGGACCATTAGGAGCAAAAGTATACAAAGAATGGAAAGAAAAGGTTGAACCAACTCTAGGGAAAGAACCAAATAACTTAGGAATTAGGATAAAGTTTCTTGTAGATAAGTTAATTAAAAAATGTATAGCTTTACAAATAAACACAGCAATTGAAAGGAGTTAACTATAATTTCTATCAAATTATTTATACTCCACAGGTATATGGAGCAAAAGAAAGGAATAAAAGGAGGCCAAAACCAAAGTATAGGCCTAAAAAGAAATATTTTGCAAAAGAAAAGTAGAGCAAGAAAGTCATGGTTGAAACAAGACAGGCATGTAAGGAAATACAATAAAAATAGGGTTTATAAGAATAAATTAAAGTATTATACTTGTAATGAGAAAAGACATATGGCAAAGGCATGCCTTAAAAGGCATAATAGTAACACTATGACAAGCATTTTAGTGGAATGTATGAATGAAGACATTTTGGCAATAGATGAAGAGATACAGAAACAATCTATAGCATAGTATCAATAATAGATCCGCAAGGAATGATGATAGAATAATCTGATAATGAGGATGAAAATGATATTGCAGGAATGTTCTTAAATCAAGATTATCACAATCCTTACAAAGAACAGATAAGGATAAAGTATCAAGATGAAAAGGTTGAATTGCTAAATAGAATACTACAAGACGTAAGAAATACAAAGATGAACACAGGGAGAACATGGAAGGTTGTAGGTATAATTGGACCCAAGGAAGTGGATCAGAAGACCATCCATGCAAATTTTATTCTGGATATCTGATAACCAAACTCAGATATTAGTACAGAAGTTGTATGGTGGAATCTTGTAAAATATGACTGGAACAAAAAAATAAAAGGTTTCAGTTTAATGAAAGGTTTGTAGTCAATAGGAGTTTTCAATAGGATGCAGTAAGAGAAGGATAATAAGGATTGACAATAAGATAGACAAGACACAAGAAGAATTACAAGGAGTAAAAGAAAGGAGAATAAATCTAGAAAAAGGAAAGGCAAAGGACAATATGAATAAAAGAATAATAATAAGAGAAGAAGGAGATGACCATGATGATACAATAAGAAACTACATGGGAGCAGCAAACACATCTTTAGAAAGGATATGGGAACATGAGGAACATGATATCCTTGTAAAATGCTATGTGAAAATAAAGGCAATACCACCAAAATGGTTAAAATTTGAATCCAGACCAGCATTAAATTGGTTTTAGATTTCTCTAATCAGAGGAAAGGTTTCAATTATCTAAAATATCCATAGGCTAGAATCAGCTAACAGTTTGGAAGAATAATTAAATCTATACATTGCTGACAAAATAAGAGTGAAATAGCAAGAGGAAAATTAAGGATGGTAATAGATTATAGGAAATTGAATGATAACACAAGGGATGATTCTTACAATCTTCCTAACAAAACTGAAAAAAAAAAAAGGGAGGGGGGATTTGAAATGAAGAAAGGCATAGTTGAAGATTCAGAAAAAAGGCAAAAGACAGGCATGGGCAAACAGGAAAGGATACAGGAGGAGAGAATCTAGGATCACAAAAGGAGAAATTGATATGAAAATTGTGGAAGACAAAGGACAATAGGACAATCAGACAACGAAAAAACGAAAGAAAGAAACCATGGGATTACTATTCAGCACTGTTTCAATAGGTCACTATAGCACTTTTTAAGGTTAATGTAGCACTTTTTTTTTTAACCGTAGCAACAGGCTGTTGTTTTACTGTAGTAGTAGTTTACTGTAGCACTTTTTACTGTTTAGTTATGCAAAAATTTTCCTATAAAGTCGAGCAGGTTCAGGCTTAGGGATCATCGAGGGAGAAAATATTATAGAATATTTTGGTGTTATGTGAGTAATATTTCTAAGTGTTTTAGTCCTGTAAGAGTATCATTGTAATGTACCTCCACCATCTTCAATAAAGCTTTTGTAAGTTTTCCTTAATCATGTCTGGCCAATTTTCCTTTTAACTTATAAAGATAACCATGCTCTAAGACCTTATTAGGGCTTTGTATCATGCAATAAGGTTTTATAGCATAGATAAACAGATTAAGGCACCATACTTGGTAATAAAGCTTTGGTTCCTTTAGAGATTATACAAAAGGGTTGGCTAAGAACCCTTTGATGAGGCCATTTGAGGCAGAGTTTACCATGTTTTAGCCTTGTGGGTTATGGCGTAGACATTAGGTGCATTCTTAAAGAAAACATTGCTCACTGATAAACTATCCTCACTTTAATTGCTTATCTCTACCATGACTCTTCCTATGCACAGAGATCCTGCTTTGCTCACCAAAAAATAGAAAATATATATACACACACATACATACACACCATATAATAGGTGGAAGAAGATTCTTATAGAAGATTTTTAAAAGAATCCTAAAATGGGTTTCTTAATTTCTAAATATACGAACAGAAAATATGGCATAATAATGGGGAAAATTCTTTGGTGAAGTTCTAGAGCCGATAGGAAAATTCTATAAAATTATTTTAATGGCTGATATTCACATTTATTATAATCGTAGCACTAAAAAAAGTTAATATATTAATACTATATTTATTTAAATATTAGATGATTGGCCGAATGTTACCATATACAAGAACATAGAAATTCTAAGTTTGTATTGTACTATAATTTTATATTTTGTTGTCCAAGTTTCCTTGCACTTTTCTATCATGATAATCAAATTTTGCATATCTATTAAAGTACAATAAACTATAAAAAGAGGGAAGACAATTAGAATTAATAAAATAACTTTTTCTTTTCTTCAAAAAAAATTATTGTGTCATTTTCAATAGGACTAATCTCGTCAGTTATTTAACGACTTAAATTTATAACTAATCATAACCGCACTCGGTAAAATACTTAATATGGATTACTATAATTATTTTCATGGTAACATGATTGACTCGATAATCTCATCAACATGATTGTAGAAGTTGCCTTGAAACAACACTGTTTATGATTGGTTTAGTCATAGGAAAACAATTTCCTCTTCAATTTGAACCATTTTGTTGGAATCAAATCAAACTATTAATTTTCTTTAAATATCTATGTTATGTCATTTTATGGAAATTTATATTACCCTCACTATTACAAAATTAAGCAAAAAACTATAGATACATATTTATAAGGTGATGTGGAAAAAAAAAGAGAAAAATATCGAAGTGATTGCTAAGCAAAATTTTTTCGTACTTAAGATTTCATGTGATTCATATATATTTTACATGCATATATTGCTCAAAATTGCTAATTTTTAAGTCATGCTTGTACCAATACAATGTGACTATGTACAAATTTTTTGGCAAATGGAAATGGAAAAAGGAAATGGTTTATCACCATCATATTTGATTCATATTATATATGTATAAACAAAAGGGTTTAGATAATACATATTTTATCTATGTATATATTATAATGCATCGATTGTATTTTTAACTCCTTATGTAACATCCTAAATTTAGGGTCATTTACAACCTGCTAACTGTCTAAGATAATATGAACACAAAGGGCCTAACCTGTTAATATATTTCAAATTTTATTAATAACTTAAACATACATTAGTTGTCACACCCCTACAAGATACCCTAGTAATAACAATACATCATGTAACTAATTGAAGCCTCCAGAAAGTTATATGATTACTGTATAACTAACATGTGCTGTGACATGGACAAATTTAACAGGATCGAAGGTTATTTAGATTAAGAAAGACATTACATGTATATATATATAAAGCCACATATGATATTAAAAACACAAGCCTAAGAACTTAACATAAAGGATTACAACATTGCCTTCATGGGTTGATCCTAAAGCATAACTAACAAAGGAAACAAAATATAATAATCCTAAAACTTATACTATTATAAGCATTAATTCTAAGTCTCTATTACAAAAATAAGGTCTTCCTTCCAAACTTGGATAGATGAGCCCTCAATCTATTCTACTCTGTACTTGGTCTCGATCTCAGTTCCAGTCTTCTTGCTTAAATTCCTGTAAAGGAGTGTAGGCACAAAAGCTTAGTGAATAAAAGAATCTTAACACCACGTAACAAGTCATATAATGTTTGATTATCATTCATATGAAATCCAATAATCAAGCATATGTTCAAATATAGATTAAGTGATCGGAACACAAACTTGTGGAGATTTATGCCCTCTCTTGGGGGTTGTAGGATCAGCTCTGTATTTCACGTCCAAGAAATCCAAAGAAATAAAGAGTGCTCATTCAATCTTAATTATCAATTTTTATTTATAAACATATATATAAATATAATATTTCCTCCATTTTATTTAGTTCTTAGAATTTCCACTAAGTATTATCGTTTTGTGCCAACCTTTATTAAGCGATGTCCTTCAAGCCTGCTTAATTCCTATAGATTTGGTGACTCTATGGTAATCTTTACCAGATTCACTAGATTTATATAAGTATCACCAAAGAATTGAAACGATAATACGTTACATGAATACCCAATAAATGCAAGTATGCTATGTAGTGTAATCCATGTTTAATTTATCTATGGATCAAATAAGGTTTAGATCTATTTATTAGGCGACCATCAAATTATCAAACAATCCACAATGTTCATTCATCAATTAATATCAACTAATTGGTAATCACCTTGAATATTACCAAATTATTCAATCAACAAACATACAACATGCATTATTTCCCAATCCCTATACATGAATTCAAAATTTTTATTATATTAGGTATATGTTCAACTATACTACAATCACATGTAAGTGAAAAGATTCAATTACTCACTTATGCATTCTCTTCAATCGTCGTAGTAATCAAATGGAAAGTCTGGGTCTTGATCTAGGGCTCTTATAAGATAGAAAAACTTGTATTACTAACTATTTGACAAAAAAAGAAGAAGGGTTAAATAAATTTTAATGATTTAGAGATAAAAAACATAAATCAGAGGCCATACGCCCCTGGCCACGCCCTGTATCAAGAGGCGTATGGAGCAAAGTAATGTATAGAGGCCACCACGCCCCACACCATGCTTCGTATGGAAGGGTGTATGAGCAAAGTTGGTGCTTACAAGCTACCACGCCCCATGTCACTCCCCGTGTGGAAGGGCATATCAACCCAGGCTTGGATACGAGGGTGCCCCTTGCCACACCCTATAGAGAGGGGTGTATCCGCCTAGAAGTACCCATAAAACGCACTATGCCCTCTAGCATGCCCTCGTATCAAAAAGCTAGTTAACACACTTCTAAATTTCACACATTTACATATTTTAACCAAGTTCAAAGGTCTCATATCCATCAAAGACACTCCAACATCATCATACAAGACTCATATTCACTCCTTTCACTTTCATACCTTACAGCACATAGTCCATCTCGACATCAAATTCAACCAACCTTTCATAACCCATACCATCCATGTTTTAGAACTTAAACTACAACTTCTTATGTCTACTTCACATAACTAACAACAAAATTCATAACAACTCTATATATATCAACAACTAACAAAAAATTAGCTGACACTTATTCATAAAACAAAATTAACAAAGCAAAAGAGTAGAAGCAACTTACCTATATGGGTCTTAGCTTGATGATATGCATGTAGCTTGAATTACTTGTTGATTAGAGAAGAGAAATTGAAAGAGAAATATAGTATGTATGTGTGTTATATGTTGGACAGAAAGAGAAGGAGGAGAGGAGTGAAATTTCTATAAAAAAAATGGATAATATCCTTATATAAGTAAAGGAAATTGTTGTCTTTTAAGGTATATAAGGTTTATTACGTAGGGGGGAGTTGTATGCTAAGTATAATGAGGTTAAAGGCTCAAATTTTCATAAATTGGACTTAGTGTATGTATCAAAAGAGCTTGGTTTAATGCACACATTAACTTCTATATATCTAATGCATTAGAATCAACAACTACTTGAAATTAAAACAAAGTTTGGCAAATTTGGTTTATAAATTCTTTTTAATTAGAAAGTTTCTTGTGAGGATCTGAATTGATTCTTTATGAATTAGAGGTTAAGTTCTTGAAATGCAAAATTTCTAAAGAATAAGGAAGCAAAATATTTGATAATTCATTCGAAATATCTCAATTAAAATTTTAAGTTTCTATACCTTATAAAGCTATTTATCAAAAACTATTATAATTGACTTTACTCAACACACTACCATTCAAATTATATTAAAACTTTATTGTTTTTAAATTCTACTCTCAAAATTCACCTATGTAAAAACTTGGGGGTTACATTAGTCACATTCGTTATAACATTAAAGCTATACCAACTCCACAAGTAAATAAAAATCAACAACACTAATGATTTAACAAGCATACCAACAATCATGTGTATCCAGATATACAGACAATCTTAAAAAGGTCAAACTCTAATAATAAAATGATGTCAGAACAACATTTTGAATTTTCTACTTTTTATACCCCATACTAATAGGTAATTAATCACTATTCTTCTTGGAACTCATCAACCCTAGTATCATTTTGACTTCTATATCCAACTAATAGGTCACCAATGCTATTATTGCATATGGAAACTCAACACTTGTAACTGAAAAAGGTAAAGGAATGAGCTGAAGTCTAGTACAGTATACCAATAATCACATACATATGAACAAGTAATAGCATACTCATGCATAAGTTTAAATGCAACATGTATTCCTTGAATTATCTATATACTATGGTCTTACAATCAACAAAGGGATAACTCATCATCACACAAAATAATATATAATTTATTAGATACTTCTAAATAATCATGACACTAACACATTCTGGATGTACATAGACCTTTTTAGGTGCAACTTCACTCAGTAAAATATCACACCAAGATCGTTAAATTGTCGTGATAATAGTATAAATACTTTCCACCTACTATCAGCATCCACACACAAGCAAAAAACAAATTCTATGGCTAAATAGTCATTTAGTCAAAATTTATGAATTCATCTTAAAAAACACAAGCAATACTCACATACATTTTCAAGTTAAAAATGCATCAAACAGTCCTTTAATTATCTGTATAACTTAGTCCATCGATCAACAAGGTGATAACTTAATATCTCAACACACATAAATATAAAAATTGGTTAATTTGATCACCCAAATAACTATGATATCAACACATCTAAATATGCCTAGATCCTTTCTAGGTACAACTCCACTTAGGAAAGCATCACACAAGGATCATTAAATTACAGTAATAGCGTAAATACTCTCACCTACTATCAACAACACAACAAGCAATAAACAAATTCTTATGGCAAAATATATAAGTCAAAATTATGAATTCATCCTAAACAAATACAGGCAACAAGTAAATATAAACACTACCTAGAGTATTGATTCGTCTTGAATTCTAGAATCAAATAAGTCTTTAGAATGACTTATACTTTCACATTTACCTACTATCTTAGATTTTAAAGTCTTATAAAGTAGATTTTTCTTAAAGAAAAAAAAATCAAATAGATTTTAATTACTTTTGCAAAGGAAAAAGGTGATTTCACAAGCGTTTTAATGTACATGGGCAATAGCTGGTGAATTTTGGTGCACTTTCAAACATAAAAATTTAAGTCACAGACAAAGAGATATATGGTCTAGTGTATGAGCTCGTGCATAGGTCATGCACTTCCAAAGCTTGAATTTTGTTATTATATAGAGAGGTAAATGACTTCATATACCAGCATGTGTATGGGTCATGCACTTTCGAAAATTGTCTTTTTGCGAAGTTTTTTCCTTCCAACGTGTGTTTTTATCACTTTAACATCATAATGTTCACAATTTTATCTGATCATTTCTTAATAGCACTAACATTCCGACAAAATCAAACTTTATATTGAAACCAAATTACCTTCTTAACTATTCTTCTTGTTCCTTTTTCTTCTAAATTTTGAAATCCTCGTTTTTTCTAAGATTCCTTGTACAAAATCTCTAGAATCCTTTGTTTCTACTATAAGGTATCATAGTTCACAGCATAAATCAAAACTTTTTCCATCCTATAATTAATACCATAAAAAATACGGTAAGAAAACAAGAAGAATCCCACATACTATCAAATCGTATTCGGAAAACCTTTAGAATTTTCACAAAAGATAGTTATAGAAGATGGAGTGAATCCATTGTATGTAGAAAGAAAGATGAAAGACAATTACTTAAAACATTTAAATACATTTTTAAATCAATGTATTTTATAGTGTTTGACATTATGATGAATTTACCTCCATCTTAAGTATGACTATTACCAATATGTCCTTTGTGAATTCATATATTTTGGGTATTTCACCTTACATAACTATATTAGTTCTAAGTATATCCAAATAGAAAATGTGAAGTTGAAGAAAACAAATTATCCATAACTTAATATAATTTTATTGTTTGAATAGTGAACCAAACTGGACCGCACCATTCTTTTGTTTGAAAAAAATGTAATGAATAGCATCGTTATGTTAAAAATAAAAGAAAAACCAATCCGTATATTATTGTTTGGTTCGATTGAAAGGTCAAACCAAATTGAATCACACCATGCCTATCCCTAACTAGTACCCAAACTTATCTAATGGTTAATATATCATCAAAATAAGGTTAAATCAAACATACAACATCAACTTAATCAATAAAGCATGAATATTAAATTTTTTTCCATGGTTTTATGTATTAAATAATACAAAATTATGAAAAAAATTATGGAGGCACCAAAGGCTATGATTATGAAAATATGCTATGAAAATTAAAGGTACTAATTACTTTGACCAAAAAAAATGATTTCTTTTTGGAAAATTTTATTTATTGGTAAATTTTTAAAAGTTTCTATATTTTTAAAGTTAACAAATATAACACACAAGAGATACACAAAGTGAAAAATTCAAGACTAATTTATATTGATTATAGTGATCAATAATAAATATTATCTTAAATGTTATTTAATAAACAATATCATTTAATGAAATAATGATGAAAAAGACAATAAAAATAGACATAGTCCATTTCAAGCCACCTACTCGTTCACAGTTTATGGCCTGTTGAACTTCTTGACATTTTTAACAAAAAAAATAATTTAAAAAATTATAAAAATAATTTTTTAAAAGATAAAATTAGATAACATGAAAAAAGAGAAAACAAAGCTAAAATTAAAATTAATTAAGAAAAATTTAAACTTGAAATAAAATTCAAGCTTAGAATAATAGTCTATAGTCTATTTATTAAAAGAATTATGTAAGATATGCATTTACTTATACACAAAGGCATCGCCTTTAGGTTATAAAGTTAATAATGTGGGATTACAAAACACTTAAGACACAACAACTTCCAAAGATAAAAACATGTCCTACATTGTTAATTGTTAAGAGAAAGCCTAACTTTAATCACAATAGCAACAAAACTGATTAATCAAATAATTAATCAACCTTTGATTAGAGAATAGATCTCCCATTGCCAATTGGATAACAAGAAAATAAACAATTGATTATAAATAAAAAACCAGATATAACGTGAAAACCCAGTGCGGAAAAACCACCGGATCAGCAGCGCTCAAATCTTCCACTATAAACAATATAATAGGGTTACAAGTTTTCCTCACTAGATCTCGCTAGTGGACATTACAATTCTTCACCACAAATTGGTAGATTACAACGAGAATAAGTTTTCTTCTAGAGTTTCTCACTGTAGGATTTCCTCTCTTTTCTCTTTTTTTCTCTCTCTAGATCTCTCTATCTAGGCTTGAGAAGATACACACCACTTATTCCTTACAAACCTTAGGATAAAAAAAAAGTATTTATATGCAGCACAAAGAGAAAACCAATAGCCACACATAGGCTGGCTCGTGTATTTAATGTAGACAAGTGACCTTTAACTCCAATTGCAGGTGTACAACAATTTCATCTCCTTTGTTTTGGAAAAATATCCTTATTCCAAGTCCTCTTCTAAGTATATGCCCTATACTTAGGATATCATGATTTCAAAGTCTTCTAAATATATACAACATGTAGTTAGGATTTGCTTGTGCAAGCGTCCTGGTCTATTCTTACTTAATTCCAAAGTCTTCTAAATATATATCCGACATATATTTAGTCTCCCTTTGGTTATAGACCTATATAAGTTAGATCTATAACCCAACAATCTCTCCCTCCAACTCATATAGGGGGTATCCCCAATCCTACTGCCTTCCTGCAGCACCTTTTGTCAAACTGAAACCTTTTACAATCAACTTTTGTCTTGTTCCTTGATTGTAAGTTCTTATTATCAATCTTTACCTATCTTTTCTTCAAAGGTCTCTTGCCTTTAGGTAGTTTCACTAAGTCAATTTTCCTGTTCTCATGCAAGGATTTCAGTCCATCTTGTATGGCTTTAAACTTTCCTTTCTTCTTTTCATTTCCCATGGCTTTCTTATGACCATCTGACTCTCCCCCATCATTGCGTATCACATACTCATCCAGATTGAATCTAACTGATGGTCTTTCATCTTTTGCAGATCTTCTCAACTTAAACTCTTGATGAGGCTCTTGGGATTCTTTAACTGAATCTCCCCCATTTCTACCATCATTAGAATCTCTATGTGAGAGTACATAATTCACATCTCTTTACTTAGGTTTACTAACATTAAGTAAAGGGTATTCCTCTTTTTTCCTTTTGCCATAATGAGGTGAGCTTCCATTTTCCTTCACCAAAGTAGTTACTATAGCCATCATCATCAAGTTTTCCTACATAAATAAGGTTAAGGCGGATATCTGGAATATATCTGACATCTCTAAGATTGAGCTTGCAACCTATGTTGATCTTTAAAACTATGTTTCCAATGCCAACAATGCTGGATTTATCATTATTCTCCATCCTGACATTACCAAAATTACTAGCAGTGTAGGTTAAGAAAAACTCACCATGTGAAGTCACATGAAGCAGGTACCAAAATCAACAACCTAGTCATCATTATGACTTGCAAGGCTAACACACTTCTCATCCCAGTCAATGATGATCTCATCATCATTTGTTGTTGCTACAGCTATGGTGTCTTCATTCTTTTCATTACCTTTACCTTTCTCTTTCTTTTAGAGTATGCACTCTCTTTTCATGTGACCTTGCTTGTCACAATAGTAGTATTTACAATTTTTCTTTTCTCTTGACTTGGACCTTCCCCTAGATTTATCAGATCCGTCATCTTCATCAGATGATCTTCTATAGCTACTTCTACCATTCCTTCCTGGCTTACCAGTAACAAGTACTCTAGAATCATATCCTATATCAAGATCCTTTCCCCTAGTCTCTTCATTCATTAAGCTGCCTTTCACAATTGCAAGGGTGAGCATTCCCTCTAGGGCAGAGTTACTAACAGACACAAACAGTGTCTCCCAACTATCAAGCAAAGAGCTCAGCAACAATAGTGTCTGGATCTCATCTTCAAGCACTAGCTTCATGGCAAACAATTGATTCACAAGCCCTTGAAAATCATTCAAGTGCTTCGTCATGTTGGATCCATCCTTGTGTTTCGGATTTACAACCCTCCTACTAAGAGGTTTTATTCAAGGCCATCTGCCTCTCATACATGGATTCCAACTTCTTCCATATGACATTCGCTCTCATTTCTTGGGCAACATGGATACACACTATAATCCACCTATTGTCGGATATAATCGATAGTTTTTCTATGCATGATTATCCAATCGGCATTAAATTTATCCTGTGGCTTTGTAGCATTATCTCCCAAAGGTAAATATAGATCTTTGCAATACAACAAATCTTCCATCATAGATTTCCATATAGAGTAATTTGTTGAATTTAGTTTGATCATCGTCCCTAATGATTTTACCATATCTGTGCTGCAACAAAACCCTAATTTTCTTTTTGAAAACATAGGCTCTGATACCACTTATTAGGAGAAAGCCTAACTCTAATCATAATAGCAACAAAATCAATTAATCAAAAAACCAATCAACCTGTGATTAGAGATTAGATCTCCTCTTGCCAATGCAATAACAAGCAAATAAACAATTGCTTATAAACAAAAACACCAGGATATAACGTGGAAAACCCAATGTGAGAAAAACCACGGGACCAATAGCACTTAAATCTTCCACTATAAACAATATAATAGGATTACAAGTTTTCTTCACTAGATCTCGCTAGTGGATCTCACAATTCTTCACCACAATTTGGTGGATTACAATAAGAGAAAGATTTTTTTTTTTAGAGTTTCTCACTCTAGGATTTCCTCTATTTTCTCTCTTTCTCTCTTTAGATCTTTCTATCTAGGCTTGAAAAGAGGCACACCACTTGTTTCTTACAAACCTCAGGATAAAAAGAAGTATTTATATGCAACACAAATGGAAAACCAACAACCACACATAGGTTGGCTCGTGTATTTAATGTAGGTCGGCAGCCTTTAACACTAGTTGCAGGTGTACAACAATTTCATTTTCTTTGTTTTTGCAAAAATCTCGTTATTCCAAGTCTTCTTCCAAGTATATGCCCTATACTTAAGATATCAAGATTTCAAAGTCTTCTAAACATATACAACATATATTTAAGATCTCCTTATGCAAGCGTGCTGGTCCATTCCTAGTTTGATTCCAAAGTCTTCTAAATATATATCAAACATATATTTAGGCTATCTTTGGTTATAGACCCATATGAGTTGGATCTATAATCCAAAAATCTCCCCCTCTAACTCATATGGGGGGTATTTCCAATCTTGCTGCCTTCTTGTAGCACCTTTTATCGGACTAAAACCTTTCACAATCAACTTTTGTCTTATTCCTTAATTGTAAGTTCTTATTATTAGTCTTTACCTATTTGTTCTTCTGAGGTCTCTTGCCTTTAGGCAGTTTCACCAAGTCAATTTTCATGATTTTTAATAGGGTAAGTACACGGTACCCTATATCCATTATATTGGAATACATGTTTTAGTGTGGATACATGGTATGAAAATCTTATGCATGTATCTATCTTATGAGAGTAGCTTCTAGAAAATATATATTTGTATCCTACCTTGTGGCACTCAATACCTATCTATATCTTATCCAACTAGTACAGTATAAGTGTATAACCTATATGATAAATTGTACTAATGGCATATTAGAGTTTTCAGTTATATTTATAATTTATTTATTTATTTATTATTACCACTTTAAATGCGACTAATTTTGTTTTCCTTTTTCTTATCTCTCTTCTCTCCTCTCTCTTGTGATCCTTTTTCCCACCTTTCTCATCTTACTCCCCACTTATTGCAACATGTGTCACAATAAATTTTAAAGGAAGTGAAATCTTATTTTTTGTAAAATTTATACATTATATATGTATAAATTGATGATTAGTAACAATAATTTGAAGTTATGGCTTGTCTGGTAGGATAAACGATTGCTTCGTCGGATTGAAGATAATGGAAGCATGAAGTGTGCATCGAGGACCATGTCAACAATTTTTTCCTTTTAAGTGACAATATAATTAGGTACAATGGTAGTAGCATTACCATCATGATTTGCATTTTCTATCTTATTACTTCTGACACAAAATATGACTCAACTTAAAGGGATAAAAAAGGAAGAAAGAAAAATAAAAAGAAAAGATCATTTCCGCTTACAGAAATCCAATAATTGATTTACACGTATAGTACAAGATCGATATCATTACACGATATAATGGAACTATATTTTTAGCACTTAAATCAATGTTTGGGGCTTTAACAAGTTTAAAGAGTTGTTTAAATTGTACAATTTTTGGTTTTGCAATTGATATAAAGGAATACAAAATTGGGGAGAGAGAATGGGTTGATGTTATTCTAAACTTATTATCTTAGTATTTTTAACAAATCACTACCTAGTCAGATTATCTTATTTTCATATGCATCTTATCTGTATCTATATCTATATCTTACTTGTATCTAATTTGTTTAAACTGTCTTGAGAAAAAATATTTGTTTTTCATTTGTATATTTTTTTTTATAGACAATCCAAACCAAAATGACGGTATGTTGTCAGCACACAATGAACCAAATGGAGCCTTAATGTCACAAAGGAACAATATATGTTCTCCTTTTGAAGTTCACTCCATGGTTTGGTAACTACATCATTGTGTGAAACAGTTACGATCACGCATCGACTCCATAACAAATTGTGGAATGGTACTTAAGCTTAAAGGGTTCTCCCTCTGATAGGCTAGTCTTTTGAGTTGGGCTCTCCTTTTGACCTTGGTACCTAACATTTGGTGCTCTTGTTGAGAGATCAATGCTAGTGGAAGGGGCGACCTGGAAAATGGCTACCTAGAAAAAGACTAAGTACAGCCACCAAAGTGAAAGCCATTTAGAGTGGCCCACCTAACGTGGGTCACCGAGGGCTTCAGCTGCTCAAGGGGTGGGTAATGTTATAATCCTACATGATTCCACCTGATAGGCTAGTCTTTTGGGTTGAACTCTCCTTTGAGCTTTGTACCTAACAAAAACAAATGTGCAAATGAGTCGAATTTAATCCCAAGCTATTTTAGTGATTGGATAATTTATTAGGTCAAGCTGGAACTATATGATGTTGAGTGTTGAATTGAATTGCTCACACCTCCATCAATCTTAAATCGAGTTTATTAGTTACTAATCAAATTTTTATCAATTTTGATATTAATATTATATTAAATAGAAGGAAAAGGATAGATTCTTAAATTAATTAGAAGGAAAAAGTATTAAATAAGCCGACTTTAAATTGCATTAATTGAGTCAAGTTTAAACTCATACAATGCTAGTTGAAGATGAGTTCTATTTTAGAATTTTTAATTAGATTGGGTTCTTTGGGTAAAAAATAAAATAAAATAAAATTTATTGAGTTCTCTCATGTGGAGTTTGAGTTTGGTATATTATAGTCTTATTGAGTAAATTTTTTTACAACCCTACGAAATCGAGTTTCAAGTTGCAAAAGAGCTGCATATTGCCTTAATTAAGATGGTATTCTAGGGTTTGCAAAGATAATTACGACGGGTCAACTGTAAATGAATTTTGCACTTTATTTGACTTGGACACTTACAACTTGACCAAGTGTCTGTTCTACTTATTTTGGCATTACAAATTGAACTAAGAGTAAGTACCCTTGCTAATTCTAACACCTTTTTTTTTTTACCATTATAACGGGGGAGGGGAGATTCGAACTCGGTACCTCTCACTTGAGGGATTAGGAATATACCACTAGGCTACAATACCATTGACAATCCTGACACCAATTTGGTGACTATGTTAATGTCATAGTTAGTATTGGAACGAATTGAAAAATAATACAATAGATTAGAATTAAATGAGTTTCGAATTGACAAATCTGTTCCTATGGTTTAGAAGCTATATAATTTGTTTATAAAAAATGCCTTAGTATGTATGTATGTATGTACGTAATGCATATATAGATGATAGAATAAAGAAGTAATTAAATTAGGTATTATAAATGAGGACGTTGTGATTATGCTTTCTAGTGGTAGAATCAAATTTCTCTTTCCAACTTCTAAAAGCACTTTCGAATATAGGGAAATGGAATGCACTTGAAATCATGATTTCGTTTAAGTCCATTTTTATATGCTAAATGTGCCATAAAAGCAATTGTTTGGTTTTGTAGATCAAATGGAGCATAATGGAATATAAATTTCTATAAAACCTACACCAAATTCATATGACATGTAAAAAAAAAAAAAACATAAACACAATGTTATAAGAAAATTACATTTTTTATAATGGTAATATCGTCTCTTCTTGGAGATAGGATTCGAGTGAGATTGGAACTCACCATATCTTTTCAAAATAATGTCACCATAAAAACTTCACTATGATTCCTTTGGCATTATCCACACACATACAAACATGACATATCAAATCCTTAAAGATAGGTAACTTAGATTAAAAATCAAGCCTCATAAAAGTTAGAGTCTCACAACCAGTATATATAATACTTATCTCTCTGGTTGAATCTTAAAATTCTAACAATTACTACGCAGCTTTCATAACCAAAATAAATAAATAAAAAGGTGAGTTACATTCATCCTTTGGTTATGATTAACCAATAAAATAATACTTCCACTATATAACAATGATCAATTATTTCGAATTAAATTAATTCTAATCTCGAAATAATTATTGACATGATTTTAATATCCATTATTAAAATCTCTAGTCATTACTATTTTCCTAATAATCATGCTATTGTGTGCTAAATTTCTATATACAAAAGAAGTGCTTATATCGATATAAACTAAGGTAATTATCTAGCCATAATTATTGAACACTCTACCACCATAAATCGAATATTGCATAATTAAATCTTTAACAAGACATCTTGATTAGAAAATTGTATATAATACCATTAATGTTTTATAATTTTACTTAGTTCTCAAAATAATTAGACTCAGTAAAATTTATTGTGGCCAATAGCCATGAACAACTCTTATCTCTAATGGAGAGCCTATGGATATGACTTTTCTAATCCAAGAGAGTTATGAATTTTAACTTCACTCTTTACTATCTTCTCTATAGTCTATAATGCACCCAACAATCATATTATTTACAATCTTTATTAAAAATGTGTTTGACGATATTAAAGTTTGATATTCCATATATATGATGCATAAAGGCCTAAGTTTAGGGATTATTTATAGAGCAGGACTAATGGCAATAAATATGTGGTACTCTGTTATAGGTTTCCTAATCACTCCTTATGGTCAAGTGTCTCTAATGGAAAAGACGTAAATGTAGGGTTTCCAATGTGTCAAAGTTGTGAAGGCGAAGAGTTGAGTTTGAAACTGTCTTGTCAAGTTTGTCTAAAAGAAAGAAAAATTGTGAAGGTGTTCCTTTGGTTACTAATGTAGCCAGGCTGATTTATGAGGCTAGGTTGGCAAATTACGAAGACTTGGGCAAAAAAAAGGAAGTTAACTCGATTGATGTGGGCTTGGCCCAATTTTATAAATAAGCCTGTTGCTTATCTCTGTAAAAAATCATTAGCTATGAAGACTGTTACACTTCGAATCTAAATCCAAGCATATCTAGTCTCAGCTATATATAATCCCAAAGTATTACATGTAAAGCTGTCTTTAAAGATGGTGTTTGTATAGAACGTTTGTCTAAATATGCCAAAAGAATCTTTACAAAAACTACTCATTAAGAGTAGTACAATGCATTGTATTACGCAAGTTTGTTGTTCATCCAAAACATAATAAAAGGCTTAATAAATATATTATCAAGCCTTATAAAAGATACATACAAGTTTGAATAGTCTTTGATAAAAGTTACATCATTTTACGAAAAACATACTTACTATTATATTACAAAAACATCATTTAATTGCCAGGTCATGATCTCTAGTCGTCCCTTTCATCCAAAAACTTTTAAAGTTAGTACCATAACCCAATTGATCATAAAACTTGTCCTCATCAACACCTATTATATGAAATCATGAGCCAAAGGCCCAGTGAACAAGTAACACAAACAAATACATTATGGCATACAATCTTAATCTAATGCAAATGCAACAATCATTGAATTATTAATCATTAATTAATTTCATCAAATCAACATAAGAGTGTTCAAACTTCGGAGACAAGCCATTGAGAACTTGGGGGTCCTGAGTAATAACAGCTGCTTAAGGAGTTGATAGAGCCTGAATACATATATCTCCTATATCTAACTGAAAAGGAAAATAGCTTCATTTAAGGTTCACAGCCATTTCTCATCATTACTTAACTTAATTCATAATATCGCTTAGTTCAACCAGTCCCATAAACATAACCTAAATCATATTACTTCCCTTTAAGAATAAGAAAATGTTATATCGATATTATTACCCCTATCAATTACTCGTTGAACCACTTATAAAGTGTCATTGCATCATGACAATGATGGACTAAGTCCCCAACTACCATGTTAACATCATCATCAAGGTTGCCACTCTCCAGATCAGATTAAATGGTATACACACAAACAATTAACATATTTAAGTCATATTTGATTAAAAATCAATTTAGATATGCATATCCTATCAACCAACAATCAAGTTATTGTGTACCTGTATGAACAAATTATTTGACAATGGATTTGTATGCGAACATTGAATTTGAGAGTCTATAAAGAAATCATTTCATATAAGGTTTAACATTAAACTATAATTATAAATTAAGTCATTCATTAATTTTCAAACTTAGATAATGTCTTATAATAAAACATAACTTAGTATTCATACACACACACACACACACATGTATATATATACATAACACATTCTTAAATTAATTAATTTAATTATTCATTTATTATTAATTTTTTATAGAGGGGAATAGATCACGGGCCTCATCGCCCATGATCGGAGGAAGAAAAAGAATCATAAGAGATCACTCTGCTCTTCACGGCCGTATCTAAAGCCATGACATCCCTCACATGCACCATCATGACCATGATAAAGGGAAAATTGTGATTTGAGAGGATCACACTCCATGTAACGGCTGTGATTAGGTCGTGATATGCAAGAATTCATGCCTAAAGGAGATCACAGGCCAGACAACGCCCCTGCGAACAGGAGGATCCTCCTGCATATACCAACTCAGAATTTTCTTTTCATAACTTGTTGCCATGGTTCAACATCAAACATAAAAGTTCAAACTCAACTTGTAACTTATTATTAAGCATCAAAAGGTCTATTTAAACTCACTACTTCACACCTATATTAACAAACAACTAATCTTTAAAAAAACAACGCCAACTACTATATTTTCACTACTAATACAACAAATATAAATGCAAATAATCTATTCAATAAAACACCACAACCAAGTTCTTAACTCTTCTCCTACGAGTTCTAATAATTTACCTAGATCATCAAAACAACATTCAGCTCACTAAGGAAACATTTGAACAAAACTTATATTCATGGAAGAAACAAGTAAACAAGAGCTTAAAAGGAGAAATAATATTTACCTTAGTCGACTTTAACTTATAGATGAAACTAAAAGGAAATATTAATGAGTTTTGAAAAGAAAATTAGATAAAATTTGTTCAGAAATGGTCTTCTTCTTCTTCTTCTCTAGAATGTATCGGTTTTTAGGGCTTGTTTTGGATTTGAACTTTCTATAAATTTTTGTTTATTATCCCTTTAAATCTGCCTTGACTTTTGAGGCAGCTAAAAGAGAATAAAAAGGACTTGGGCTTAGGCTTAGTTTTATGTTTGACCTTGGGTTTGGGTTTAAAAATCTACTTAGAGTTTGGGTTTGGTCTATTTTGATGAAAATCATGGGCTTGACTCACTCCAACATGCATTACAACACAATTGCTAAATCATGCCAACACATTATGTTCTATTCACTAAACATTTACTATTAATTTCATATGTCAAACAAGAAAAACATATACATATATGCTATTTAATTAAGCATGAAAGTTTAAGATATTTCAATAGCAATAGAAATAGTACGTAGTAATAGTATAAAATATGGTTACAAAAATATATTCTAGAACTTTGGCATAGTTGGCATAACTAATCACATGCCATCACCACGACTATCTTTGTGTGAAGTATTATGTTTATATATAGTATCTCAAAAGACACGTAAAAAAAAATAAATGAAAAATACAAATATGACTTTGTTACTCCAATAGACTTGTATTCGAGTCTTGCTACTTGCACTTGAGTAGTGATTGTGTGTACCATTGTGACTGTAATTCCATAAATTTCCTATTGCTTTGATCATCACACTTTGGGTCGTGTCCAACGTATCCACTTAAATTTTAATACCTACTTGTATAACTTTGGATATCTTTTCCTTAATACAATGAGGATAACCAAAGTTATATAATATGTTGGTCTAGATATCTATATCCCTTCTTGATATTTATCTTACTAATGACAACTTTAAATAGTATGATGTCATGAAATTCTCACTCATAATGTACACGTTATTATTCTATACATCTCTAATTATTTGTGAGACTTTATTATAAAATGTATATGAGTAAAAAGGTATATATGCATAATAAATGTGTACTTTTATTAATATTTGTAATTATATATTAAAAAAGTATTTTAGCACATTGTGCACCATCACAACAGTAATAAGTTATAGCTAAATGTTTATAGTACAAATAATAAAAAAAAATAAACTTTTATGATCACATCAATTGATAGTCTAATCAATCATCTTACCATTAAAATAAATATAATAATTGATATATTAAAAAATGACTAAAAATAAATTTGATATCTAAACTTTGCACAAAAATTCAATTTGATACATTAAATTTTAAGTGATCAATTTTGAAATAGCCAAATTCGAAGAATGTATATATATATTATATATATATATTTGAATTGTTTGATATAATTATATTGTGTGAAATGTGAATGAGCATGTGATAATATAGATTAGTGTTTATGTTGAGTACGTGTTATTAAGTTTAGGTAGAGTTAAATTTTGTTGATGCAAGCTTGGAATGTCCTAAAACATAGCAAAATTCGAGCCATGAAAACAAGCCCAAAAACATTAATTCTCGGCCTAAAACAAGCCCAAACCCATAGAAAATGAAGCCTCAACTTCAGCTACCCCAAAAGTCAAGATTAGGATAAGTTTAAGCCCCATACTTTACCAAAAACACTCTTCCAAAAACAGACCAAAATTCCATACGAATTTTCCCATCTTTCTCCAAACTTTCTTCCTTTGTCTCTTCAAGCAATATCATTTAAACTCTTAGCAAGACAAGCTCTTAGGCTCAAGTGTTTCTCAACAAGCCAAAGCTTCCTAAGGTAAGTTTATACTTGATTGAAAACTCATTTGCTTGTTTAAGTTTCTCTAGACATGTGAGTTTTATGTTATCATGAATATGTATGTTGAAATGAGTTCTTGAGAAGTTGCATGTGTTATTTGTAGATGAAGTAGGATTTTGATGATATATGAGTTATTGGTGTGTGCTAAATAGGTAATAAGTAGTGTTGGAGTGAATGAAGTTGGGAATGAGTATGGTTAAGAGAGTTTAGAGAAGAATGAATAGGCTAAATGAGGCTTGGATGAGGATTTGTGTTTAAAATGGTAAATATAGATGTTTGATGAGTTGAGAGTGAAGATTATGTATGTTGAAAGAAGTTAGAATACATATAAGTTGAAGTTTGGTCTTGGAAATATGTTTGAAGGAAGTTTGAGAATGAAAAATGTGATAAAAAGTTATGTTTTCAAAACAGGGAGGTCTTTAATTTTTCAAAATATGTGCTGTAGTGTACGCCGTCGGCACAGCAGTCAACACTATCGGTGTTTGGGGTATTCATGGGCGTGGACCGATCCCATGAAACTCTTGAAAATTTTGATAAATTTGAGTTGCTGTCTACACCGGCTAAACGTCATCGATGTAGACTACAACACTACCGGCGTTTAGCTTAACACTATCAGCGATGGCAAGCGTAGAATTTTTTGTGTAGACTACACCGCCTTAATGCCCCCAGTATTCAAGACCGGCATATCCCCTGCTGTTTTCCCATTTTCAAAACTTAGTCAAACATCTTTCCAAGCTTCCCATTTAATCTTTTGATGATTTTATGAGTTTGTATGATAATGTTTGATGTATAAATATCGAGTTAAGATCTTGTATGAATATTTATTTGATTTTTTTTATCCTTTGACCTAGATATATATATATATGTATATATATATATATGGAATAGAGTTAAGGATATTAATATAAGTTGAAATTTCTTGTAATAGAGATAGATCCTCAGTTGAATACTACTTTTGATTCTCAGGTTGATTCAAGTATGCGATAACATGCTTGATTCTTTGCTTAAGATAGGCATACTTTAAGTTTATTTTAATTTAAGAAAACTTAAGAATTGTTTGTATGATTGTCTTTTGGGCCGTTGAATTTGGTTCGGAGAGCGGCACCCTGCTCAGATTAGGAGCATGGTAGTTTAGGTGCTTAGACCATCCTTGTCATGATGCAGTGACTTTCATAAGTGGTTCAACAGATAGTCGATAGGGTATTTGATATCAGTATAACATTTACTTATTCTTAAAATGATGTAATATGATTTAATTCAGTGTTTATAGGAACACCTAAATTAGGTGATATTATAGATTGAGTTAAGTAAAGTCGAGAAACTGCTAAGCACCTTAATTATGAGATTACTTATTCGTTATTGGATAGATTTATTTAGGAGGTATAAATATCCAATCTACTTATATCAACCTCCTGAGCGTTGAGATCATTACTCAGGTTCCCTGAGATACCCCTGTTGTTCGGAGTTTGAGTACTCTAGTATTGTTTGGCTAACTAAAGACTATTTAATAACTTAATGGTTGTGGCATTTGCATGTAGCCTAAGCTTGTATGCCATTAAGCTTGTGTTTTCATTACTTGTGTACTAGGCCATTGGCTCATATTTTATAAATTGTAGGTGGTGATGATAGCGATGAGTTTTATGCGAGTATAGGCCATGGTACAGACTTTGAGGATTTCCTAGATGATTTGTGAGATTAGATGTGGACCATGGCCTTTGATGGATTTCCTTTTGTAATAGACTAACTTAAAGTATTTTAGGATATATGTAATAGATGTTATAGCTTTGTCTATCTTTTATGTTTTTTGTATAAGGCTTGTTATTAGCTTTTGTTTGTAATATCTATATATAACTATGTATGTTTTAAGTTTATATCTTTTATGAAAAATGTGATGATGATGATGTTATGTTTTCTTAAAAGTTTTAAAAGTCAATAGTTTTCAAATTTGTTCTTTTGGAGATTTAGACAAACAATTATTCAAACACTTCTTTAAGGACAACTTTACATATAATACTGCAAATTATATGTGGTTGGGAGCTATATTCACCTGTTTTAATTATAGAGGTGATGTCGGGTCCTTACAAATTTAATACTTAATCAAATATTTTATGACCATTTTCATTATCACCCCATTAACAATGTTTACTTTGTTTATTGACATGAAAGAAAAAACATATTATTGAATTTTTAGAACTTCTCCTAACATCGTATAGCGTTGTTTCATGTTTAAAAATAGAAAAATGGTATTAGTGAGATAATAAAATAGCAATAAAAAGTTTGATTAGGTATTAAATTGATAACTTTAAAATTGAAGCATTGAATTAAATTTTTATACAAAATTTAAAAACCAAATTTAACTCTTTTATTTTTTAATTTTAATGTGCAATAACAATTAGATGTATAAGTCTAAATTGTTAAATAACCTATAAGTGTAGTTCCGTGAAAAAAACCAATGCACCATAAAGTTTTTATGGAATAGAGGAAAAAAAAAGCAGGACGATCTTGTCTAATGATGTCTGAATCTTTTTTCTGTTCAATGCTCGTCCCATTTTAACCTTCGCTTTGTTCATACAATTGACTAGTTGTAATAGTACCTTGAGCATTTTTTTAATTTATTTTTTGCATTGCTTTAATTAACTCAACGGTTTTTAAATTTATGAAATCTAACTTGCTTGCTTTAACGCTTTTTCATTTTTCATCTTGTCGTTTATTTGCGACTTCCTAGCGGTGCATGCCCTTGTACAAGAAAATCTTTATTCGTTCATGTGTATATAGAAAGTTATTTAAAGCATTTTAAAGTAACTTTGTTTATTAAAAAATTTTAAATTTTATTAATAAATTTTTTAATAGAATTGCTTAATAATTTTTTAAAACTTTTTTAGCTGCCAAGTATCACATTCTTCTAATAAAAATATAAGAGAAGCTTATCTAAAGAATTCATTTTTTGAATTACTTGTCTAAGGAACTTATTTCATGAGTTGCTTAATTAAAAAACTTTGGTCTTAATTTTCTTGTCGAGCAACTCTTTTACTAACTTTTTTTTTGTTTATTGGATTGTTTAGTATGGTGTCAAATAACTCTAATAAATGGAGTCTAACCATTACCCACCTACTGCACTCTTTGTCTTTCACCACTATATGTATCTATGAGTGTGTGTGTGTATCGTGTATGTCACGGGCCTGTTTTAATTTTGGATGACAGCAGCTTTATCTTATGCCGATGAGATTATCTTGGTCAAGTGCTCCTTTCGCCATATATCTTCGGCATGACTCGATCAGCTATAGGTTAATTGATTCTTCCTGATATGGACCGAATATAAACAAATCAAATTTATATTCAATTCTATTCAACAATAACTTAGTTAAGCTACATAAATCTCGAGCCACTTGAAAAATTTATCAAATGTAATTAGAATAAAAAATATTTTTTTTATACAAGTATCAAGTTAGAATTTATTGAGTACAATTTTATGCCTAATTCAAAATTTTAAACTTTGATTGAGTTGATCTTACATCTAAGCTCATCAATATGCCGTATTGATTCTACATTTTTATAACCCTAATATTTCGACCTTAGATTTTGAGAGACTTATCTCAGCCTAACACCTAATGGGCTGGTGTAAATCATATCAAAAATGCAAAAATGGTTCATTTATTTATTTATTTAATTTTTTTGTGTGCATTACAATAGGAGTGGTAAATTCAAACTCATTACACCATATGATACAAGTGGTAATGCCGCTAGACTAGAGTATAATACTATAGTAGAAAGAGGATATTTAAAGTTACAAATCATATTTGTTTTATGCTTTATGATTAATTCTGTAATTTGTTCTCTCCCGTTTTATCGTGTTAGTTAAACTTGTGACTATTACATCAATAATGCTCATTAAATTTAAAAAAAAAAAAAACTAATAACGGTGGCATTTACGGGTTGTGGGAGCACAAAATTTTTTTTCATTTTAGAATATAAGAACTCAATGGAATTTTGATATAATCGCAGAGAAATTTCTATATAATTATTGCTTAGTTTACATGTTTTAACTTCAGATTTCCTTTTAAAACTTATATAAACCAATATGTTACTTGGCAAAAGAATAAGAGAGACAAGACCTTTTGTAGTCCAATGATGCTTATGTATTTGATTTCCCCCTTCCAAAAATTCTAATAGATTGTAATGGAAGGGAAAAAAAACAGAAGAAGAGAATATTTAATCTTTTTTTACGAACTAAGTGGATGTTTACTTATGCTCTAGTGTTTACTAACTGTAAATATACTTTGTGGTTTAGTGGTTATGGTAATGGTTTAGGTTATTCAAAGGACTTTGTGTTGGTATAAGAATACTAATAATTATAATATAAAAAGGGAAAAAGATTAAGGCTTTATTTGGGTTGTCAAATTTTTATTTGTATTGCATCTATATTAAATTTGCATCATATCTATTTGATTAGTTTATAAATAAAGTAATCAATTTTTTACTAGTATCTATTCCTTGACAAACATCTCTTTTTTTTTTTTTTGACCACTTGACAAACATTTCTTTAAAAATGATAAAAATATGATGCCAACATAACCAAAATATGTTGAAACAAACAGAACAAGAACTACAATGGTCGTTATAGGGTTGGGTCCAAATAAATCCAAAACATTATATGGGAGGGTTTGGTCTGGATATAATGAAAATAATTCTATAGATTTTAAGGTTAGGTTTGGTAAATCCTATTGGTGGATGAGTTTGGTTTTATATGATTAGCACCAAACATATCTTAGTTGCATCCTTACTTTTAGAAAGATTAAATGAAAATTTTTGTTTTTTTTTAATTAATTATCAAAATGAGTTTGTATTTATTAATTTTTACCTTTTGGGAACAGCCACATAAAGGAGGGAAAAAAGGGAGGAAAAAGAGAAAAAGAAATGTTGGTGTAAACAAGATTGGCAAAGCGAACTAACAAATGATTTTCGTAATCTTTGGCATGTGACCTCATATAGAAATATTCCAATGGCGCTTACCTAATCCAGGAGGAGTAGTTTTACGTTAATTGACCGGACAAAGGTCTAGAACGATAGCACCTAACTTTCCTTGAATTGATGCGAATATTTTCACTCCATGTTAAAATATTCCACACGACTCTATTTAATTAATCGTTCATAAATTTGTATTTTTATATGTCATAAACTGATCATATTTATTGCAAGTCTTAAATCTTGTTGCGAAGATTAAGTGTAATGTATATACGAAAATTATTACCCTAATTAAGATATACAAAATTATAAACTACCAAAAGAGAAAAAATTTGGCAAAATGGAAAGTTTCCACACTTTTAACATGATGGGTAGAAGCTTCGCTCATTAATCACGGAAAGGGTTTCGTTCCATTTTCATCATTTCTAAATCAATAATTGATATTATTTAAACTTTTAACTATATAAGCATGTCTTAATAAATAATCAATTGTTGACCAAAAAAAAAAGAAAAAGAAAAAGGATATCTTAATAATTATACACGTAATATAAGGTTTTGTAAATAATATTTTATAGAAGACATGGGATAACACAATAAATATTAGGAAAAATGTCAAATTTGTAACTAAATTTTACCATTTCTTATAATTAAAAGCCTAATATCTACAACTATTAATCTTGTACTATTTTTTTTTCTTATTTTTACAATTAAATACTTAAATTTTACTAATTTTTGTAATCTAGTACTTGAACTTTATTCAATTTTGTAATTAGTTACTTAATCTAAATGCTAAAATGATATTGAAAAATTTGTAGATAATAATATCATGTGTGGTACGTGAGAATTGCTTAGAATGGAATGAATGGAATCAACAAGGGAATGACAAATTCATTTCTTTATTTGGATATAGACACATAATGGAATAGATACGAATTAATTTACATTAGAATTTACAAAAAATAAGATAAAAATTTATATAGGATAAAAGAGGTAATTTAAGTAAAAATACTTAATGAAAAAAGAATGAAATCACGATTCCGTTTTCTCAAACGAGGAACCGAATTCCACTTTAAAGCCGGAATCAGCGATTCTAAAGAATCGAAATTCCGACTTCTCATAACACTTTAAAACATAAAAAGAGGAATAGAAGCTGGAATCAAAATTTCATTACAATTCATTTCTGCGTACCAAAAAAATCATAAAAAGTTAATACTTTTTAAATTTTAGATAATTAACTATAAACATACAAAGTTAAAGCATAAAAATTTGACATTTACAGTTTGTTTTTCTGGCCAAAGGCATTTACCTTAACATCATGCGTTTGATCAGCGTTTGATTTGTCTATTTCTGGCTATTTCTCTACCTTTCTAAAGGTGACTAGAAATTGCTGCTGACGCTTATGTCCAAAAAAAAAAAAAAAAAAAAAAGAGGAGCACCTTACGCATGACGGCTGCATTTGTTGACATGGGTGTATAGGTGAGACTGGCTATGCCGCTAGGGCTTAGATGGGTGGGATAGAGCTCCAAATATTTCAACGCCAATAATATGCTGGCATAGGGAAGGGAGAAAGAATCCGAAAGAATGGAAAAATAAAAGAAGTGAAAAGAAAGAAAGTTGGACACGTTATTATTTGAATACAGGAGGGAATAATACAGGAGTGGAAGTTATTATGTTCTTTTTATTTTATAAAATTACCATAAAATTCGTCAAAGTTAACGATACGGATAAAATTCGTATCTGTATAAAGATAACAAAAGAATGAAAATTTGATTTTCCTGGATTTATCTATTTATGGATTTTAAGGTTTTCATAAATTAAACTAGAAAAATAAGAGAATATGAAAAAAAATTAATCTAAGAATTTGATAGAACCAAAGATTAATTTGAATTGGTTTATTTAATTATAACATGATGTGATAGCATATATTATAATCAAAAGAGTTCTTTAAATGATCAATTGATGCAAAACAAGGTTGATAGATTTAATGGGTATAGAAACTAGATAATTGATATTACAACATCATTGTATAATTTCTGGTTTAAAATTATAATCACAGTTCAAAAGAATAGATAAGACTAGACTGATTTGATTCAATGACATAAGTTCATTATTGAATAATGTCATTTTACAAGTTTATACAATAAAAACCAAACACCCTTCGGATATAAACATCTTGTTACTTTGTTGTAAATGAATTGGAAGGGGGATTGAAATTCAATTCAATAGGGTTGTAATGATTATTACAATAAAACAAAGAATTATTAGAGTAAAAGGTAAATATCTATAATGCCACTTGTCTTTATTACACACAGATGATAATTGTATATGTGATGTTTTCAAGACATGGGTATTTATGACAAAGTTGAAAAAAATCATTAAATAGCAATTCATGAGTTGCGTAATAATAATTACAATTGAATGAAAATTCATTATGAATTATCAAGTAAACACTATAATAATAGCTTTACATAGAATAAGAAGGAAATGAATATCTATTCATGCCAAAATATGGATTGTGAGGATTATAGGGTAGGACATGAATGTGTGTGTGTATATATTTTTGAATCTCTCAAAGTGTAAGATATGGGTGTAGAGAGGGTACAAATTCAAAAGTACTTTGAGTTGAACTTGTATGCTCAATGTGAATTTTGATGCAACAATTAATTGCACGATTAATTTCTTAATTGTGTTAAACTATATTTAATAAGTCAAACAACTGGGATGAATAACATGATAGAATATATGTGCACTTTGTGTATGTGGTGTTCTATAGAGATTGTGGAGGAATTACCAGGTACAAATTCTTAGCCATAGCCTTAGTCACGAGTGTCATTGAGGGCTTGATAGGTTCATTCATTAGGTATCAAGAAGCTCAAATGCCAAGCTCAATAAGTTTAAAGAAGCACAGCCTTAGTCATGAGTCTCATTGAGGGCTAGAACAGTTCATTCAACAACGCATGACAATCTTAAATTTTAGGCTTGACGAATTCAAAGAAGCACAAACTTGATCGTGGGTTATATCCAAGGCGTGACAAGTTTAAGGCACGACAAGCTTAGGACGTGAGAGTTCAAATCCAAGGCTCAATGAGTCCAAATAAGCACATATTTGATAAAGGGACAAATTCAAGACGTGACAAATTTAAGGCACGACAAGTCTGAAGCGCGATAGTTTAAAAATATGAGCCAATATAGCATGAAAGAGTTGTTATACATATTTAATACTTGACAATTTTAAGACATTATCTCTAATGGACATATAAGCCTTTGAAGACTATAAATACATATTCCTTTGGAGATTTAGATGACTTGAAAGAGCTTTTATTTACAAACAAACAAATTAGAAAATTCTCTTTACTTTTGTATTCTTGTTTATTAATTTACAAAATTTATAAACAGAGAGAAAATCAAAATTAGTGCTCTACTCTTATATTTGTTATCTCTAAGAAAGCATTTTAAGAGAGAAGGAAATACTTTATTTCTTGAATGTTAAAAAATGATGTACTACTCTATTTGAGCTTGTGTGATTATGATTAATAGTGTGCGAAGTTCTCTAACTGGAGGCAATTTAGGTGATCATAGAGAGTAGGAAGTGAGCTGAACTCCACATTAAATCTAGGCTTAAATCTTCTTTTCCTATCTTTTTTTATATTTCCTATTGTACTCTATTATTGCTATATCTGCTGCTATTAAAGTTTAAATTGATCCATTGCATAAAGTCTTATTGTTTGGGCATTTTAGGTCAAATAATCAATTCATACGTTGCCCTAATTGAGTATTTTCTAGTGTATTTTCATTTAGTATCAAAGCCTCATCTCTAATTTTCTAAACTTAATTGCATTTAGAGTAAAGATCATGTCATCTAATGCACTAGGGTTTCTAGAGAGACAAGCTATCAATAGATCATCTCTTCTAAGTGGGGATAACTACCCATATTGGAAGTGTTTGATGAAAATCTTTCCAAGAAATTAAAATAGATTAATATGAAAGTTAATAGAAAATGGTTCTTTGATCATTGATGGAGAAGAAGAAAAGGATTATAATGAAGAAGATTAGAAAAAATTATATCTAAATGAAATAACTATAAACATGTTGCACTGTGGGCTAAATGAGAGTGATTTTAATAGAATCTATACATGTATATCTGCTAAAGATATATGGGATGAATTTGGAAAGACTTACGAAGGAATTTCAAGAGTAAGAGATACAAAAATAAGTCTTTTGTGTTGATAGTTTGAAATTTTCAAAATGCTTGCAAATGAATCTATAGATGATATGCATAATAGATTTATCAACATCATAAATTCGTTGAGTGTGCTTGGAAAGAATTTTACTAATGTGAAAATAAATTCTAAACTACTCAGGTCTCTACCTGTGGATTAGGAAAAAAAGAGAACTGCTATTGAGGAAGGATAAGATTTAAGTGCTATGAGCAAAGAGGAACTTCTTAGAGTACTCAAAACATACGAGCTTATTAGAAAGTAAGTAGAGGAATCAAACAAAAAGAAAATTACTTTAAAAGCTACGAGTCATAATTCCAATGAAGATGATAATGATGATATCAAGAAACTTGCCTTGATGACCAAAAGATTTAAGAAGTTCATGAGATTCAACAACAAGATAAAAAGAATGGATGATGATAGTAGTTCATCAACATACAAAAAGGAAAAGAAGAATATGATAACCTGCTACAAATGTCATGGGCTAGGAAACATCCAATAATACTGTCCAATGCTCAATAAGGCATCTAAGGGATTCGGAAAAGAAGCTCTCATTACCATTTTGAGTGATGATGACTCAAGTGACTCGGACGAAAATGTGTGCTTTATGGTATTAGATGATGAGGAAAGTTCTCCATCTTCCCCTTCTTATGATGAAATGTGTGAAATGTATGATAAAGTATGTAGTAAACCAATTAAAATGGAGAAAAGGAATAACATGCTTAAAATCTTAATGATGGAAGTAGGAGAAGGATTGGATAAATTTAGAATTGAGCATGAGGAGATTAAAATGGAAAATGAAAAGCTTCATGAAGAAATAAATATTTTGAAATTAGAAAATGATAAGAAAAATAATAGATGTGAGAAGTTAAAAAGCAAAATTAATGAATTAAGCAAGATCTATGAGAAATTAACAATTGAAAGTGATTTTCTTGATCTTGAAGTTAAAACCAAAAACAATAAAAATAATGTTTCAATGTTGGTAATAATAATGAAATTTTAAAGCAGCTCGAAGAACAAAGAAATGAAAATACTATATTGAAAGCTAGCTTAGATGATTCAAAAGCAACTATAGTCAATTCACCAAAGGGAAAAAGAACTTGAGTACACTTTTTGGAAATCAAAGATGTGATTCAAACAAATATGGAATTGGCTATAACAAAGAAAACAGTTACAAATCCCATAAAACTCGATTTGTAAAAGCCACTCATGGGACATGCAACTACTGTGGCAAAACTAGTCAGATTGCACATAATTATATAATAAGAAAAACCATGCATTTGAATCATAAAAGTAAGTTAGTTTGGGTTACTAAAAGAGAAATCCTTGTTACACCTAACCGAAAAGGACACAAACTCAAATGAGTACCAAAGAAATAATCTTCTGTTTTTCAGGAATTTTTAAGCGGAAACAACAAATGGTACATGGATAAAGGCTGCTCTAGACACATGATTGGAGATGCTTCCAAGTTCATAGCTTTAAACTTGAAAGATCAAGGGAATGTCACCTTCGAAGATAATCGAAAATCAACTATTCTTGGTGAAGATAACATTTTAGCAAATACAGATTTAACTATTAAAAATGTGCTTTTGGTTGATGGTTTAAAACATAACTTGCTTAGTGTTAGCCAATTACGTGATAATGGTTTTGGAGTAATATTTCTTGCCAATAAATATTTTATTGAAAGAACTGACAATAATCAAGCTTAATTTGAAGGGTATAGACAAAGAAATATTTACAAAATCAGTCTAGATTATTTCAAATCATCAAATGAAACTTGTCTTTACTCTCAAAATGATAATAGTTGGCTATGGCATAGAAAATTGAGACATGCTATTATGGATGTAATTTCAAAACTTATTAAAAAGAGTCTTGCCAAAGGTTTACCAAAAATAAATTTTCAAGGATAAGATCTATCAAGCATGTCAATAAAAAAAGCAAACTAAGACTTCTTTTAAGTCTAAGGATGTTGTTTCCACTTCTAGGCCATTAGAACTATTGCGTATGGACTTATTTAATTCTATTCGAACTCAAAGTTTGGGAGACAAAAAATATACATTGTTTATTATTGATGACTTCGCTAGATATACATGGACTTTCTTCCTATCATCTAAAAACGAAATAAACAATGTCTTTTTTAGATATTGCAAGAAAGTTTAAAATGAAAAAAAAAAGGTCTTAATATTATAACTATCTAAAGTGATCATGAAGGAGAGTTTGAAAATTATGAAATGGATGATTTTTGCAATAAAAATGGAATTGAACATACTTTTTTAGCTCATAGAACTCCACAACAAAATAGTGTAGATGAAAGAAAAAATAGAACTTTAATTAAAATGGCTAGAGCCATATTGTATGGAAACAATTTTAAATACTTTTGGGCTGAAGCGGTTAACATTGCATGTTATATATCAAATAGAATTTTCATAAGGCCAATTATTAAGAAAACCTCCTATGAGCTTTGGAAAGGAAAAAGATCTAACATTTCTTATTTTCATCCATTTGGAACTAACTGTTACATCTTAAACAATGGAAAAGAACGACATGCTAAGTTTGCTGCTAAAAGTGATGAAGGCATTTCTTTTTTTTTTTTACTCTTTAACTAGTAAAGCATATAGAGTATTTAATAAGAAAACCTTGGTTGGAAAACAATATCTTCATGTTGCTTTTGGTGATTCTTTGCCTCGTATATGTTCAAGTGATGATATGGATAATATTTGCGTTGATTTGGATAAATTTTCTCTTGAAAATAATAGTAAAAAAGAGATGAACATAAAAAAGATAGTACGAATGAATCTGGTAATAAAGATCTTCCTAAAGAGTGAAAATATGCAAGATCACACCCAAAAGATCTGATAAGAAGTGAACCTTCTAATAGAGTACAAACAAGATCTTCCCTAAGAAATATAAGTAATCCAGTCTTCCTATCCTAAATCGAGCCTAAAAATACTAAAGAAGCTTTAAAAGATGAGTTTTTGATACAAGCTATGCATAAGAATTAAATCAATATATAAGGAATGAAGTTTGTAACTTGGTTCCTAGACCAAATAATAGACCAGTTATTGGAACCAAATGGGTTTATACAAACATGATGGAGTTGGAATAACAACTAGTAATAAAGTTCGATTAGTAGAAAAAGGATATAATCAAGAAGAAGGCATAGACTTTGATTATCCTAGTTGCTAGACTAGAAGCCATTAAAATGCTTTTAGCATTTGTTGCTTTCAAAAATTTTACTCTTTTTCAAATGGATGTCGAAAGTTCTTTCTTAAATGGTTTATAAAAGAAGAAGTTTATGTAGAGCAACCATTGGGTTTTGAAAATAATGAATTCCTTGATCATGTTTACAAATTAAATAAGCTCTTTATGGTCTCAAGCAAGCTCTTAGGGTTTGGTACAAAAGACTCAGTAGCTTCCTATTAAACAAAGAATTTTCTAGAGGAAAAATTGATATAACTCTATTTATTAAAAATCACAAGTTAGACACATTGATTATGAAAATCTATGTGGATGACATTATATTTAGAGTTACTAATATAAGTCTTATAAATGAATTTGTTGAATCCATGAAGAACAAATTTAAAATGAGTATGATGAGAGAACTCAATTTTTTTCTAGGTTTTTAAGTGAAGCAATCTGAAAATGGAACCTTCATCAATCAATCTAAACATATGAAAGAACTCTTGAAAAGATTCAAAATGGATAATTGTAAAATAAGACTTACACTTAGGAGCACAAGTGTAAAACTTGACAAAAATGAAAATGGAAAAAATATTTGTGAAAAGCTATAAAGAGGCATGATAGTTAGTTTGTTATATCTAATAACTTCAAGACCTAATATCATGTTATCGGTGTGTGTATGTGCATGATTTCAATCTTGGCCAAAAGAATCACACTTGAGTGTAGTAAAGCGTATACTTAAGTATCTTGTAGGCACTATTGAAAATTGGCTTATGGTATCCAAAGTTTACTTCATTCAATCTAGTTGAATACTCCGATGCTAACTTAGTTGGGTGCAAAGTTGATCAAAAAAGCATAAGCAACACATGTCACTTTCTTGGAAACTCCGTAATATCTTGGTATTTAAAAGAGCAAAATTCATTTGAACTTTCAACTGTTGAAGCTGAGTATGTAGTTGTTAGTAGCTGTTGTGATGGATTAAAGCATGGAAATGTTCCAATTCGATGCGATAATACAAGTACTATAAATCTAACAAAAATTTCGATCTAAAACTCAAGAACCAATCACATCGAAATTGGACATCATTCAATTAGATATTATATTCTAAATAGATATATTAGGTTTGAATTTGTTGACATAAACAATCAACATACTGATATTTTTACAACACTTTTAAGTGAGGATTGTTTTTGCACTTCGCATAGAGAATTAGGCGTGATAAAGCAAGATGAGTGCTAAATATCATAGAGCTAAGTTGATTTAGAACTTAATCTTAGGATAAAATAAGCTATTTAATGTTAAAATATGTTTTTTGGATACTTGTGAGATGTTTTGTCTGAACAAATATGTGATATGTTATTTTTGTGCATCATTAAGCTAAATTTATGCTAAAACTTGGTTTTAAACATGCTCAGTGATGCATTTTAGACTTATTTGAATATTTGGCACTAGTTGAAAATCATTTTAGACAAATTTATGCACTCTTGAAAAACCTATTATGTAATTTTTTGACAACAACTTGCACAAATTTGTGATATGATTTTTTTTTAACATGTATGTTGCTTGTGTATCTCTCATTACTTTTAATATTGTGAGTTTGTCTTCTTGTTTTTGATGAGTCCAAAGGATGAGAGAAATGTTGAATGCACAATTTACATGCATAGACAACGTATTTTGATGTGTCCAAAGGGGGAAAAAATCTGTTGAATACATGTTATAGTATCTATTGTGTTTGTTTAACCATTAAGTGTATCTTACACTTTCCTAGAATTAAGTATCAATTTGTTGAACCAAATTTGAGAAAATTCTTTTGAAACTCAGATGTTTATTTGAGAGGGAGTATGCTTAATTAAGGGGAGTTAATTGTGCATAATTGTCCTCATAGAAAAGGAAAAGATTGTTGAACTTGTATGTTCAACACTAATTTTGATGAGACAATTAATTGCATAATTAACTACTCAATTGTGTTAAACTACACTTAATTAGTCAAAAATTGGGATGAACAACATGCTAGAATATATATATGTAAAGACCCGACCCTCTAAATCCCGAGACTTAGAGTACCGAGTCCCCAACCACATATAACGTTTTCATATTATATGTAAGGTTGTCCTAAAACTAATAGTTTATGAAAATTGTTTGATCAAAACCACTATAACTTCATAAAGAACTTTTATACAAACAAGATTGCTAACAAAAGCAATTTATACATACATTTACATCATATAAACACTATTTAGTGTCAATACAAGACACTACAAAAATTACATGTTTTCTTACATCAAAAAGAATCCTAAGGGATCTTAAGGTCTTTACAGCAAATGGGCTTAACTAACAAGCCATCTATACATAACTTTTCCTTAGCAAAAATTCTTCCAAAAGTCCAGGGTAATCGGATCCTATTCGTCCCACTCATCCAGAAATCTCTCGAAATCGGACCCATAGCCCAAATCATCATACAACTCGTCTCCAATACCTGCAAAGCAGCAACAGTGAGCCAAAGGCCCAGTACACAATGACCAATGCAAAAACAATTCATCAATTTGATGTAATGCATCATTAGACAGGTAATTATCTTTATTACATTTTCTTGCACCAACCAACAGGAGGGTATTCAAACCCCGACCACACTTCAGGAATCCAGGGATTCTGAGTAACAGCAGCTGCTCAGGGAGTTGATATAAGCAGTCCGAATACTTATATCTCCTATATCTATTTCATGAAGATAATAGCTTCATTTAGGGTTTAAAAGCCGTTGCTCGACTCTACTTAAACTCAGTCCATAACATGAACCTAGTTCACAAGTTCCCATAAACTTTGAACTAAATCATGGTATTTCCCCCTAAGTTTAAGCAAACATTACGCAGATACGATTCCCCCTATCGGCTACCCACTTAACCAAAAGAATCGCTATTGCATCATAGCGTACCATTGCATCATGGTAAAGTCATTGCATCATGACTTGGTTAAGCGCCTAACTAACATGTCATTGCATCACGACAGGTTCGCTGCTCCTCGGACCAGATTAAACAGCGTAATAGACATCCAATTCATTCAAATATTAAGTCAAATCAATTTAAATCAGATTAGGAATGCCTATCCCTAGAAATCATCAAACAAGTTATTGCGTACCTGAACCCGTTAATATATAACTAGGATCTCTCGGTGAAGAACTAACCGAAGAATCCTTAACTGAAATAGGAATATCACAATAATCAATAAATATTGATTTCAATCTCACAATTATACATACATATTATATCTATATATTACAAATAAATCAAAGAAATTCAAATAATTGAATACAAAGTCATAAATAAGCATTTAATCATTCTATTATATCCTAAATCGCTTAATAAATACCTAATTACTCAAATAACACTTCGGAAAATTTTAGAAAAAGCTTTTAAAATTCAAAAGCGCAGGGGATACGCCGGCAGCAAAGCTAGCGGCTTTGAGCCGGTGTTTGATACTCTGAAAATCAACACTGCCAACGCTGGTAATGTTCAAGGGTACGTCGACTGCCTTCATTCTACGCCAGCGGCCTTGAGCAGGCGTAAAATCCAAAACCCAAAATTTTTCAAGACGTCCAGAGAGGTCTAAGCCGTCCGCCTACAAAGATACGCGGGCAGCTTTGACACATACGCCGGCGGCCTTGATTCCCAGAAGCCGGCATACAATATGAAAGGATGAATGCCGGCTGACTTTTCTAGCGAAAGCCGGCGGCGTTCGGCCGGCCTTAACAAATTTGAATCCAACGCTGCTTCTACGCCGGCGGCGTTGAATTCCCAAGTGCCGGCGTACGTTTAAAAACAGGCTTAAACGACAAAACACAAATCCCCTGTTTTTCTACTTCAAAAATTCTATCCTATAACACTTTCAAATCATTCTCAACTACATTTTCAACCTCATATACTAACTCCTACCTACACTACTCAATCTTAGCATCTCAAAACAAGAAATCAACACATTTAAACACTTCCAATTCCACTTCAATCCATTCTAAATTTTCCTATACAAATCCTCTTCACATCCTCTCAACACTTCATATCACTTCTACCATACATACACAAACTCACACACTCATTAAAACACATTCCTAACAATCCCAAGCATGAACAAACAATTTAAATAACACCAAACTCATTCATTCAAGAACTCATACAACACCACAAGAAAGGAAAACAAAACAACAATCATAATTACATCAATTCAAATATATATATATATATATATATATATACCTTGTCTTGAGGAGAACTTTGATTTTTAAAACTTGATATTGATCTTGACTTGAACTTGGAAATGAAATTGAAAGAGGAAGAAGAAAGAAAGAAGAAGAAGTAAAATTCGTATAAAATATTAGGGCTGCAAAAAGGGAGTTCAATTAAGCATAATTATGCATAAAACATATTCCAAATTTACCCTCTAAGGCATATGCAACTTTAATTTGCAATTTGGGTGAATTTGAGTCTCATTTGGGCTTCATTTTGGGCATAAATGCTAACTCAATTAAGAAAAACTCTATCAACTAATCTTATGGAAAACCAAGATTAATTTTATAAATCTAACTTAACTTAACACCTTAATGTATAAAGGACATAGTTTAATAACTATACTACACACTCATTAATACATATAAAACAAAGATATTAATTTCAATATATACATGCAAAATAATGCATTTTAGACCACTAGCAACATAACCATTATAGTCATCATGCTCATTCAATTCAATACTTAAGATAAATAATTAAACACATGGAATTTAAATAGAATTTAAATCTAGGTCATTTCATATATATATATATATATATATATATGCTTTGTGTATGTGTTCTTCACTAAAGATAGTGTAGAAATTAGCAGGTGTAAATTCTTTGACATAGCCTTGGTCGTGGTTCTCATTGAGAACTTGACAAGTTTATTCATCAGGACGCGACAAGCTTAAATTTTAGGCTCGACGAGGTCAAAGAAGTACAGCCTTGGTTGTGAGTCTCATCGATGGCTCGACAAGTTCATTCATCAAGGCACGACAAGCTCAAATTTAAGCTCAATGAGTTCAAAGAAGCACATATTTGACCATGAGTTAAATCTAAGGCACGATAAGTTTAAGGCATGACAAGCTTAAGGTGTGACAATTCAAATCCAAGGCTCTATGAGTCCAAATAATCACAGACTTGATCAAGGGTCAAATTCAAGGCGTGACAAATTTAAGGCACGATAAATCTGAGGCGCGATAGTTTAAAAATACGAGTCGATGTAATATGAAAAAGCCATTATGCACATTTAATGCTGGACAATTTTAAGACATTTTCTCTAATGGATATTTAAATTTTTGAAGACTATAAATACATATTCCTTTGGAGATTTAGATGACTTTGAAAGAGCTTTTATTTGAGAACAAAAAATTAGAAAATTTTCTAATTGCTTTTGTACTCTTGTTTATTAATTTACAAAATTTGCAAAGAGAGAAAATCAAAATTAGTGCTCTACTCTTATATTTGATATCTATAAGAGAGTATTTTAAGAGAGAAGAAAATACTTTATTTCTTAAGTGTTGTAAACCTGTGTATTACTCTATTTAAGCTTATGTGATTATGATTAATAAAGTGCGTGAAGTCTTCTGATTGGAGGCAATTTTGAACTATTGTGGCTTGTAGGAAGCGAGTCGAACTCCACATTAAATCTAGGCTTAAATCTTCTTTTCCTATCTCTTTTATATTCCCTATTGTACTCTATTATTGCTATATCCACTACTGTTAAATGTTAAATTGATCCCTTGCATAAAAATTTATTGTTTGAACATTTTAGGTCAAATACTCAATTCATCCTCCCTCTTGAGTATTTTCTAGTGTATTTTCAATTTGTACTTACTCTGAAACCCGTTATCTATTAAAATAATACAAAATAATATAAATAAATAAGAAATATATAATTTTTTCTATTTTTCATTTTATGATCACTTGTGTTTAAGATTTTCACTTATAAGCTACCTTGTAATTTTTTTTTTTATTTAGGAAAACTTGTACTATTTATTATTGAAGCATTTGTTATTATTATTATTTTTTATTTTGGAAAAAATTTGATTATATGTGGTTGAATTTCTAAGTCATATAAAAGTATTATTTATCTAAAGAGACTAATTAAAATAGGAGTGCCTTTAAGTTTTTGAATTTAGAATTTCCTAAATGTTTTACAATTTTGTTAAAATCACGTAATTAGGTTTTACAGGTGCTTGCAACAGATTTCAACTTTGACGCTTTTAAATTTCTTTCAATAAGTTATTTATAATAAATATATAAAATAAAATAGTTTTACATATTACTTTAACTATATATATTATGATAAAATTGAATTTAAAAAATAAAAAACTTTGTGTGCTTTTTGCCTCGTCAAACCTTACTAAGCATTAGAAAAAAAATAAAAATAAAAAAGAAAGAAAAATTTTATAAGTTCTAAAGGATACCTTATTTCTTGTAAGTTTTACTAGATATAAGATATAGTCTAATTATAGGAGAGGATTCATGTATAAAACTTCGTACCCTATGCCAATTTTTTTAATTGATTTTGTATCATATGTCTTACGAGATACGATGTGGGTCAGATTTCATACTCAACTTACGTTGATCTACTAAGTTCTGCATCACTTAAAAAGTGTAATCGTAATTTGAGGGTAGAACACAAACTTCACTTGGAAGTTCTATCAAGTTTGAAAATTTTAGCTCAAGTTCAATTGAATTGTCAATGACTGAGTAAGCTCAAATTTAACTCAATTCAACTTGTCTATACATGATATATCTAAATAATAGTTTTTGGCCTAATTAAAGTAATATTAGAATCTAAACTAAATTCAAACTTTAATCAATATTTATACTTGATTACAGTTTGGATACATATACGATTTAGTTGAGTTAAAATATGGAGCTGGAACTTGACTTAATAAATTATTTGACTATAATAATTCAAGTTTAAATATGACTTGATTTAGCTTAATAAACTCATCAATAGGATTAATGTGTTTACACTACTAGATAGATAGTTATTTTATATGAATTTCCTTTCCATTTTCTTTGATTTTGGCTAAAATATTTTTCATCGCTTCAAATTAAAGAAGAACTCTTTAAGAAAAAATAGAATAATTAATGAAAAATATTTTTTCTTATTTTATAAAATATAAAAGTGTAAGTTATTTTTCCATCAATTTACAAGACATATCTACCATCATTAACTATCAAGATACATTTATTATTATTATTATTTTTAGTATTTTCCTTTTGATAAATTTATTTCTTATTATAATATTTGTATTTGTTTTTTAATTTTTTATACTTAGAATATATGAGTTAATTTCAAGTTACACAAATAGAAAAAAACTATTTTCATAAAAACGTTTTTCATTTATAAATACTTTTCATCAAAATGAACGAAGACTAAATTTTATTTATTTTCCTTCCTCTTCTTTTTTTCCAATGTATGAAAAAAAATAATGAATATTCCCTTGTAAATTTCTTCCGATGCACTTTCCTTCTTCGGCACAAAGCTCGATGTAAGAAACGTGCCAAGGCGGCTTAGTCATTACAAGAAATCAACTTTCCAAATCAATCGTTGACAGACATATATGGACCTTGATCTAACTATTTATTAACGTGTTCATGTGCAACAACAAATGATGTTTTTGGAATCCACGACTGACTTCTGGGAGTGCCTAACCAATGTCTACGTCGTACAGCCTAATATTACAGAAAGTACATATTAACACCGTTGAGTTCGTGGTCTATACGAGAGAGCACGCTCGTGGTCTATACGAGAGAGCACGCGCAAATATTCATTATTCTATGTGCTTATGTTAGCGCTCACATAAGCATCTCCACCACTTGCTAGTTTATATTTTATAACTCTTGTGATCTTTGCTTTGCAAACCCTAGCACTAGAAGTCGTTAACGTTTCTGTCATTCCCAACCAAAATAATATTTAAGAGAAAAACTCGAATAGCTAATACACACCATATACGTATATATATTCGTATGTGATTGGTCAATACCATCTGTATTTTGGTAGTAATTATTAATTATATTTTATAACTCTTACTATCTTGCTTTTCAAACCCTAGCAATACAAAACATTAACGAATCTGTTATTCCCGACCAAAATAATATTTAGGAGAATCATTTAATCGCAAATAGAATCTGCCCATAGGGCTCTATGATAAAAAATCATTGATAGTTACCATCTTATATATATTATATATGGCTTGTAATACTAAAGTCTTTATATCTAATACCAGGTTAAGTGTGGATTTTGTATTTTGTTATTGATGAGACCGTTTAATTGTTTATCATCCCATGTTGAAATGATTATAAAATCGATATTATCGTAATAGGGACCATAACAGTTAGATGAACATTCCCATTATTACAACTGTAAAATAAACCTAATTATATACACTCTGTTAAATAATCCGTTTATAATGTTTTTTATACTTCTTTTTAAATATTAAGTCATTCATTCAGGTCATGCATTAATTATTTAAAATCAATTTCAAATACATTAAGATATACTTTTACATGCCAGAATTAAAGGACATATTTTAAATAAGCTAAAATGAATAATCAACTATACACATATACTTCAAAAAGATCATCAATGTATTGAATAATTAAAAAAAAAATCTACATAACTAATGTGGTCGTAACTATAATCATTATCATTTAAACACATATAATACAAATGTATTACCAATCAATTATATACAAATAGATATTTCGTGCCACATAACCAATGTTTACTCTATAATGTGGAAATATAAAAATTACAAGTATTTCCATTATCATTTGTCCAAAATCAAATTAATTTTCTAATAAAAATATTAAATGCACGAAATTATTTACATGAAAAAAAAATATCAGTGGATCTTTTACGTGTGTAGTTTAACATAGCTAGAATATAATTATTGAAATAGTGAATGGAGGTAGTTTCTATATGAATCTATATTTGCGGACATCTAATAACTTATATATTATTAACATGAAAAGGGTTATGTATATAAATACATATAATAAAAACTAGACTGTTGATATTTGTTATATTTATTTACTTAAACTATAGATTTCAGAAACTAAGTTTTTCTTTAAATGAAATTATTTAATGAAGATGATATATATCATGAATTCCGGAGGTTAGTAATGATGAGAGGACTAAATTTCTAATAACTCATATACGTTGGGCTATCCGTGTAATTATATGTAATTTCGAGCTTAAACTGTAATTTTAGCAAATATAGGAAAAAGCTAATTTGATAAATAAAGTTGGCAGACTTGAAATGAAAGTATATATTTTGATGGAATTATAATATTTTTTTCTTTTGTGGAATTATTCCGGCTCGCACATTTATTATTATTACCTAGATGAGAAATATATATATATTATATGTTTATAATGGCTATATTCCTCACAGTAAGTTTAACTTAGTAATATTTATGCTCAAGACAGGTTAGAACAAACATTTTAATAAAGTTAGGATCTTGATCAGTTTTCATTTGAGGCGAGATAAAAAGATAATTGATTGGTTATTAAGGATATTGATTCGAACAAATTACAGGGTTACATAAATATAAGATTAAAATGATAGTTGAATAAAGGCAATTTTGTAATTTTCAAAGTTTTTGTCAAATTGATATTTTTTTTCCATATTTAAATATATAGCTCTTGAAAATAGGTTGTGTTGACATATAATTCACTAAAATTGGGATAGAAAACGAAAAGCTTATGGATATAAAAAATTATTATATATCAACAAATTTCATATTCCACTTCTGCTTGAAGGCTTGTACTTATCCTACCCTCCAGTCATTTCACAAAGTTGGACCAGAGCCTCAATGGGGGGGACTTCTTTCCTCAGCGATTTCCCGAGAGCATGCTATGAGCACCCGTGGGGCGTGCCCAAAGCGCTCGTAGGGCATTATTACTCCATTGCAAAGGCCAAGGGCATTCTCATACTAAGTAGCCTGTGCTCACTTCATCAAAGCAAATGGACCGGCTTTTGTTAAGCGCAATATCAAAGTCCTGTTTTGTTGATATTCGTGCTATACCATGACCAATTGTTTACTAAGAGACATATTCAGTTCGAGGATCGTTTATGGATCCGTAATGCTGCATATGGTTTGACAAAGTTGTAGATTCTTGCGCTATGGATGAATTCTCGCACATGTCTTCCTCTTGTCATATGTCACTTAAGTGTAGTCTTAAACAACATTCTTGTTTAGTCGGTTGTGATTATATGAATGTGTATTGGGAGGTTACTATAGCTGACTGACCACATGCAATAAGTGTGGTGATGGATCTAAGAGAAGTCTTGAAATAACGACATATGTGTAGATGTCATAGCGAGAGGCATGGAAAGGAGAAACAAACAAACTCGAAGCATGCAGATGTAACAGAAGATTAAATTAAGTAGCCTTAATAATCTTTTACTTGTTTTTCATTGAATAAGTATTTTGATCTTTGCTAAAGATATTATAACAAAATTTCCGCGTTACTCTTAATCTTAGCAATTCATAAAATCTGTGCAAATAAGGAAAGGAGCCTCTTATTTATAGATACCGGAGGCTGATATTAATCATCCCATACATCTGGATGGATGGTTGAGATCAAACATTGTAGATTACCGATAGATCATTCTTGAGGATCCAACAACTGGTATTGAAGCCTTTTTTTTTCCTTTAATAATGGTATGGGTTTGAAGAAAACCCAAGGGCTTTTATCATCTATAAAAAGTCCAATTTTCTTATAAGAAAGACCATTTTAATAAAAAGTAGCTTATTGACATATTTTAGTCTATATAAGCCTTATTTCAGTTATATAAAGCTGAAATTTTCCCAAAAATGTATTTGTCAAATTTACTCTTTATGCATGAGAAAATCGAATAACGTCGAAAGTGGAGTAAATTGATCCAGGAATGCATGTTTTTAGTCTATCAAGTTAAGTCTCCCTAAGACATCCTTTTTTTTTTTTTTTTTTTTTTTAACTTGGTCTTCCAAACCTTGCTATTAGTCCAAAAACCTGGTTTTATGGCATTAATTAAATTTGGCTAAAAGCTTAGTTATCTAATTGACCTATTACAAAATGATTTCATGGTTGTGTTGTCTTTTAGTTATTAAGTATACTTCAATGTATGCTTAGAAATAATTCAATTGCATTCGTGGCATGGCAAAAAAGGATTTAAGGGGATAAAAGTAGACAAAGTGTTTGTATTGCTATTTTTGGGCAATTAGTGTCTAAACTTGCATATTTAGCAATTTAATACTTGCATGTTCAATTTAGGTTCTATTTAGTGTCTTAGTTAATGGAAAAGTTAACAACTGATATTTTATTATATATATTTTTGCATTTTAGTATCTCTACTTTAATTTTGGTTATATGTTAGTACCTATATACTTTAATTATGATACGTTTAGTGTGTATTCAATAATTAGTTTATCAAAAATTAAAATTTTGGTTTCTCTTAATTGATTTATTATTTAAAAAAATGTTATTTATGCAAATATTCCCAACCATGCATAACTTTTAGATATAATAATATCCACTTTTAACAAATTTTATATTGTGGGAAGCTTGTAAGATATGCTTTTGTTTAAAAACAAGTTCTCATACATGCCTTTTAACTATTTGAACCATTTAAAATTTGAAATACTTATATCTTGCAAACCAAATTGTAATATCCCTTAAATATAAGGTGGTGAAACTCTAATTATCAAGGTGCCTTTTGGTTTATTGGTTTTGAGTTTATCAACACTTTAAAATTAAGCATGCTTAGTGGAGAGCAATCCTAAGATGGATGACCTCTCATGAAGCAGCTAGCACCAAGGAAAAAACCTTGTGACATTTCACCAAAGTAGACAATTTATTGATGGGCGAGGTTTGAGTCATTTTATGTGGTATTAGAGTAGTTCATCAACGGAAAGAGGGGGAGCTAAGTACTATATAGAATAAACTATCTTAGAGTGGGGACACCTCTTGAGCTTCATAGGAGCACCTTTAGAGTCCTCCTTGCCTATATAATTATGGACTTGTATGATGTAATTGGTGAGGATGTTAGTTTTATATGTGGGGAAGGATGTAGTATCTTTCAAATATGAGATGTTAGAACTTTAATCATTAGGATGCTTTTTGATGTAATAGCTTCGAATTCATCAAAATTCTAAAGTTAAATATACTTAATAGAGAGTGCTCCCAAGTTAGATGATCTTCTGGAAAGTGACTAGCATTAAGGATAAAACCGTGCAACATTTTACCAAAGTAAACAATATCTTAGTTAGTGAGGTTTTGAGTCTTTATAGGTGCTATTAAAGTAGTTTACCAGCAGGAAGTACAGGGGATAAGGGCTATATAGTGCAAATTATTTAGAGAGGTGGTACCTCTTAAGCTTGTATGATGAAATCGATGAGGACGTTAGTTCTATAAATAGGAGAGAATATGATATTCCTAAAATATAAGATGGTTGAACTTTAATCATTATGCGCTTTTTTATGTAATGGCTTTGGGGTAATCAGGACTCTAAAGTTAAGTATGCATAGTAAAACACACTTTTTAGATGAATTAAACAAAAATGGTTCTTCTAGCTAGTGGCATAATACTAGTTTTTAATATAATCGTCCATGTTTGATACCCCTTTTATAGTAATTATAATATACATATACATATGCATTTGTTGGCCAAGAATGAAAACTATCTCTAGTGGTATTTCTCATGAATTATATCTACAAATAATAGCATATTTGGTGTGTTGATTCAAAATAAAGAGGTTAGGCTTGGTTTATTTTTGAATACTAAATACAACATTTGTAATGCTTATCTATGAATAGAGTAAGAACAAATAAACTATAGAAAAATTTTATAGTCTTATCAATTTTTTTTAATAGAACCATTTTCATAAGATATTTAATGGTTTACATTTATACCGAACCATGATTGCAAAACTAAAGTACTTAATATATCACTTATTATATTTATTTTAAGAAAAATATAATTAATCGAAATTCTTTATCAATGGGATTGTAAAAGTTCCATGAAATATAACATTGATTGAAAAATTAAAATTTATCTAGAGTTGAAATTACTTTCAACATCTTTTGGATTAGTTCTTGATAATCTCTGATGCCATCCCTCTAAATATAGTTGTACTGTTATATTTTTTATCATCTTAATATTTGCTAATGAGTAATCCAAATGCAGCAAGCTAAATACATCCTCATATAGATGGCTTAATCTTGGTTCCACAAAAAACATGAACGATAGAGGACTTCGTTGATTTTTACATGGACATAATGAAAATTGAATGTCCGAAGGGCCAAATGAGATGGGAGAATAATAAAGGTAAAATAATCCGAAGCACAACAATGAGAATGACATGTCAGCGGAAATATAGGTTAAGATTAATTTTGAGAGAGCTTAACACAGGAATATCTTCATAACAATTTAAGGATCGGTACGAAATTAGGATAACATACGGGAGTTCCTTGTATAAATGTCCGTCTCAATTATTTATTGAGGATACCGTTCAACATGAGACGGCTTTGTGTACTGTGTAAAGCACCAATGGCAGGACTGATAAATCGTGTGAAATGTAGAGGGCAATTTAAGAACAAAAGGTATGAAATTTTAGTATGCTACATGCTGCCAAAAGTGACGTGTAAACACAGATTATATTAGTATAAAAATTAATAAGTGGGAAAGAAGAGGTTCATGCACCTGGAGGACTGGAAAGAGCCGTGAATCCGACGTATTCATGGGAGAGAGAAACTAACCCGACAGATTCGGAACGTTCTTTATCGCACTAGGATTTGTTTACTGGTAAAAGATAATAATTCTGATATTATTTTATTTATAATTGAAAATATTTTTTAAAAAAAAATTAAATTATTCTAGAAATAATAAAATTTTAACTAAAAGAATAAATAAATTTTTTTCATCCCTTTCATATTATATAAAATAGATATACGTTGTATTGCTAATGGAAGAAGAAACAGATATTTTATAGTAATAAAGATAACTAAGATATTAGGTTAGACAATATACGATAAGTTTGATTTTGATCTCAAGGATTATAAATCAAGAAAGTTCTTTTTAGTTAGGATTGCAAATGAGTTATGTTGGGACAATATAGTGCCAAGCTCGAATTCAATTCGAAAGAAAAACTTGAAACTCTAGCTTGATTCAAACTAGATCGAATTTTATTTTTAAACATGAATTTGGCTTGGGTTATTATATGATAACTCAAATTCGATTAGATTAAACTTTATTATTTTAAAAAAAATTAATTAAATTAAAATGTAAATTAGAATTTGGGAATAAAATAGGGTTTTTAGTTAATATTGTCTTCAATATAATCAACATGTGCCATTGGATATGAAGAGGAAAAAAAAAATACAAAAAAGATTTTAAAAATGGGAAAAACATAAGATATATAAATTTAAAATATATATATATATATATAATATGAAAAGCTTAAATAGATTCGTGAGCTGTTTGAATTGAGTATTTTAAAACTTAAATTTTAAAATTGCTCGAATAGTTTGAATTTAAACCCGATTCGATTATAATTAAGTTGAAATTGAGTTATTATCAAATCAAATCTGAGTAATTCATGACCTGTGTTGCCTTGCTTTTAGTATGACCCTATTCTAAATTTCTTCAGTAAAAAAAACATTTGTTATACTTGGCTCATCCAAGTACACGTATCTTAAATGGAGAAAAAAACAAGAAATAGAAAAGCGACAAGATTGACGTTATAAATATTGAAAGAGATGAAACGACATGGGACCCAATCATGCATATAAAACCAAAGGAGACACGAGACACATGAATATAACATGCAATATTGCATATGGGTCTGGTATAGAGTATTATGATATAGACTATGCATAGAGAGTGTCTAGAATCTAGATGGTCCACACGACACGCCATAGTTATACCGTCGTAGACCTCACGGATGCATTTCCTTTGTTGGTTTAATCAATATTTGTTTGTTTTATATCTACTTTAATAATTTTATTTATTAAAAATAGATATAGATAAAAAAAATAATATTTTTATCCATAAATATATCTTACATAACATATATAAATAATATACATATGAAATATAAACAAGATATGAATGTAAATTAGATATATTTAAGATATAAATAAAAAAAAAGACCGAATGGATCCACATATTTGGTTAAATATGTGATGTTGTATATTTATATGTTAGGATTTGATAAATTCAAGATAAACCCGTTTACTCTCCATCTCTTTTGACGTGCAATAGCCTTCTTTTATGATAAAACAATAGCATTTTGTGCAAGTAATTATGGAGGCACCATGCTCCAATGCAAATGGGATGATGATTGCCGGCAAATTGTTTCCTTGTATAATTATTATAATTCGTTTTTGATATATTTATCATTATTTTTTCTTATGGTACCGACACTTTTTGACCTTACTCTTATTTGCGGTTTAGTTTGTAATGCGAACTTTTAATCCCGTTTAGCCACTGGACTCACCAAGATGATTATTTTTGTCGTGATCATCATCACCATTATCATTTGGTAAATCCATTAGGTTGTAATGCTAACTTTTAACCCTTTTTAGCAAGTGAATTTACCAAGATTATTATTAGGACCATCCTATAGAGTGATTTATGATAATTGAATCTACAGCCTTTGAAATAGAGCATCCACCTATGTCTAGGGCATTGGCTATCACATACGTGGAATAGTCTTGATTATTATCTAACAAAGCCATTACACGCTAATCAAATTTGATATGTAAAAATCAACAATTTATTAATTTTAATCAAATGAATCTCTCCAATTTGGATTTTGATGATTAGGGAATCAAGAAACTTAAATCATTTGAATAATTTTGCTATTCGTGTAATTTAATTCTTGGTGTGATATTTTATCCAATTTTACTGTGCGAATGTGATAGGTTTAGTAATGTAAACTTGATTGGAAATTCCCCCTCTTATTATGTCAATTATGTTGAAACACCTATAATTCTCACCTAACTAATTTATAAATTTAAAATATAGATAGTTTAATTTAATAATGTAAGTAAACAATAGGATAATATTAGATTATTTGACATAATTAAATTCGTAATAGATTAAATTGAAATTTGAAATTTCGAATGTCCTTTCAAATTCAAATTCCTAAACGCCAATCTAAATTCAATTCCTTAATCCTCATAATTTTTAGTTCAATTGCCTATTTAAAAATATCAGCTTTTGAGCCTGAACTTAAACTAAATATTGAATTTTCATAACCTTAATTCCTAAATTAAATCTCTGTTTCAAACTCTTAATTTTTAGCATATAGATTCTCAAATCATTTCCTAAATACTTTCAGAATGAAAGATATTTATCTGAAATGTTTAAACTTGATACCCTTACTCTAAAATATCTTTTAAATTATTCTTATCATTTCCTTTTCCTTTTTCCTTTTTTGTTTTTCTCTTTCTCTCTTCTCTTCTCTTCTTTTCTTTCCACAACACACCACACACCCCCCCCCCCCCCCCTCTTCTTTCTCTCAAATCAACGTCCAATCTCCATTTCAATAAGATTATAGGAGAAATTAAAGATAGAAAACAAGATGAAAGTTGGAAAATATGCATGAAGAAGCTACATCAACTAGGAAGAAGTAGTAGCAATAAAGACCAAGTTACTCAAGTTTGCTAAACATGTAAATTGAGTTATTTTCCTTAATTAATTGATGTGAATGCAAAAAATTGAATTAGGAGTACATATATGTAAAATTTATAATAATGTTGATAGATTAGAGATAAATGAACATATTTGCTAAAACCCTAGATATATGTATGTTTGTGTAGACTAAGTGTTTGCTAAAATGCCATGAAGGAATATCATATAGAAATGTATATAGGAGTGTTATAAGTTATGATTATGGATATGCATTGCTGATAATAAGATATTTTTGTTAAAGAATGTTGTAAGTAAGTAGTTAAAATTAAGATAAAAAGATAAAGGAATGCGTGATGCTTGATCCTCTTCCCATCACGGGTGTGACATGCCCCGTGATAGACTTGGATTTGGAATTTTAGGGTGATCACATGCGTGATGGAGACTGTGATCTTCACTGATCATGGATTTTCAAATATAACGGCTTAAATTACGACCGTGATGAGGGGTATGATCTAATCTGATCACATTTTTCCCCTTAATCACGGGCGTGATCCATCCCCTGGTGATTTTCATATAATAAAAAAAGTGAAAATGAAAGAAACATAAAATGAAATAAATGAATAAAGAATAATAATATGATATGTTAGTAATTGTATAAATAGGAATGAGGTAAGAGTATTTTATAGACTTAGAAACTAAACTAAGTTGACATGGGTTTTAAGTATAAAATCAATTTAATTAATAAACCTAAGTCAACATCGCTTGATGAGCATTAACGAGCTAAGATGAACTAAACTAATCAAGATTAAGATATATGATAATAATCTAGTAAAATAACTTAATATGACTTAGTAATTATATTAAATAATTTGGTCTAATCAACTTGAGTTAGTTAAATAATATAGACTTAACTTGTAATTGGCTTAGATGTAATTGAAATATGTAAGATTAGACTTTAATTAATATGAGGAGTACCTTCTTTCAAATATTTGTTTTCTAAACAAATGAGTATTTTCATATAAGATAGTAATTAATTTAAATACTTAAATGAATGATAAGGAACAATGATATTTTTATAAATAAAAGAAAAAAATAATTTGATAGATAATGGAGAACTGGTCGTATCTTGATGGGGTCATTTTTACAGCCATGGTGGGATTCCTACTTAATGTCTGATCAAATAGGTTTTAACATAAGGTTGTTGTAAGTTAATAATTGATTTGAATGCTTATATGAATTTAATTTCATGAAACAAATACTTCTTTACCTTTGAACCAACTCTCTATTATCGTTTAATTTCAATTAACTAGGTACACGGTGATATGCTTATTGTTTATTAAGATAGACATTCCTAATGAACTAAAACTTAAAGACGGCTTAATCAATAAGCGTTGCTTATGCTTGTGTTGTTGAATCTGGTCCAGAGAGCAAAAACCTTGTCTGGAGCTGCGGCACTATAGTTAGGCGCTTAAGCCACCTCTTACCATGATGCAATGGTATGCCACGATGCAATGACAATTTATAAATGGCTCGGTAGGTATTCGATAGGGCAAATGATATCGACGTAATGTTTTCTTAAGCTTGGGGCAAAGTAACATGGGTTTAATCCACGTTTATGGGACCGGTTGAACTAAACGATGTTATAGACCGAGATAAGTAAAGCTGTGTAATGGTTGTGAACCCTAAATGAGTCTATTTTCTTTTTGTTTAGATACAGGAGATATAAATATGCGGGTTGGTATATCTACCCTCTGAGTAGTTACTGTTACTCAAGACCCTCAGATTCCCAGAAGTGTGATCTAGAGTGTAACGCTCTAGTGTTGCTTGTTTCACTTTAATTTAAAGATATAAATTATTGATTGATGTATTGCATTAGAATAGGCATGTGTGTCACCTCGTGTGTGCTTGTATTGCTATGTATTGGGCTTTGGCTCATTATTCTTTTCTTTTCAGGTATTGTTTGAATTTTGATGATTGGATCAAGTTATGAGACGAATTTGAAGGATTTAGATGATGGGTGAAGTAGATTAAGATCGTGGTTATATTTTATTTTTAATAATTAGATTTATATCTTTGAAGTTTGTATTTTCTATAAGGTACTGGTTATAGAGCCCATGTTTTGTAATTCAATCTCTAAAGCTTGTTTTTCCATCAAGAAAGGTATGTGAGATACTGACGATATGTGTTGGTCCCAAAAAGTTACCAAGAGAGGGGATAGGGGTGCATTGGTCTCTTAAAAGAAAAACTTTAGCTTTGATTTTTCTAAACTTTAAACACTACCCCAATTAATTATAATAATGCATGGCTTTGAATTTTTTTTGCAATCACAACAAGTAATTAAATGCATAAAAATAAAGAGAAGGGTAATAGAACTTTGCGTAATGATTTATAGAAGTTCTGCCTTGAGCATCAGTCCTCTTTTCCAGCTTCAAGCCACCCAGTATTCTACATAGGTATTTTCGATTATATCCAATAAAAAACGATTACAAATAGTATCTCAATTCATTCTGTCAGACTTCAGGCTAAACCTTAGCTATCTCTAAACTCGAAGTCTATTTGTAATCTAACTCTCATAAAGTAATCTAAAAAAAATGAGGAGTAAAAAAATCAATAATTCATCTCAAAATTCGGCTCAAGGAATGAAATTTCAAACTAACAAAATTTTGCACACATGAGTTGATATTTTTTAGTAAGGAGAGAGTCACTTTTTCATGTAAGTGTATTGTGTTTTTCTTGAACTTCAGTTGATATATGTCTTCACGTCTTCAATGGCTAGATGAGAATAAAATTTGCATGTCGAGATAAGATTTGGTCCCAATATTGTGCTCCTTATTGTTTGACGAATCTGCTGTAATATTTTTCAATAACGATTAATAACAAAGCTAACCATTCAAATAGATAATTGTTCTTGATGTTTATGCGTCTTCTAGAGATAATGATTTGTGTGTAAAATTAATTGTAGATCCTTATCATGCTGTAGTTGAGACTTGGGCAATATTTTAAACATTGTTAACCTTATCTAGATGAGAAACAACTTTTGATACGTTTCCAATTCAAATCAAATATATATCCCATAGATATCTTGTTTTCCATAATCTTCTTCAAATCTGAATTCCTTCTGCTGTTGAAACATGACCTTGGTACTTTACAAATAACCAACTTTAATAGAATTAACGATGCTTGACCGATGTGAAACGAATTTTGATTATGGAAACTTGAACTTTGCTATAAAAGACTTGAAACTTTAAGAATAAAACTTTGATGAAATTAAAACTTGAATCCCTTGGATATTTGAACTAACTTTTGGAACATATTTGAATGTATTACCCAAATACATTCAACTTTGGAGTTGGGCCTTTAAATTAATGAAAGATTTAGAGAAAACTCGATTTGCATCTTGCTATTCGTAATTCTACAGATTTTATCCGTGTAGCATGTCTACTTTTTGAGTTTCCTTCTGAGTGTTACCGCCTTCTTGATAAGCAGCAGGTCTACCTTTTTAGTGGTGCAGATTTCTTGACGAGCTTTCCATATATATTCCAAGTTAATATTTTCTTTGATGAACTTCTTCTATAAAGCCTCTAATCAACCTTAATTGATCAATTTAGTCTTCATATATATTTTACACTTGAAAGCTATACACTTAATAACTTTGTTAGTAAACATTTTTCCATGTCTTATTATCATCAAAACCAAACTAGAAGACTTAACAAAATGGTTTGTTTTAAAGTTAGGTTACTCAGGAGAGTAACTCATAGTTTTGTTTATGAGAAAGTTGATCTACTAGTGTGAGTAGAAATTGGATATGTTTTTATAAAGTTTGTTTTACCATTATAAATCCAGTTATCTTCACAATCTAACTACACGATTTCAGAATCTAAAACTGGCAAGCAAATGTTCATGACAAACAAATCTTTTAAAGAAGCCTGAGTATGTAATATTTAAGGTATTATACATGGTGATTGTAGACGCTTAGACCCTATTTCAAGGCGTTAAATACGTAAAGTACAATGTAGAGCAGTTTGATCATATAATTGATCATAGAATTTACATTTTTCTTAAAATGGGTTACTCTAGTTTCTATTGTTTTGCTTGTGGCTCCAAACAGAAAAATTTTACATGAAGACTTAATTGTCTACTTCTTGGAACTTGTAGCCGAAGTTATCTATTACTCTATCCAACCTTTCCATGAAGTAAATCTAGAGTGAGTAAAGATGCAACTGATTGGGTTGTTATAGGATATCTAGGTTTTAATATTAAATTTAGGAATTCCCTTAAAACCTTAAAGGGTTTAGGATCGAGTTTTGAATCTAAAATATAAAACCCTATAGGAAACTCAAGCCGACACATAAAACCCTATGGGGTTAACTTGTTGCCTCATTTCGAAATATTTACTTCAACCTATTATTTATATCTCTTTGTGAAATTTCTTATGAATATGAAGAAACTTTATAAGATTCAATCTTACATAGATATTATTTATAATATATCTAGTTGTATTGTTGCAAAAATACTAATAATTATAATATAAGAAGGAAAGAAAATTTGCAAATGTTATTTAGTGAGTCGTTATATGGGTGGGTTCAAGTAAACCTCGAAAGCTTATAGGAAAAACCCTATAGAGTTTAGTATTGGGTTATGATAAACAGTATAAGAAACCAAGATGGGCTCAGGTTTTTACATAATTTGTACTAAACCGACCCTAATGCATACCTAGGAGTAAAGGCAACTTGTTTTGCAAATCACTTAGCAACTAATAGTTGAATATTGATTTAATGGCTCATTCACTTTGTTGTATATAGTAAGAGGGGAATTAGATTCTAATTTAATAGGAATATAATAGGGTTTCAATTGCTATTATAATGTTTACTTTGTGCAAAAAATAAAGTAAGTAATTATTGGAATAAAAAAGTAAAATATTTATAATGCCTTTACATTTACTGTAGAGAGGAGGTAATTATATATGTGATATTCTCAAGACAAGAATATTTTTGACAAAGTTGGAAAATAAACCATTAAATGACAATTCATACATGTGGGGATATAAATTACTATTTACCATTTTACGTGATAGCAATTTATTATGAATTATCATTCCATATAAGTGAACACTGTAATAGCACTTTTACATAGAATTAGGAGGAAATGAATAGCTATTCATATCAAGCGAATAGGTAAACTACAAAAATATCTTCTTCTTTTTTTTTTTATTAAATCTCTTAAGAGAGTTTGGATGCACTGTCTTTTGACTGGCCCCTCCTAGAAATAAACACCACCACCACCACCACCACCAACAATAATAATAATAATAACAACAAGATCATAACCCTCACTAGGAGAAGTGTCACATCATCATTGTACTAATCTTGTTCATTTTTTATATTATTATTTGATGTCTTTCTATGAAAAATAGAGAACAAAAAGTTCAATGAAGTCTACATTCAATGAAATGGGATGTTGCTTCCTTTGTCAAATCACTATAAAATCATAAATATCTTCCTTGGTACTACATTATTGTACACTAATCCTGCAAGGCTGCAAGCTGCTAGCAATATAGAGTAAATCATGGTACATAACTCTTATAGAAAATATCCTTTCATAAGCAAAATTCATTTGTCAACTGTAATTTGATGGAAGATATGTCAATCTATGTTATTCATATTTATCTATGAATCAATTTATCTCGTACTATCTTATTTTTTACAATACATACATATATATATTGTTCTTTATTAGAAAAGTTGCAAACTTTTGATTTAATGTAGCTTCTCCATCAAACATAATTATCTAATTGTGTAAATATTTTCTTTCGAGAATATGATATTGTGATATATATGTCGCATGAAGGATTTGTCTAGATAGACACCCTATGTGTTGAGTAGGGTCAAGACTCAACCTAGATTCATTGGATTCGAAGTAGGGTTTCGAGCAGGTCATATGAACCAAAATCCGAACCTGCTACATTATAGGACATATCAAACCCGAACCTATAGCCCTATAGGGTTTTCCTTCTATATCCAAGCCTGCCCTATAGGGTTTACTATAAAAACCCACCACTCGCCCGACTATCAATCCGATTACCCATTCAAACCCGCCCCACTTTTTTTTTTTCTAAATAGATTCAGTAGACTTAAACCAATAAAATAATAGTCTAATAATATAGCCATTTACCTTCTCTTTGCCAACCTGTTTTCAAATTATGTAATAAGTCAAAAGACATACAAATTGAAATATTAACCTTTATGAGCATAACAATTCTCATGCAAACATGAGTACATGACTTAAACTGAATTTTAATGACAAGTTATAAAATCCTTAAGTAGTCTAATAAACATAAAAGAAAAACATTTTGAAGCTCCTCCACGTCGTCTTCCTTACTTCTCCTTGCCCCGTGGACATGTCTTCACACAAATGCCCTATGGCATATAAGGAATAGATATGAATTAGAATTTAGAACTTACTGAATAAAGCTTGCTAGCTTTATCAAGAAATGCCAGTATGTGGATAGTAAATACCAACACTTGGCTTCAATAATCTATAACATCATCATCATCGATATCCAACTTCTCAAGCTCATCTTCTAGCTTACATATATCTATGTCATCACTACAAAAAGAGAAAAATGCTAAATAAAATAAGTACATAATAATGAAGGAAGTTAAATATAACATAATTTAAAGAAGTTACCTATTATTCAATTTGATAATAGCTTTGAGTGCACATTAATGCCTCTATTGCAGTTGGCTTAAGCTTGCTTCTATGTGAGGTGATTACCCATCCACTAGTGCTAAATGTTGATTCAGAAGCAACTGTGGAAACTGGTATATCCAACAAGGCCTTAACTATAGCTTATAGTGTAAGGAATTTGGTTCCACTTTGTTTCCACCCTATAAGGATATCATAATCATCATCACCATTACTTAAGGGTAGCAACGTTTCCTGCAGGTAGTGGTCCAACTCTATCTTTACTTGGTTGTCACCAGTAGTGGCGACACATGTTTTCATGAATTGCCACAATTTTGATTCTTTCTTCAAACCCTCATCAACATTACCTGTAGGCACAAAAGAGCTATTGCCCATACCCATACTCTTATTATTACAAGAATTACTCCTGTAATAGTATTCCTAAAGTAATTCATACAAAGTGTTCTTAACCATTTCTAGCTCTATGGAAGCGCCATAAACTTATACACCAGAAAGCAAAAAATCCACAGCTTTAAACTTGAAGCATTGATCTATAACAGTGTAGTACATACAACCATAATTGTGTGCACATCACTCCAATATTTCTCAAATTTTGGAAACATCTTATCAGCCATCATATTAATATTCAAATCAAGGGAGCCCTTCCAATCAAGCAAGGCTTCCCTAATTTCATAAACCTTTTCAAAATAATAGGTTGTTGTTGGGTATTGCAAACCAAAGAACAGATTGGTTACTTCATAAAATATGGACAACTTCTTGCAAATCTCACCCGCTAACTCTTAATCTTCCTTAGTGGGGAAGACACTTATAGTTTTTATCTATAAGTTGAACTCTATAGAAACTTCATTATATTCAATTGCAGTAACTAGCATGTCATAGGTCAAAATCCACCTTATCTTACAATCCAAGGAAAGCTTCTTAATAAAAGGCACATCTAGTTGCTTACACGCCTCTCCAAATTTTTCCACTCGTGATGGTGTTGTTATCGAATATAAGACACTGTCACAAATCCTCTTCATTATTTTTTGAATGACACTCGCTCCATTTTTGAAAACTAAATTTAAAATGTGAATATAGATAATTTCCTATCTAAACCCCATGCCATCAATGAACTGAATAGGCAATCTACAATTGTTTCATTTGTGTGTGGAGTTAGCATATATAGAAACCTACAAGGAAAAAAAAAAGGATAGATTGTAAATACTGTTAGAAACAATTCTTAGCATTCCAATTAGATAGAATGAAATTGTAGAAGGGCTTACTTTAGAAGCGAACTCCGGAGCATCCAATTACTATCAACAAAACGTATTGTTACTATCATATATCCCCTTTTTTGATTGGATATCCACAAATCTGTTGTTATTGCAACCAGTATATTAAGCCCTTTTAATTAGATTCGCACTTTTTCTTTCTCTGCACTATAAATGTTGATAATCTTTTTCGTGACGATGGTGCAGCTAATGTGTTTAAAATGAGGTTGAATGTCACTAATAAACTCCGTAAAATGTTCATGCTCAACCATTGATAATGGATACTCATGGACAATTATGGCCTTTGCACGTTTTTGCCATGCTAAACCACTTGCATTACAATCATCTTCGCTCCTGATAGTTTCCATAGATAACAAACATTGCCTAATGTCTATTTATCTGTCTTTTCTTTTGTACAACTCTCTTCAAATGGTTAAGCAAATGTGAAGTTTCATTTGAACTACTTATTGAAAGTGTCTTCTTATAGTGTTTGCACTTAGCTATAATTTCCCTTTTAACTATCTTTCTCACCATATCATTCCACATAACAAATGCTAACTTACGTTTATTTGTGTTGTCACTCTGATCCAAAGTCCTTGATACTTGAAAAGATAATATTTTTGCCTTTTGGATGTACCTCCTTTTCAATTTCAACTAGGGATTTTGATGGAATTTCATCAACATCATTCGCATCCATGTTTATCTCAGCTTTAAGTAATTTAACATCCACGTTCCCTGTATTGATGGTACAAAATTATAAATAATTTTTTATTTTTTTAGAACTATAAAAAATAAATCAGGGAGATCCTTAAAAAAAGAGTTTTTCAAATTATTAACATTGCTTTTTATGGATTCTAAATAGATGTTCCAACTTTGCTTATCTTATTTTCATCAGTCGATCCAGCTTCTCAATTTTTCTTTCTGTTTTTCTTTTCCCCTTAAGTGGCAAACTTTATCCTTAACCTTAAAAAAAAGAGTTCAAATTATTAACATTACTTTTATGGACTTGCGCATGTTCACTTCAAGCCTACAAATTAAATGCAAATTTAAATGCTGTTACAAATTCAGTTGAATGTCAAATTAATATTTGTTAACATCAATGGGGATGGAGGAAGGGCTAATTCAACAACATACATACTCATCTTGATAACATTGATAAAAAAATATCAAATTTGACTAAATCAAAGTTTTAAACCAGATAATTGTAAATAAAAAATCTATCAATGATGCTCTCTGCTTAGTGCATTCATTTTCCTCTCTTCAATCTCTTAAAAAACAATCAACACTCAATATTTCCAATGTTTAGTTTAAAACATGCAGCCTTTATGGCCTTAATCCTCCTCTAACCCTCTAGATTCTACGCAATAATTTTATGACTATGAAAGATAATAAAACATTCTTCAGCAAGAATTTGAAACTTCATATAGCAACATCAACATGCCCTGTATTCAGCATGCCATAGTAAATAAGAAACTACTAATCTCTTTAATGATTGATCAATAAATCTCTGCATCACACATACAATTTTTCTTTCAATTTCTAAATAACATGACACACCCTTAAAGAAACTCACACGTCATGACACACAGACTAAAACAAGAGGAAAAAATGAATGAAACGATGTCATATTCATACCATTTGAGCTTGCCAAACCCACTTGGCACCAAAACTACGGTAATCATCACAACACACAAACTTCACTCAGCAACCAAAAACAAACAATAACCTCAAAAATCAAAAGCTAAAATGAAACTCCAAACATACAATTATAAAATCTTAATTCCTAGGAAGACAAAAGTAATTGTTCAGGGAAAGTAGTAGATGGTGTTATGAAGATAAGTTGGGAACAAAACAAAATACACCAAAACCAAACAATAGTATTAGACAAAGATAGCGTTATTAAGATATGTGCTACATCTAATTTAGGGTTAGGACAGTTGTGCATCAAAACTAATTTTTCAAAGAGAAAGCAAGATTGGTAGCCAAAGAGAGAAAGAGAGAGAGAGAGAGCTTTTACCTGTTGGCTGGTTTGCTGGAGCTAGACAACGACGATGGGCTGGACAATGATGATGACTGCTAGACAATGGGCTCGATGATGAATGTTAGACAATGACCTTTGGTTCAACTGATGTACGATGATGGGCTCGATGATGATGATGGTTAGATGATGATGATGATGATGGCGAAAGCAAAGATTGGACACACTGGCAAGATGAGAGAGAGTGATAAAGTAAGGTGTAAGGATGAGAGAGGAGACCATGGAGGATTGGACCAAGGAGAAACGAGAAAGAAGAGTAGGAGAAGGAAAGGAGATGCGGCGCAGAGGCAGAGTGAGTGGGAAAAAAGAAGTGGTTAGGGTTTACTTTTTCAAATTTAGCCTCTTACTCTATTACTGTTTAGTGTTTACATTTAACACTCTTTTTTTTTTTTTTTTACTAGGACTATCTGGTTGGGTGATATGGGTTGGGTATCCATCGAGTTTTAGTAATATCAAAACCCAATCTTATTACCTTATAGGGTTATTACCTTATAGGGTTTTTTTTCCTATGTCCAAATCTAATCTTATTACCTTATAGGGTTTTTATCGAATTGGATGGGTTGGAAACTCGTTAATGGCCGACCCAGTTGTATCTTTACCCCTCGACCAAGTCTGTGCTTATCAAGCCTTAAATTCAAACTCGTCGTACCCTTGAGTTAAACTTGTCGAGCCCTCGATATAGGTTGCGACCAAGGCTGTGCTTTCTTCTTTTGTTCCACTCGTTGCATCTTAGATTTATACTTCGATTCAACCAATCGAGTCATCGATGAAGTCCGCAATCAAGATTAGGGTAAGACAATTTGTTCCTATACAATCTGCAGTTAACAACACATATACAAACACAAACACACATATGTACCTTAAAGCTTAAACATATCAAAAATAAGTTTTGCTTATTAAATGTAGCTTAACTAAGTTGTGGAGCATTTGTGTAATACATTCTCTCATCAAAACAAGATTGTAACCAACCTTAGTTTATCAACACTCTCTCACAACATAATAAACACGCGATTAGATTACAAAAATGAATGATAAAACTAATTCTCTCTTTAAAGATTGATACTTTGCAATGTTTGGATGACTATTTATATGCTTCCATCATTGGGTACGTCTGTTTGGTGACAATATGTGTCAATTGACCTTTGACCCCTTCCAAGAAAGGTATTTAGATATGAACTAGCATGAAAAAAATCCAAAAATTAATTGCCATCATGGCTGCATCATGGGCCATTATCTCCTTGGGTTGATCTATCCAAGGTAAATCACGTCTGTTATGGATGCTGTGATATCCTCTGATCACATATCAAAACACAATGATGCTTGTGATTGATCCTTAATGTTATTGTTGTAGATTTCTCCTTTATTGGTCATGGCCATACCAAGGGTCTCTTCTTCAAATAACGATCGTATGAAGCATGTCCATATGAACAGTGGAGATCACTATATAAGTCACAGCCATATCGAGGATCGTGATCTCCTCTATTGCACATTTTTTCCTTTTTTCTTCTTTACAATGCCGATGATAGCCCCTTTATTATACATTTGAGACGATCACCATCCCTATCACGGGCGTGATCATGTCTGGATGCTATCTTCAACTTCAATTCTTACTTAAGTTGATCCAAATGTTGATGTTTGTCCTTTTTACACCTGAAATGAATATATTTTCTAATTAAGTACCAATTCCATTAAATTTAATCATGAATTAAAGCATAATCAACCATATTTCCACCATAATTAGTATAGTGATTTGCCCCTATCACGAACTCAAGTTTGTTTAATTAAACAAGCTAAGCTTGAGCTTTTCTTCAAGCTCGTTTAATCTATTTATATAATATTATATGTAATTATATATGTAAACGAGTTGAGTCTAAACTCATTTAGTTAAATAAGCCTAATGAGTCGAGCTTGGGCTTTTGAATCCCTAAAGGACTCGAGCTTGAGCCTGTACATTTCAAGTTCGTTAAAAGCCTGATTTGACTTGAACCTGTTAATTTGTTAAACAAGACGGCCTATACTTCAAAAACCCAACTCGTTTGTACTCCTAAAGGTCATGTACCATTTGCGACATTTACCTCCCTTTTTTTTATTATGCTCTTGCTAGCTTTAATTATTTGGACGACTTTAATACTTAAATTGCTATTTTGGCTTCATAGTTTTTCTCATTTTGAAAGTTCAAGCATATACTTCTCTTAAAACATACATATATATATAATATATATATGATTTTTCCAAAAGTTTGTCTATCTTATGAAGAAGTAAAAGCAAAATATAGAACTAGCTCTTTTTCTAATTTTCCACAATTTTGAACCCATAAAATTCGATGGAATAATATATGGATAACCTCTATAAGATGTGAGCGTGAATAAGATTCTTTTGTCACCATTAACTTCTATAATTTTCGACTTTGCTCGAGGGTTGGGAAGGTGTCATTATGGTAAAATCAAACGAGTTGCTGAGATTTAAAGCATAAAATCAGATTTTGAAATAAACCACTGAACTGTAAGGGTACTAGGCATCTTTATTGTGGATAAGAAAGAAAGAGAAGAACATTTAAATGGGGGGAAAAAAAAAAGGATCGGTTTTGTATGTTAATGGATTTGACACGTTGAATATGAGTGCACGTCCACTTTCTAGGTTTAGATTTTAAATATATATATATATATTTGTTTTTAACGAATAATTTATCTAAAGATATTTTTTTAATTATATATTTTCATTTTGTTTACAAGGTAACAGGATGAATGGTTCAATATGTTAAAGTTAAAATAAAGAGTCGTGCCAATAAATATCCATTTTTTAGGTAACTCATTTAAAATGTTGATGTTACTATTAAATATGAAATCTGGTTACTGATTTAATAGATAAAAACTTTACATACTAACCTCTAGCTATGTGCTTATATTTATCTATATGAGCATATGCAGTATTCTCACAATTGATTGAAGTAGGATTTAAAATCTAATTAGGGTGGACATTTTTCTGAGAGGGTTCGAACTAGGACCCAATCAAGATCGGTCACGATGGGTCTAGCATTAGATCCATCCTATTGGGATGGTTTGAAACTGCCAAGGCAGCCTATCGGGTTGGCAGGTTCTACATGGGTTCATCTCGTGGACCCATTTGAACCGGCAGGTCCACTCAAATTAAACAAAAATTACATTTTAGAAGATAAAAATTGAAAAGACAAAAAGGGTTGAATCCGCTTGAACCCATCCTATAAATCGATGGGTCCACGAATCTGAATCATCCCACCATCAAGACGGGATGATTTTAGATCTATATTTTGAGGACCTCAGACCTGGCGAACTATGCCCACGGATCGGACCCAACCCATCACAGGAGATGTATAATTTAGGGTGCTTATGGTGTTTAAGTCTGCTCTTTCTTCTCATCTAAATAAACATCCTACGAAGTGGTATAGATCCTCGGAGCACGTGGCCTACACACTTTGCAACCTGGAGTCGGTTGATATTTTGGGATTCCAAAGGGACGATAAATATGGTCCCCTGTGTCCTAAACAGGCAGACAGGTGGTCAGAGAGTCGGCCAAGACAGATGCATTGCATTAGTTGACCGTGGCAACACGCTTCTGCGGAGGGAAGGCGGGAGGAAGATATTTTCACTTTATTTTTGGCCAATGAAGATACCTAGCTTTGCCGGATGTACTATATTTACAAAAGGGTTAATAATAAAAATACTATTTATATTTTGTTCTATTTATAAAGACATAATCTGTATTAATTTTTTTAATAAATAAGTGAATTTAATTTAATTTAAAAGTATCAATATTATTTAATAATTTTATAATTTCGATCTTAAAAAATTAATTCTAATTTTTTTCAATTTTTTCATTTTTAAAATAATTTTAATATTTTATTTAATTTATTAGTGGTATTATTATTAAAATTAATTTTTTTAGAGCAATAAGATACTAACATATATTTCTTAAATAATATTTAATAATATTGATATTTTTAGATGAAAATTATGTTATCTATTTATCAAAAAATTAACACATGTTAATAATTGCAAATAAATAAAAATACATGTCATCTTTTTATAATCAACCCTTTACGAAATTTAATTTAGAAATATGCTTTTTAGGGCAAATAAGTTAGTTTATGTGTATATGAAGGGCGGTGTATCAAAACTTATTGGATCCTACAACCTATTGGATTTTGAATGTCTAAATTGATTTAAAGATTTATACTATAATATGTTATAAGAGCATACATATTTTGTAGAACATTTGCAAGATCCTTAAAATATCACATCGGTATTTGAAATCTTTTTTTTATTTGTTGAAAGATTTCACTACTTTATCTTTAAGTTCTTTATTTAAGATAATTCAAATCTTTTTTAGTTTTGTGGGTACATTTAATAAAGTATAAAAATTTAAAAGACCGTGAAAAATTTTACTTTTTAGAGTGCTTCCCAAAGAGAGAAGATTCCAAAAAGTTTAATGAACCCTCTCCATTCCATAAGATCTCAAAAAGTGAGATACTTGATATAAGGTACTGCGTCAGGGACTTCTAGATTTTTTAAACTTGTACTCATAGGGGCAAACTACAAATATAACTATATGATCACTATGCAACCGTGCTAAAACTTATACTCTATATATAGAGTAGTTATCTTATAAAATATTTTTGTAATTTTTTGAGTAAATGTCAAATTGAATATCTAAATTTCGCTTATTTGTATAATTAACTGTCTAATATTTAAAATATCAGTTTACTACCCATAGACCTTTTGATACGAAAAATAGATTTACTTTAGGTAGTTAATTACAAAATTTAGCAAAGTAGAAATTTAATTAGAAAAATAGATAAAATTTATATACCAAATTAACACACTTAATGTTCAAGTTGTTCACTATAAAAATAGACAAAATTTAGGTACCAAATATAACATTTACCCTAATTTTTTAAGATAACTTATGTTGATGCCTTCCTAATTTTATCAACATTGACATGACATATGCTAATATGAATTACTATGTCACCATCACATCAACATATTATTAAATATTACAATTATAAATATTAAAAGAATAAAATAAGAAGAAATTAAAATGAATTTTAAAATATAATTAAAAAGTGTTGAGTTTTTTATATAATATATATAAAGGTTTTAATATTTCTATAAAAAGAGTAATAATTGTCAAACTTGACACTTGGATTTTACCAATTTTTACAATTAATTACATGCAATTTAAAAGTGTCATCAATCCAGTACCAAAACATCATTTATTTTTATAATTAATTCCTTAAACTTTATCAAATTTCGCAATCACCTACCCTAACTTTATTTATTATTACAATTAACAATCTTATAAAGGCAATATAAGTGATGGAACTTCTACGATCCTGTTGATAGGACTATCTAATCAAATATCTAACCGTTAAAATAAATATAGTAATTGAAATATTAATTATTTTAATTATTCGATTATAGTTGGGTATGGTGTGAGTTGTTGGAGTATCGACGGACTGGTCCAGTAAAATTAATGACTTTACCATATAATTTTTCCTATAAGTGAATCTAAAAAACTTATAGACAAGAAATTGATACTATGAAACTTTAGGTAGTTAATTATATAAATAAGAAAAATTTAGTTATCAAATGTGGAATTTATGCTTAAAAAAAGTAACATTTTTTTAAATTATTTTTTTTCAGTTTATCATAGTTTTTTTTTAAGGTTATTAATATGTATATATGATCATATATGCAGACGACGCAGTGGCATCTCAACATTTGTGTCACGTTAGCATGGACAGAGACAAACGACTTGAATTACTATATATACTTTACTTGTCAAATATGAAAAATGCATAATAGTTGGTTTTACTTATAACATATTATTCATAGTGTATAGGGGTGTTAATGATGCATTTGATAACTAAACTTTATTCTATTCCACAATTAACTTCATCAACACTTCCTTTTTTAATTTAGTGTTGGGTTATTTGTCCTTTTGGCTTTTTTCCCCCTCACTAATTATGGACTGTGACATGCCATAATAATTTATTTTAATAAACATGTTATACTTAAGATAAATGTTTCTTATTTTAAATAATTGTGGAAACCACTCAGTAACTCTATCTTAGGAGATGCCACTTCTACGATTTGCAAGCATCTTATATGGGGGAAAAAAAAGTTTTGGACACATAGTAGTCCATAATTAGAGTAAAAGATTGCCAATTGGACAAATGATTTTAAGACGGAAATAAACATAAGTATTGTTTGCTTGTTGACCTTAAAATGTCCAATTGAGTGCTAAAATTTAACAATTTTAAAATTTAAGTAGTTTGTTGGAAAATTTCTAACACCAAAGTATGTTTATTGTGTATTTCATAGATTTTTCTATCACTGGTTATCTTAGATTTATGGTTTGTGGAATTGATTACCAATTATGACTTAGATTAAGTATTTAAGGAAATTTAGAAGCAAAATAGAGCTTTATACTTAGTTAAATGTGTTACCAAAACGAAGTGTTAAGTTTGGAACTTTGATCAAAGTTTAACTTTAGTTCAAATCTCATATCATGTGAAAGATAAACATGCTTCGGATATTATTACATAAGACCTCGACAAAATCCCCCTAAATAGGAGAAAGGAAAAATGTTTGTTAAAGAAAAGAAGTCAGTACAACTTCTTGACACTTGTTAAACATGTTCAAACGAAGTACTCCAAATGTAAAACGTATATATATGAGAGAAAACAGGTTTAAACGAATTGCTCTACAAAATTTTATAGAGCCCTGTTCAAAGCAAAAAGGCAGAAATTCAGCGCAAAGAAGCATTTTGTTTCTATCATTTAGGATGCATTACTTGAGTTTTGTGGTCTTAAACCATTTGGTAACTGATTAGGTCGCAATTTAATGCTTTGTCATTTTTCCAAGGATTAATAAATAAAACTCATTGAATAAGTTTTTCATTCATTTATTTTTTTTTTCACCTCAGTTATTGTCTTATTTCCCTCACAAAATCTTTAAAAAATCATTTCTCCTGCTGAATGCTGTTGTGGTTTAGAAACAAGGAATATTGTGGATAAACATTTACTGTTTCAAAAATGATGTTTCCAGCATGTTCTTGTAAATATATATTTATCACGTGTTAGATAAATTTAAAATATAAAATATCACTATAATAAAACAAACAGATTTATCACTTTATAAACACTTACCAACATGACTAAAACAGGATAAGATCAATATTTCTGGAACAGCAAATTCTAATCCCAATATTGCCATCCAAGATTCTAGACTGGTTATTCTGAAAGGCTTCTACGCTAAGTAAATTATTTACGCGGAAGACATTAAATTCATCAAGGAAAATAATTTATGGAGACGCCAGGTGATCATTTAAAGATTCCAAACCCGGTAATACGCACGTCCTCCCAGGTTTTATTCTCTCAGGTCATGGTGTCTTTTAACATCTTTATTCTTGGATACTTTAAAATCATCTTAATATTTAAAATAACTCTTTATATTAAGTAATTTTTTATTTTATTTTTAGTTATTTTAAAAAAGCTACTTATCTATTATTTATAATTTTTTATGGGTTTTATTTTATTTTATTATCTTAAAATAATATTTATTTTTTTATCTTAAAATAATATTTATTTTTTTATAAACATTAAATAAGTATGAATAGACCAATGAAAGAAATAAGAGGATTATTTTTTTTTATAAAAATTAAAAAATATGAAAGGATCAATGACAAGAGGAGTGATAGGTTGCTTGCCTAAGTAACTATGATTACCAATCAACTTAATAAGTAACTTACTTTATTACATAAGCAATTGCTATATTATCCATATCCTTTGAAATTTCAACTTTTTTAATCGTCTATAGTTATATTTATAAAATTTATGAAGGTTTTTTAAAGTCATTTCACATTGTATATATATTCAAATTTCTATTTTAAAGGAATACTTAATTTTTCACAATTTCATAATTCCTAGAACTGTCATATATATTCACATGAATGTTATATATATATATATATATATATATATTCTTTCACACGTCTTGTGAGTGTATTGATAGTGTAGATATCGTGCATTGTGTTTATAGTTTACAAGTATAGATAATAAGACACTATTGTAGTTTTTAGCTCCCCCGCCCTCCCAATATGTATAAAATCGACAAAATCATGTGGATTAAGTGTAATAGAAATCTTGTAGAACCATATACTTTAATTCATATTTTATCTTTTGTTTGGGGAAAAAAAAAAAAGGGAAAGAAAGCCTTATGTTACACTAAAAATTTACATTTAAATAATCTTATATTCATTTTAACTGAGAAGACATTCAAAATACACCGACAAAATCAAACCTTCACGTGTCAAATTTTCGCATAAAATGTGCATTAAAACAAATTTTTGCATGAACATTCAATGAGGGGCAAACAAGAAGGACTACATCATTGGTTCGGTATAAAAACACATGATGCTAGTGGTCAAAGAAGTACCAAGAAGCAACTTTAAATCAACTCGGCGAAAATGTATCCTAGCAACACGATCCATTACTATTCACTTTGTTCATCAAAGATAAAAATAATCAGTCAAACTTGGAGAATCCCTCTTGCCAATTACCATCCAGCTTTCACTGTCTTGGTATTGTTCCTTGTCGTTCAATGTCAAATTCGGAAAGTGAAATGTATAAAAGACGGTCTACTTGTGTGGGCACCCTCTATATTGGGGGTAATATTATATCTATTTTTTTCCATCTTACCTACTAGAGATAATAATATTTTATCTGCTAGGCTTCTTCCAACCTTTGAAAGTAAAACTAATATATAGAAAGCGATGAAATTATATGATTACCGATTTATTTAAATAAAATTCACATAGATATAAATTATATTTAAAAAAATTTACTAAAATATCAACGAAAAATCCTATATAGTACATGTGATTTATGTACAAGTATGATTCACACTTAGATTCATTGATAAATATATTAAATTGCTCTTTAAAGATACAATTTAATATTATAGATCTCTTACTAAATCGCATCTTGTTTATGCGATTTATTAAGGATGACATGAATCGTATAATCATTTTCGTGTAATTTGTATTTGTGTAGCTTTTTTCTTTTTAAGTTAGTTGACACGTATTTCACCCTATATAATTTAGTGCAAAAGATTATACTTCAATAGTATAAATATTAAATTTACAGCCTGATAAATCATATTTGATTTTTCCCCTAAATTAAATTAAATGTATAACTCAAATTAAATTGACATCATTCAAGAAGGGCTACAGTGAGTGCAACAATTAATAGTCATTCATGAAGTCTCTAGTTTTCTAAAGATTTATGGGACAGAATGAGGAAACTTCCTGTTTAGAGTAAGATTAGAGCTTAGATTTGACTTGGAAGTCTAGAAGGCAGCTTTAAGAAGGAAAAGAAAAAGGCTTTTATAGTCATAAAAAAACAGAGGATAATAGCAGCGACGGGCCTACGTAGGTCCAAGGCCCTCGAGCCCCACTTCATGGCCCAAACAGTTTTTTTTTTTTTTTTTATCATTATCCATTAGAGGAACATGAGTAATTTATGTGCTTCAAATTAATAAATATATAAATAATGATACACACAACTTTTTCTATTACAAATATTAAATTTATATTTTCATTTTATTTATTTGCAAGTAATATTTATAACATTTACATGTATTCTAGCACTAGTCTCTATCAATCAACACTAGGGCATGCCAATTGTTACTAGTTTATTCCTCCATATTTTCTTTTCCTTAAAAATTATTCATCTATTGTGCAATCAAATAAGTTAATTTGACTTAATAAGATAGAAGATTGTTGAATTAGTCATGTTATATTTTTTTTTTCTGATTTCGTCATATTATTAACCTTCCAGATCTATTTCATCTTTTATTGAAATCATTAAATTTTTTTACATTATTTTTTGACAAACAATTAAAATATAACATTAGTGGCGGTACGGTCCCGTTATAATTTTCCCTTTTTTTTGGCCATTAACATATATTAAAGATGAATCAAGTCCAATACATGACAGAAATCATCAGTATCAGAAACATCCGAAAAAGAACAAGCCTCCTTTTTTAAAATGCATACAAGAGGATTAGGAGGTACAAAGAGCCAATCTTTAGGACAAAGTCTCAATCTAGTATGCTTCGCAATCCAATCTATTGCCCTATTAGCTTGTCTTCGAACTAAAATTGAATGATTGAAACGAGACAACACCAATTTGATCTCTTGTAAATGGACATAAAGCCTCCACGGTTTTGCTGTTGTTGAGTGGACTACATTATATACTACGAAGCTGTTCACCTCAAAAATGACATTCTTCCATTATCTCTAAGCAGCATATTTTACTATTGCATGCAAAGCAATAGCTTCTGCTTTATCACCCGAATTAACTAGGTATAAACTAGCACCATCACCACATACCCTTCCCATTTCATTCCTTGCAATAATAGCCACGACACCTTCAAGCGTATTAGGATCAAAAGAAACATCTACATTCAGTTTGATAAAAGTTCTTGGAGGAGTATGCCATCTCTGATTATTGATGGATGATACCTCAGATGAAGGGGATAAAGGAATACGCTCACCTACTTGTTGAGTTATATTTAAGGAAACATGATTTGTACTTGATAGAAACTGTTGATTCGGTTCCATTTGAGTCTAATTTGATGTTGTAATGTTTTGCCAAAAAGGATGTGAATTGTCTTCCGACTAATGAAAATTGTCCAATTCAAGATCTTCACTCCAGGGGGATGGGAAGTGTTCTTTTGCTTTAGTTTTGGAAGCTATTAGCTCTACTTCCACTAAAGCTCTTCTTGCCGACTCTAGGACAGAATTCACATTAGGTTTTCTATCATTGAAGACCCCATTGCATCTTTCCTTCCACAAAATCCAAGATAATGTGCACATTTTGGCGAATAGCAACCGAGAATCCTATTTACTTAATCCTTCCTTCTCCACACAGCTTCTCAACCACACTTCTAATTTAGATATATTATTGGAGTCTATCCTTAAACCCAAAACAATAAACCAAATCCCTCTTTTCCATTCACAATATAAAATCAAATGTTCCACCGTTTCCTCCAATCCATAGAAAATGCAACAATTTGTCCTTGTCACTTTGCGTTTCGATAAATTACTTTGAGTTGGAATGGCATTATTAATTGCTCTCCACATAAAGTGTTTTACCTTAGGTAAACAAGGACAATGCCATACTTACTTGATGAGAAGATGAAGCACCTGGAACATTTTGATCAGAAGAACATTTTATGAAATTGTACGCTAATCCGACTGAGCATGATCCTGATTTTTCATATGGCCAAATGATACGATCTTCAAAGCTTATAGAAGCTAAAGTAATAGGCAAATTGCCTTTACAGAGTCATCCACAAACCACCATCTTAATACATTGATCTTCCAAGTGTGTAGCTCTTCATCGATTAAATCTTATACCAGTAGGTCTTGGTTAAATCTGTTGCTTCTGAATATTGGGCGATTACCTTCAAGATTCAATATCCATTTGTCCCAACCTACATTAATGGACTTGCCATTACCAACTTTCCACAATGCTCCTTTAATCAAGGTTTCCTTGCCATGTAGGATGCTTGCCCAACCTCAGGAATCTTTGGATCGTTTGGAAGCATATAAGAAGTGTGAGTGGAGAAAGTCTTTTCCTTTTAGAACTCGTACCCATAAGACGTTTAGATTTTGAACAACCCTCCATGCTAAAGAGGGCTAGGTTATAGTCCACCAAGTCTTTAAATCCAAGACCATCACGCCCCGAAGAGTACCATAAACGTGGCAACTCACCATATATAATATCAAGACTTAAGAATGACTACTTTAGTCATGCGAAAGTCTCGGTATTACATGTAAGGCGTTTAACATGGTAATAAGAGACACTTTTAGGAAGTGTGGTCTAAGCAAGTAATAATGAACATACAAGAATTTAGAAATAAAATAGACCATAACAAGAATTTAGAAATAAAATAGATCATAATATTAACAATTAAATGTCTATTATATGATTCTTAGGGGTATACCCCCGCTAAATTCTAAAGATCGAAATAACTAAAAGTCTTTACAATAATTTAAAATACTATATCAAAAGATTTTAAAGGAATTCTAACCTAACCTTTCAAATAGATTTCCTTCAAAAGCTCTCAAAAGAACACTTACATGGATAAAAGGAGACATCGGGTACAAAAACAGGTGTTCCTGCGAATACAAATATCTATAGGAGCGTAAGCTTACGAACTTAGTGAGTATAACCCCAATATCCATACATGAAACAAAATATCAACCAAGTTTATTAAACAAGTAAATGGGATGCAACAAGCATGTGAGCATACAAGACATATGATTTTCCGGGAGTCATATGTTGAATGAATTACGTCCTTCATTCAGGGTTAGGTATTCCGGCCAATTACAACCACTACTTCTATTAAAAACCATTTTTATATATCTTACCGGCTCCTATACGCCATTAAAAACATATAGTTATTACCGGCTCCTATTAGTCGTCAATTTATGTAGTTTTTACCGACTCTTACTCGTCACATACATAATATGGTTATGCCTACCACCACTATCATACACTTGTCCCACCAATTGTATGATAGCGAATACAATGTGACTCAACATATGAAGTGCATGTATCAACTTTTATTTAAAGCCTAGCCGTTATATTTTAATTTCTTACAAATGATCAACCAATTTCAGACATTTCAACGTGCTAATAAACATATAATTTATTATAAACATATAATTTATTACAAACATTTCATGCTTCAATATACTTAATATTCTTTCAACATGTTATCATACATCTTCAATTTTATCTTTTCTTAAGTATAATGCAACTAAATTTATAAGCACAAACATAAGCATGAAAAATAAGGAAAGTAGACTCACTTGGCTATGACGATACTCCCTCAGTCAAAGTAGTCCTCGGGGTAGTGTACATCCTCCTCCTTAGTTTCTCAACAAAGAAAATACCAAAAATGAGTATTCCATGGAATTTCTAGTAAAAACTTCCAAATCTATTCAATAGTTACGGTGAAATTCGTGTAGATGGAAATTCCAACTTAAAATGACCATAACTTGCTAATTTTAACTCGGAATTTCGCATATAATATACCGTTTTCTACCTACTTAGAAAGATCTATCCATTTCTAAGGTTATTCTTATCATAAAAAGTCATTTAGGTCCCGAAACCATAGGGTACAGATTCACCACGAAATTTCTTGTTTGCAAAACTTAATTTGTAAACTTTTCTTTATCTAAAAATATTTGTACCAAAATATAGATATTACTATGGTTGGAAAAATCCATAAAATATATTGACTCATATCATATGCATGAATTTAATGAAATTGTCTCGACCATGATTCTTTGTAAAAGTAAAGTTTTCTTGAAATTTGGAAAAGCAAAACTTTTGAAAAATTCCACTTAGCTTATTAGAAAATTTCTTAAGTTATTTTAAGTGAGTATTTTCTCCTTCTTAATTCCATTTCTTTAGTCTTTTAAATTTCAAAGGAATGATTTTTGTTTTTCTAAGTTTCTTATAACTTAATTTTTAGGGATTGAGAGGGCAGTTTCTAAATACTTTTTGAAAGTAGTTTAAAATCTATAAAACTTTATACTTTCTTAATCTTTACTAAAGTTTGTTTTATTTAATTTAAAATGATTTCCTAAGTTATTTATAAATTTTACTCCTTAAGATCATTTTATTCTTATGAAAGAAATTTTCTTGATGTTTTGTCAAACTAGTCTATTCCTTCATATTCTAGAGTATTGGTTGAGAAAAATGAAGTTTAGTAAAACTTTTGTTAAACAAGAATTTGAATTTTTAATTTTTAAAGAAAACTTTTCCATTTTATGATTTTGTAAAGTGTATGTATGTATTTTCTAAAAATTCCTATGTTCTTTGGTTACTAAAATTTATGATGAATTCCTCTAAATTTTTAGAAAAGATTTACTAAGATAGATTCCTAAAATCATTTCTTTCATGAAAAAATTTATTTTGGAATAGGACTTCCATTTAAGAAAACCTTTGCTTCTTTATTTTTGTTGAGACAACAATCAATATGTTCATACATAATCATGAATATGAGATCATGAAATTATGAAAACATAAGAAAGACATATTAAGTAATATAATAAGCAAGCTAATAGAAATATCAAGAACCTTAGCTTCATCAAGGTATCCCGGGACTAAGAATAGACTAGTCCCAAAAGAAAGAAAAGGTTGTTTTGACTTGATGAGGACAAGACTAAAACTAGAGACTAGTCTTAAAACAACATGAAATAAATAAATAAATCGCATAACTTGAAAGTAAATAAATAACAAATGAGCTTATATACTTTAAAGATCATATATAAGTACATAATTATATTTAGATAAATATATATATATATATATATATAAGAAGTTAACATAATATCAACAATAATATGTGCAAAACATAATAATAACATAAAAATTAAAGAAATGGATTTTCATGAATAAGAACAATACATGAACATAGTGTAGCTTCCACAACAACAAGTTTAGAAAACTCACACCATGGTCATGTAAAGTTACATGACATGGTAGAAAGAATTGTGGAAGGAAGAATTTACCTAAAGAGGATTTTGGAGTAATACGTGTGTATGAGTTTTGTGTATGTGGAAAGGGGTTTGAGAGTATTTTGGGAGAGTTTTGGGAGAGTGTTTGAGAGAGTTTTGAGATGAAAAATTTAGAGAGTTTTGGTAGTGAATTTGTGGGCAATAAATGTGTGAATGAAGTGAAAGAGGAGGAGGGTATTTATAGAAAATGAGGAGTGAATTTTGAGTGATGTAATTAAATAAAAGTTGAAAAAAAAATAACAAAGAGGGAGAAGGGGGGTGCTGGCCATGAGAAAAAAAGAGGGGAGAGATTTTATTTTTTCTAATTTTGTGTATTAAAAGAAATAATATGTAAGGTAGATGTAATATAAAATTATGGGAAAGATAAAAAGTAAAAATAATAGGTATATAGAGTATAAGAGTAGGTGTTAGAAAAAGTAGAGATAAATGAATAGTGTAATGTAAAGTAGATGTGACTAGTAAAATATTAGTAGTAAGAAAATACACGTATAAATGCGATATTTGTTATTTTTAGTTACCGAAAAATTACAAAACTGATATTTTTGAAATCCTTATATTAAATTGATCTAACGGTATCATCGGAATATTTTTACTATCCTGTACTATGGGGCACGCTTTTCGAGAATTGATCCTGTTTAGGTCCAAAGAACATTCGAAATTCGCGAATATGATATTTTTACATTTTTTCATATTATTACGAACCATTATCACTAATTATTTCAATTTCATTTTCTGGGGCTACAGAATACGAGAATGCTAGATCTAAATTCTAGGGTTTGTACTAATCTTTTGTTGACCTTTAAGGTTTTCGGTTGACTTTTAATTCTAAGATTAAGCTTAAAATTGACCGAAATTTCAGGGGTTTACAAAGACCATCTTTAAATTTGGGAAGTGTAAGTTTCTCCCATCTTTGCCAATGTATCTTTCTCTCATCTTCAGTTTGACCCTACCAAAAGTTGGAGATCATTGAATTTACTTCTTTACACCACTTAGTAGAAAACTTCAGACAACTCATTAAATAGGTTGGGATAGCTCCTGTTATGGCTTTTATAAGAGTTTCCTTTCCTGCATTTGATAAAAGACATCTCTTCCAACTTTTCAATTTGACTCTTATCTTGTCTATCACAAATCTCAAAGCCTCACATTCATTTCTGCCCCATAAAGTTGTCAATCGAAGGTATTTACCTGGGTTCGAAGTTACAAGTACACCAATTGTTTCACAATTTCTTTCACGCTTCAGAGTGGGCATTCTTGCTGAAAAATATAATTGATTTCTGATAATTCACCTTTTATACTGAAGCATTGCAGTAATCTTGAATGATTCCTTTTAGTACGTGAATGTTATGAGAATTTGCTTCAACATAGAAAAGAGAGACATCAGCAAATAACAAGTGTGAAATAATGGGACATGTTCTCTTGATTCTCATTCCCTTGATATGACAATCCATGACGGCCTTTTCTATATTACGCGATAAAACATCTGCTACCATAATGTATAAGTAAGGTGATAAAGGATCAATCTTTCTAAGACCATGTTCTGGATTAATATGAGTTGCATTTTTGCCATTAACTTTGATACTATAAGAAATAGAAGTTACACAAGCTATAACCCAGATTATCCATTTATCACAAAAGTCGAACCTTTGCATGGCTGCTTTTAGGAAATCCTACTATACTCTATCATTTGCTTTATTCATGTCTAATTTTAGACTACAGAAGGTTTTCCTAGAAAGCTGCTTGGTTCTCAGAAAGTAGAAAGCTTCATGGGCTACCACAATATTATCATGAATGACCTTTCCAAACACAAAGCACTTTGTTGTTCCGAAATGACACTATTTAAAAAGGGCTTTAGATGGTTAACAAGGATACGTGATATGGTTTTAAAGATAAAATTACAAAAACTAATAAGCTGAAAATGACTAACTTCTTGGGGAGATGCTATCTTTGGAATAAGTACAATTTCTATGAAGTTAAGACCAGAGAGATAATACTTGAGTTGAAGAAGGGTTAGACTGTTTCCACTACGCTCTTTCCTACTATGTGCCCATAGCTAATAGAAAATTCCTAGAAACCTATTTGGCTCTGGGGCTTTTAGAGCACCTAGTTGATAAACAATGTTTTTTATCTCTTCATACAATACCTCTTTCTTCAAACATTCATTCATTTCATTAGAAATCACAGGAGAAATTAAGTTTAGCACATTTCCCCGACCTCTCTCGCCATCTGTGTAGAAAAGAGATGAATAGAAGTCATGGAATTCATTCATAATCTTCTCCTCATCTACTACCTATCTACCATTGTGATCCTTCAATTTGAGGATTTTATTTTTTTGACATCTCATCAAGGTAGATTGGTGGAAAAATTTTGTATTTCTATCTCCTTCTTTCGGCCAATTTATTCTTGAACATTGATGCCAATATAGCTCTTCCCTTTTCCACAACATACTTAATTTCTCCCAAAGTTGTCTTTCCACCTCTTTAGCTGCCTCAGAAATATGGGACCTATGTTGAATTTTTAAAATGATTTTTTTTGCTATGAGAAACATGTGTTTCATTTTTTTACATTTCTTTTATTAGGTAGCATTTTGTTTCTCAAAGTTAACAGTTTTGAAATTATTGTCCTCAACTATTTTCTTACTCTTTTTTTAATGTTTTGTTTTATTTTATGTTAGTCCTTTGAGATATCTTTCTTATTTTATATATTATTTTTCTATGTATTGATAAAGCGTTTTTTTGTTTTTGTTCCATGATCTTATATATATATATATTATTATAATGAATGACCTATTTGAAATACCTCAAACCTCTATCTAAGTTAGAAATTAAGTTTAGATAGACTAAAATAGATCAAATTAATTATATGGTGTAATTAGACAAGTTGATATAATTAGATTAATAATTAATTAAGTTGAAATTTGAGATTTCAATTCCTAAACCCCTAAACATGTTATTAAAATGTTTAGTGGAGTCTTAAACCCTTAAACTTTAGCCTAAATTCTAATTCCTTAATACTTGTAAAATTTGAGTTCATTTGCTTGTATTAAAATATCAGTTCTTACACTCGAACTCAAATTAAATATCATTTTAATCTAAACCAAATTCTTAAATTAAGTTCTTAATTTCTAACCTATTGATTTTAAAATCATCTTCTAAATATTTCTAGAACTAAATATATTAATCTGAAAGTTGTAGACTTAATACCCTTGTTATAAAATATCCTAATTTTTATCCTTATCCTTTCTTTTTATTTTCTTTCCTTGCCTTCTCTTTCTTTCTTTTTCTTTCTCTCTCTCTTTTCTTATTCACTGTTCCTATCTCTCTCTTTCTCTTTTGTTCCTCTTTCTTTCTCTCTTTCATCTCTCAAAATTTTCTCTCTAAATCTCAAATTCAAGAAGGAATAAAAAAGAAATCAAGTAGAAGATGAGATAGAAGAAGAGGAAATTGAGGTTAGAAGTAGCCCCATAAGAAGAAGAAGAAGAACAAGAAGTTGTTTTGCCAAGAAGAGATAAGTCTTGTTTTTCCTTATTTTAGTTGTTATTTACTTTTTCTTTTAAATTATTGTTTATATTTGTATCTGTTGATCTAATGGTGGATGTAAATTAGGTTGTTAAGGAAGATGATGAATAGTAGTTGTGGGGTTTGATGATTTAGTTGGATGTGTTTTGATGATGAGAAATGCAATTTGAAGTGTTAAAAGTTGTCATTATGTGTTGTATGTTGCTTGTATGGTGTTAGGTTTAATGTAGGATGTGTTAAAGATAGATTAAAGATGTAAAAAAGAGGAAAGAAAATTCGTGACAGAGGTTGCAGGGGCAGCATAAGCATGCACAAAGTCGTGTAAAGTGTGTTGAGGACAAATTTTCACTTATGGGCAAAATTGTTAGGCCTGCACGGGTGCGTGCATGGGTGTGCAAGAGCCTGTGATGAGCATTTACAAGGGAAAAATTCAAATATGGTCATTTTTTTAGGATCAGCATGACTTCGAGCACAACCATGTAGCCTTCCTTGTTACATAGTCTGATCATAATTTGATAATAACTTTTTTTATCCAAACTCAGATTGAGGTGATTCAAAATATTATGGAGAGCTTAAGAAAAGATCTACAAATTTAATGCTTTGAGTTTTTGAAAATTTTAAAATTATTTAGGCCAAAATTTTACTTCTTTCCAACTACTACGTTTTCCAAACAAAGTTAAAAACTTATTTTAGAAGTTAAGTGTGTGTAGTTAAGTATTAAATGAATCTTTTTGAGCTAAAATGAAATAGATAAATAATAGTTAATGTGTTATATTTATTGAATGATATAATTAAGCATGAGTTAAGTGGATTTATAGATTTAATGAATGATTTGATTAAATATAGAATTAGATACAAAACGAACTTATTAATAATCTAAGTTCAACTTAGCTTAATGAACTTCAATGAGCTAAAATAAATTAGATTGATTAATTTTAATCACTTTGGCTTAGTAATTGAACTAAATGATTAAGTTTAATCAATCTTGACTAAATTAAGTTAAAATGGGTTAACAACAAATAAATGAATTAGATTAATATGTTAGGATAACCTTAGTACAACATGGGGAATATGTTGTTTCAAATGTTTATTTGCTTTAGATATGAATGTTTTGAATATAAATGTTTTGGTGATGTTGTTGTCATAAGAGACCATAATTAAAGTGAAAATAAATATTTTGACAGACAAACGAGAACTGTCCATATTTTGACAGGGCGATCTTTGCAACCATAATGGGGTTCTTATTTAGTGTCTGATCAAATAGGATAATAAAATAAGTTTGAGATGAGTAGATATTTAATTAGATTTCGTATATGAGTTTAATTTAGAAACAGATATGGATGTCTGATTTGTCTTTTGAGATAACCCTAGACTGCCTTCTATTTCTGATTAGACTTCAAATATAAAAGGCACGTAATAACTTGTGTGTTGTATGCTAAGATATACATTAAAAATGGATTAAGAACTTAAAGATGGCCTAATCATTGAGTGTTTTTTTATGCGTATGCCATTGAATCCGGTCTGAGGAGTAGCAACCTTATCTCGAGCGGGCCACAGTAGTTTAGGCGCTTAGGCCGCCTTCTACCAGATGATGGTATGCCATTGTGCCATGGCAATTTGTAAGTGGCTCAGTAGGTAGCCGATGGGTATCTGGTATCGACGTAACATTTGCTTAAGCTTAGGGTGATATAACATGGTTTAGCTCACATTTATGAGACCGATTGAACTAGACGATGTTATTGACTAAAACTAAGTAAAGAGTGTGTAACAACTGTAAACCTTAGACACTACTTTTCTTTATCGGTTATATCATCTAGGAGATATAGGTATTCAGGCTGTCTATATTAACCCTTTGAGCGTCATATGGCTACTGAAGACCCTCAGATTCCTAGTGTCTTGTCTCGAAGTGTGAGTGCTCATGTGATGCTTGATTTACTTTAAATAAAAGATAATAACTTGTTATTTGTTACATTGCATTTAGTTAAGCTTGTGTGACATTCCGTATGTGCTTGTGTTACTGTGTACTGGGCTTCGACCCCTTATTGTTGTTGTTGTTGTTCGTTTTTCAGGTATTTTGATGATGATGAAGATGATGATGTTGTTGATGATGATGTTGTTGTTATTGATGATGATTCTTGGCTTGAGTTTTGGCGACGTTGGATGAGTGAAGTGGGTTAGGACTCGAGATTTCATTTGTATTTGTTTTTATTTTGTTAAAGAGCTGGTTTTATATTTTAAGTTTGCATTTGTTGATCTACTCATGAGAGTAGATTATAAAGTGTATTTGTAAAGTTTTGTTTCTTCGAAAGTTGGTTTGCTCTTATAGGAGTAAAAACCTTTATTATGTTTTACGAAGCTTAATTTTTCTGTAACTAAATCCAGTTGTTTTAGAAATCTAAACAAATGATTTCATTAACTAAAATTTGTTAGCAATGTTCAACATAAATATATCATTCTAGAAAATTCGAGTGTGTAATACATAATGTATTATACGTGGTAGTAATGCCTTAATTAAATTTTAGGGCGTTACACTATTAATGTTATTCAAGTTACTTTATAATAATAGATAAACGAAAATTCTCATCGTAAATATTTTGCGGCAACATCTATACAAAACATGGTTGAAGTCTTAGAAACCAATTCGTGCAAAATAACAATTGAATATATGCAAAAACTTTCCTACTTGGTGTTTTCTAATCATTGATTGCATGTGTATAACTTTGTTAATATTTTATTTTTAAAATTTAACTTTATCACAATATATCTATATTATTAAAACAAAAGCACCCGCTTTGGTGTTTTTAGTGTAAATATTTTTAATATAATATTTTTAGCATATGGGCGTAAAATATTTTTGGTATCCCTAAAATCATGAAAATTAAATAGGGTTTGACTAGAATTAAATAAGGGTTGAATAGACATAGTCTTTTCCTTTTTTAGTATATACTTGTAAAATATTTTTTGTATCCCTAAAATCATGAAATTAAATAGGGTTTGAATAGAATTAAATAGGGATTGAATAGATATAGTCTTTTCCTTTTTTAGCTTAAGCAAGTATCTTTATATACCCATCTAGCAGGTGCCTTTAGTGTAAATATTTTTAATATAAATGTTTTTAGTATTATAACTGCATGGTAGTTACCCAACATGGAAAAGTTACATGTGAAAAATACAATTTTAGTTATGATTTGTAATTAATTTCCCAATTTATAAGTTTACTTAAGGTTGTCATCTTCCAACCTGTCAAAATAATATCTATTTAATTTAATATGTTGTTTTATTTGCAAACGCATCGTAGGTACGTCATCTACTTGTATTTGTATATGCATGATAGTATTCTACACTTTTTTATAATTTTCTATTTTTTTGCAGAGACATGGCAAATATTATAATGAAACAAATAAATTATGCTTACCGTTATTGTGTTATTAATAATCCTCAGCAACTATTACATTTTTTTCCTTCCAAATTTCTAATTTTTCTCATTCTAATTATGAAATTATTTTATAATTAATATGTTACTCATTCATCTGCTAGTATATTTTTATCTACATTATTAAGGAGAAAAAATTTTCTTTGATGTGTTTAGTGCCCAAAAAAAAAAAAAAAGAAAAGAAAAAGGTTGTTCGTAAAATTCCATATTTTATACCTCAAGATTATAATATCTATCATAATTGAAATATTTACCAATTGTAATTTTATATATTTTTTTCACTCACTCTCTCTCAATATACAATATGCCACCTTTGAGACTAAAAGAGGAAGCATTTTTCTGCGAGCATATATATTTTTTTTTACTAGCATGCAAATGCAAGATAAAATAAATATCAAATAGTTGTATTATAAAATTATAAATTAAATAATTTTATTTAATTAATTAGCATTGGTTATATGGGTGCAACTATTGCTAGTATTATATATATCTATGTGGGCAAAAGAAAGTCAAATTTGTAGGACTAAAAGAAAAACTTATAATAAATTCCAACACTAAACACCAAAAAAAGCAAAAATTTTCGGGATCCCAATAAAAAAAAAGAAGAAGAAAACTTTACAGATGCTTTGGCATTAAATCCACCTCTACTCATCTTATTAATTTGAAAACAAAGAAAAAAAGATAAAACACTGGCCACATTTTAATTAGGTCTAGTTTTGTAACTCCATCCCTCATTTTACTCATTTCATTTTTGCTTATCCATTTCAAACCTTGCAGTTGAAGGTGTAGAAATGATGTTTTATCTGTAACTTGGATTTTGAGTTTCATAAATTCGACTTAAACATTGTTCTTGGATTATATTGGCTTATAAATAAATAAGAAGCAAACAATGTAAAACATATGAATCAATAATATCTTCAACAAGCCCAAATCATCAACAATCGAAAATGTCTACAATTTTGGATCCAAATATAATGTCCACGGCCCAATTCATTAACAATTCTGACAAAAAAAAATAAATTTTGCACTTTGATTTTTTTCCCTTAGATTTTTGTTACTTAATCTATGAAGTGCAACAACTGCTCATTGAAGCTAAAGGCATCCCTCTAAACTAAAGCACACTAAACCAAGTTCAATTCTATCAAGATTTAGTAAATTTTTTTTATGAAATATATTAGATGAGAAAACTATAGACTAATCAAGCCCATTATAATTAGTTAAGTAGCAAATTATTGAAATGGCTTCTCTAAAGATATAATGAGTTGATATAACACAATCAAAATAAAAAAACAAACCTTTTAGCAAAATGGACTTCATCAAATTCCACTTAGAGCAATATTATTTTTATTTCAACTAGTTTATTCACACACGCGTGCACACACACACATACACATATATATATTGTGACTGGTTAATGCTAGCCATACTATGAGAATGAGACTCCACCTTGGAAGATCAAATTGAACTTCTAATAGTTACGTCGTGCCGTGGCATCATGATCAACTTATAAATGCATCAAATTTTACTTTGTATTCATTTTTATAGACCAGCTTTAATTGTATTCAATTTTTTATGCTTCAACCTTTTAAAGTTAGATAAATAAGCAATTATAATAGCAAAAGTCACAGCAATATTACTAAAAAATAAATAACAAATAATAAATATCAATGATAAATTGAAAAAATAAATAAATAAGTGTTGGTTTTGATAATTTTAACTACACCTGGTTTTTGCAAATAATATGCAACTTTGTGAGATGATGATGATTATTATTAGATAAACTTTTTATTTTCTTATTGCAATATGAAATTCATAAAAGTTGGATATCATATGCAAAAACTAATGATGATCAAATTTCCAAACATTTGCCTTTTTAAAATTCATTTATGTTATTTATTACTATATTATTGAGTTTGATATAATTTTTACAATAGTTGGTGTAAAATTATAACTTATATATGTCACTTTAACAAGGTCAAGGCACCAAAATAGAAAAAAAAAAGTAAATTAGGTACTAAAATAAATTTAAATATAACACCAAGACATTTATAATACCATCATCTCATTTTATAACAAGATATATTATATTAGACAATAGATATACTTATTTTTTCATTTCAAAATGTGTAGTTACTAGAAAATGTTTAGACATTAATGTAAAAAAGTAATACAAAAATTCAAGTATCCTGCTTTCATTATTCCATACAATAATTGAATCATTTTGTGTGTTTGGGTCTTTTAATCAATGTCAAATATTTTGCCACAAAATATATACTCAAGTACTCTTTTACATTCACTCACCAATACTTGCATTGTTCTCATTATTCATCTTATATTATCAATATCTTTGTAATTTCAATCATGCATTATCTTTTTATGATTATAACTTGCTTTATATTCACGTGCTAGATGTGGCTTAAATATTTCTTGCAGCGTTTTGCATCTATAGTTTGTCCTAATACTCCCCCAACATAGTAATCATCATTTAACCAATTATCTTCATCTTCATTTGATAAATACAATAACATATTATGCAAACAAAGATCTTCATCTTCCTAAAATTTGCAATTCGTTTGTTATTAGCAAAATTATCCTGGCATTTGCAATTCATTCATTGTTAGCAAAATTATCGTATTACCTTAGCAACACTTTCCTTTCTTTTTCATAAAAGCATCAACAAATATAAAGCAAGATCCTCATAAGTGAAAGTCTTCACCAATGGCACGTGCTTTGAAAGCTTGGCTTGGAGTTGCTAACTTTCTCAATTTCACATAGTACTGTCATATTTTTCTTAGTTTGATCCCCTTATTAACATTATGACTATCATTTTGATCTCTAACAAGTTGTATTTTGTCTTGAAGTTAGTATTGGTCTTTTCATCCTGAACACTCTGTAATTATGAAGATCATAAATAACACTAGTAAGAGTAGAAGCACAATCGAAGTAGTTTGGGGACTACTCCATAGGAAAAGATAGAGCATGTCATGAGGTTGAAGATGCTATAGAAGGTAGTAATTAGGACGATGTTGTTGAGTTGTTGGTGGAAACTATTATTATTCCAATGGTTTTGAAGGTGTCTTGATATGAATCTTCCAAAGAAGTATTAATTTGCTAACATGGATTGCCTATAAAATAAAAATTTTAAAACTGTCTATTAAGTATTTATTAGCAATTTCACTTAGTATACAATCTATGGGTATTGAAAAGAAATCAAAGTCTAAATTTCTAATAATAGAAGAAGTTATATTTGCTCATAACTAAGTTCACAAAAGCCGAAATAGGTATTACTCAACAAGAAGAAAATTAAGAAAATTCAACTCAATTGAGAAAAGGAAGGTCAAGAAGTTATACTTAGTTAAAAGAAATTTTTTATTAAATGAGCATCGTGAATCCTCTGTACATGAGCTTAAGAAGCTTCTCGTAGACATCTATGCAGCTCAAACGTTGTGTCAATGATCAATGATCAATGATCAACACCCTATCTACAAGAAAGCTTACTTGCACTAACATATCCTCTAGTGTGAGAGTTGTCTCATCACTAGAGAAGTAAAAGGAGTTTGTCTTTGGTCACCATTGCTTCTGTAAAGCTATGATTAGATGCTAATCAAGTTAAATGAATATTACTTGTTTGATCTCACAAAAGCCAATCTCAACATGATAAGCCATAATCCATGAATCAAGTAAAATTGAATACTCCACTTGTTATATTAATTCATCTCAACATAATACGTTAGCCAAGTGTTCCCCTGTCTATTGAAAACAAAATTAAGTCATACGTCTAACTCATTTAATCACATCAAAAAGTATGCTCCCAATATTATCTAACCAACTTCATTAACTCTTTTTAATGCAATTAATTGCATTGTAGTTTGAATAATAAAATGTTGTACCTATCATGCTTGTTTATGATATTTTTCTAATGTAGTTTCTCTTAAGGAAGCTTTGTAGTAGTATCTTAGCTTCTTAGATAAGTTATCTATAGTTTTGAAAATTGCTTGCATATTTAAAAATAAAATTAAATCATAGTGAAAATTTTATATTTATCTATGTAATGTTCAATATGGTGTTAGGCGGCAAGGTAAAGTTTATCTTATAACTACTCTACATATGCTTCCCCAATAGTCATGGCCATGATAGAGTATACTAAAAGAAAGTGTAATATTAAATACCAAGAAGAAGTTACCTAGAGATTGTTTTAAAGAGATTAAAAAATTTTTGAATGCTGGTCTTGTAAGCTAAGTAACCAAGCAGTGGGTGAATTGGTTAATGTGAAACTTTTCAAATTTTAACTCTTAACCAGTTTTCCAAAGTATCTTCTGAAATGGTATCTAAAACTCTTGCTGAAATTAGTTTATGCAAAAACCATATTGATTTCTTAACTCATGATATAGTTGAGTTTATACTTGTTGTATCTCTTTCTAAGTAAGTTATTAAATACAAATATTTCAAGTTGATTATTTCATATTAAATATCTGAGTTAATTTTAGACATTGCAAAGTAAACAAAGAGATAAAAAAAAAAAAGAAGAAAGTGTTTGTTAATATATAGTGGTTCCGCCTTGTGTGTCAATTCACTTTTCCAACTTCACATTGAGGGCTTGATTGTCTTTACCAATTTGTTCCACTATGTCCAATAAAATCTATGAAGAAGTATGAAGATTGTTACATTCTCTGCAATTGAAACAATTCACACTACTTAACTTAGCTTTTACCTTAGCTAACTTATAGTCTTATAGGTGTCTTTTACCACCTCTTATACTAGCACAATGGATACAAGTAGAAATAACTTAAGCTAGAAGGAAAAAAATAACAAAAGTTTCTCTCTATTTAGTACAAATAAAAATAATGGCTTTCTCAAAAGCTTCTAAAAGTGTTTCTAAAGGCTTTGTGAGCTTCCATTACAAAGCAGATCAAATCTGATCAGCACCCAAACTTTTTCACGATTTTAGCATACTTTTTAGTATTTTATCTTAATGATTCTTCATGTCTTTTTGCTCCAAACGTATGCCTTCAATTTATACTTCATAGTCCAATGGTCTTCTTGAACATTTTGAGTAGGAAAATTGTAATCCCCCTAATTTTATATAACCCGATTATGATAATTACCAAAAATATAATATAGAATCATAAATAACTATAAAAAAAAGTCGCAAATGTCACTCTCGATTTTTCACAATTTAAGAATATTAAAGGGAGAACAAATTAGATTATAGATAGAAAGATTAGAATTCTTACTAATAAAAAATTCTAAAATACAAAGTGTAATTACCATAATCCTAGACAATTAATGATCGATGATATAACAATCGTTACTATAAACTTCAAGACCCTTCTATCTTAAGTTCAATAGTTAGAAAATAAATTATATTGAAATGACCTAGATTTACATTTTATTCAAATTCCATGTGTTTAAGTATTTATGTTAAAATGTTGAATTTAAGGAGCATGGTTATGTTGTTAGTAGGTTAAGATATATGATTGTGCATGTGTATATGTTGACATTAATATTTTATTCTATATGCATTAATGTATGTGTAATGAAATTATTAATGTTGTCTTTTGTACATTAAAAGGCTAAGTTAAGTTAGATTTATAAATCAACTTCAATATTTGTTAAAGGATAATTAATAGAGCTTCTTGTAATTAAGGTAGCATTTATGCCCAAATACAAGCCCAAATGAGACTCAAATTAAAGCTAAATGCAACCTAAAGTTAATATATGCATTAAGGGGTAAATTTGGAATGTGTCAAAGTCAAAATTAAGTTAATTTGACTACTTTTTGGGGTAGCCCAAATTTTATCCGAATTTTCCTTTTCTTCTTCCTTTTCTTTTCTTTTCCATTTCCATCTCCATTTCCAAGCTCAAGTTAGGGTTCATATTAAGTTTAAAAATCAAAGTATTCCTCAAGACAAGGTATGTATATATACTTGAATTGATTTAGTTTAGGTTGTTGTGTTGTTTTATTTTCCTTCTTGAAATAGATGTATGGATTATTGGATGAATTGAGTTTAAGATTGATCAATTGTTGTTCATGCATGGAATGAGTTATGAATATGTTATATGAGTGTGTGAGAGTATGCATGTATTATTGTAGTGATATGAAGTGTCCTGTTGAAGCAAAGATAGTTTAAGTAGTTAGAGTGGGGGTTGATGGAAGTGGAATTTGAAGTGTTTAATTGTGTTGAATTCATGCTTTGAGTTGCTAGAAGTGAGTGGTATAGATAGATGAATAATATGAAGTGGGAAGTGAAGTTGAGAAAGATTTTGAAGTGTTTTAACCTAGAATTTTACAAAGTGGAAAACAGGGGATTTGAATTTTCATTTAAAGCTTGTTTTTAAAACGTACCCTGCATCTGGGGATTCTACGCCGCCGGCGTAGAGGCGGTGTAGAAAGCCCACAGAATCGTTTTTCCTAACGCCGTTTGCAACGCCGCCGGCTTTAATGCTAAGAAATTTGCCAGCGTCTGTTCTTCAGAACGTACGCCGGCAATTTGAGCCTCTACGCCGCCGGCGTAGAGGCGGTGTTGAAAGTTCACAGAACCCAATTTCTTAAAGCCGACTGAACGCCGCCGGCTTTCGCTAGGAAGTCAACCGGCGTTCTTCCTTCCATCTTGTACGCTGGCTTCTGGGAATCAAGGCCGCCGGCGTACATGTGAAGGCTGCCCGCGTACTTATGTAAGCGGCCGGCTTACACCTCTCTAGATGTTTTTGAAAACTTTGGTGTTGGATTCTACGCCAGCTAATGCTAACGGCGTACACCTTGAACGCTGCCAGCGTTGGCAGTGTACATTTTCAGAATATTAAACACCGGCTCAACGCCGCCGACGTTGAGTGCCGGCGTATCCCCTGTGTTTTTGAATTTTAAGAGCTTTTTCTAAAAATTTCCCAAAGTTGTTATTTGAACAATTAAGTGTTTATTAAGTGATTTAGAATGTAATAGGACGTTTAAATGCTTATTGGTGACTTTGTAATTAATGAATTGGATGTCTTTGATTAATTGTGATATACGGATATAATATGTATAATTGTGAGAATGAAATCTATAATTGTTGATTTATTAATTATTGTGACATTTCTATTACAGTTAAGGATTCTTCGGTTAGTTCATCACCGAGAGATCCTAGTTCTATACTAACGGGTTCAGGTACGCAATAACTTGTCTGATGTTTGCTAGGACCAGACATTTCTAATTTGACCTAAATTGATTCGATTTAACATTTGGATGAATTGGATGTCTATTACGCTGTTTAATCTGGTCCGAGGAGCAGCAAACCTGTCATGATGCAATGACATGTTAGCTAGGCGCTTAACCAAGTCATGATGCAATGACTTTACCATGATGCAATGGTACGCTATGATGCAATAGCGATTCTTTTGGTTAAGTGGGTAGCCGATAGGGGGAATTGTATCTGTGTAACGTTTGCTTAAACTTAGGGGGAAATACCATGATTTAGTTCAAGGTTTATGGGAACTTGTGAACTAGGCTCATGTTATGGACTGAGTTTAAGTAGAGTCGGGCAACGGCTTTTAAACCCTAGATGAAGCTATTATCTTCATGAAATAGATATAGGAGATATAAGTATTCGGACTGCTTATATCAACCCCCTGAGCAGCTGCTGTTACTCAGGATCCCTGGATTCCCGAAGTGTGACCGGGGTTTGAATACCCTCTTGTTGATTTGTGAATCAAAATGTAATAAAGATAACCACTTGTTCTATGATGCATTACATGAATTGGATGACTTGTTATGCATTGGTTATTGTGTACTGGGCCTCTGGCTCACTTTTGCTGCTTTGCAGGTATGGAGACGAGTATTACGATGACTTGGGCTATGGGTCCGATTTCGAAAGATTTCTGGACGAGTGGGATGAATAGGATCCGATGACCCGGACTTTTAGAAGACTTTTTGCTAAGGACAGCTATGTATAGAAGGCTTGTTAGTTAAGCCAATTTCTTTGTAATGACCTTAAGATCCTTTAGGATTCTCATGTTTTGAGAAACATGTAATTTTTTTGTAGTGTCATGTATTGACACAAAGCAATGTTTATTTGATGTAAATATATGTATTTGCTTTTGTTAGCAATCTTGTTTTATTTAAAAAGTTCTTTACAAAGTTAGTGATTTGATCAAACAATTTTCATAAACTGTTAGTTTTAGGACAACCTTACATATAATGTGAAAACGTTATATGTGGTTGGGGATTCGGTACTCTAAGTCTCGGGATTTAGAGGATCGGGTCTTTACAGATGGTATCAGAGCCTTGTTTATGAAATTGTTTGATTAAATAGTGGTGACTTGACCTTAGATACGGTGAGTTAGTTAGACATATATAGGACTTGTTTATATTAAGTTTTATGTTTAATTGTCTAATTGTTTATTAATTGTTTTGATATTGATTTGACCTTGTAAAATTATTATATGTCATACATGTTGCATGTTTGTTTAAAAGATGGATAGGTCACGAAGAGTAACCCGACAATCTTCGGAAAGAGAAAGTATGCCACCTCCTTCTCAGTCTACTATTTCAGCTTCTGCATCAGCTAGTATTCCAGCTTCTACTTCGACTCCATCACCGGCTTCGGCTTCTACTGCACCGAATCCACAGCCTCCTCAAATGCCAGCATATCCAGCTATGCCACAGATGCCTACGGAGATCCGAATAATGTGCTCACTATGTTTCGGGATATGTTTGCAATAGTTCAGCAGTACCAACAAATGATGTATCAACAACAACAACAATTTATGCAGCAATATCATCCACCAACTGTGAGAGAAGAGCCACAAGTACCAATGGGAGACCGGAACGAACAAGTCAAGTTGCATGATTTTGTTAGACTGGTACCTGATTTTGATGGAACTGTTTTGGATCCGACTCGAACGGAAGGTTGGATAGTGGAGCTAGAAAAGCGTTTGCAGCTTGTGAAGTGCCTGAGCATAGAAAGTTGATTTGGCTATATATATGTTGAAGGGAGATGCATATAATTGGTGGAGATTGAATAGTGAAGGATATGTGAGACCGATACCATGGAACAGATTCAAGAAGCCTTTTTCTTGCAATACATTCCATCCACAGTGCGGGAACAAATGATATCGAGTTGGTTGAGTCTAAGGCAGGGAAATAAAACTGTTGAAGAATATCATGCAGAATATTGCAGATTGCTTCGATTTGCGGGTACAAGTTACAATGATGAGAGCATGAAGGTTCAAAAGTTCCAAGATGGCTTGAACATGGAGATTAAGAGTGAGGTTAAGAAGTTTCAATTATCAACACTGTCCGAAACAGTAATCAAGGCAAAGTTAGTGGAACAAATTAATAATGAAAATAAAGCTCAGAGGGATAGACGTGCGACATTTATGGGCAAGAGATCGGTGACATCCTACACTCCTTATTCAAGGTTTGGTAATGTTAACAAAGGCAAGCGACCATATTTGGGTAAGAAACCAAGCTCGGGACAAGTGGTGAAGACTCCTATGCCATCCATTCCATTTGATAGGCGATGCCCTATATGTTTTGGGCCTCATGAATCGTTTCAATGTAAATGGACTCCTGGAGCTTGTTTGCATGTGGGAAAGTTGGTCATAAAGCTTCTGATTGTCCTGATCCTAAATTGAAGCCCATCTTTTGTGCTCATTGTCAACAAAGGGGTCATCATGTGGCAAATTGTAAAGAAAAGCCGAGGAATGAAGGACCGAACTTTGGAAAGGGAATGACAGCTGCTAGGGTGTTTGCTTTGCAACAATGTGAGAAAGCTCCTTCGGTTGATACACTGGCAGGTATAATACAGATTGCAAGACATCCTGCATATACTTTAATTGATACTGGTGCTACTCATGCATGTATTGCTGAAAGCTTTGTGAATGAGTGTGGTTTGTCTTCTGAAGTGTTGTATGATAGAGTGATGAGTGTGAATACTCCTTTTGGTGTGCAATCCAAAGAGCCATGTGTATGTAAGAATGTTGATGTTGTGATTTCTGATGAAAGCATGCCAATAGATATGTTAGTTCTACCTTTAATTGATTTTGATGTTATTCTTGGAATGAATTGGTTGAATCTTTACAAAGCGACAATAGATTGTAGTAAAGCGGAAGTGAGTTTTGAATTGGAAGGTAGAAGACTATTTCATGTGTTGGAAAGAAGGAGACCCAGTATGTATTCTATGGAATTGTGGGAGAAGGATATGGGAACTACAATGGGTAGTGAAGAACTCCGAGTTGATATGGTGCCAGTAGTAAGGGAATTTGTTGATGTTTTTCCTGATGAATTACCCGGTTTGCCACCGGATAGGGAGATTGATTTTGGGATTGATTTGATACCTGGAACTACACCTATTTCTAAAGCTCCGTATCGTATGGCTCCGGCTGAGTTGAAAGAATTGAAAAGTCAGTTAGAAGAATTGCAACACCTCGGGTTTATCCGTCCAAGTATTTCTCCTTGGGGTGCTCCGGTATTGTTTGTTAAGAAGAAAGACGGAAGTCTAAGGATGTGTATAGACTATAGAGAATTGAATCAAGTGACAATCAAGAACAAGTATCCACTTCCTCGAATTGATGATTTATTTGATCAACTGAGAGATGCGGCATTGTTTTCCAAGATAGATTTGAGATCCGGATATCATCAACTCAAGATTAAGCAACAAGATATATCCAAGACGGCTTTCAGAACAAGATATGGACATTTTGAGTTTATGGTTATGCCTTTCGGTTTAACAAATGCCCCTGCTGCTTTTATGGATTTGATGAATAGGGTATTTAAGGATTATTTGGATCAATTTGTGATAGTCTTCATTGATGATATATTGGTATATTCAAAGAATGTGGAAGACATGAAAACATTTGAGACTTGTATTGCAAAGATTGAGAGAGAGGAAGCTTTATGCTAAATTTAGCAAGTGCAAGTTTTGGTTGAGAGAAGTTGCATTCTTGGGACATATCATTACAAAGGAAGGAATATCTGTTGATCCGGAGAAGATTAGAGCGGTATTGGACTGGCCACCACCGACAAGTGTCACGGAAGTGCGAAGTTTTCTGGGGTTGGCAAGTTATTATAGAAGATTTGTACAAGGTTTTTCCAAAATCGCTTCACCATTAACTAAGTTGACGAGGAAATATGTGAAGTTTGATTGGGATGAAGATTGTGATCGGAGTTTTCTTGAGCTGAAGGAACGATTGATTTCTGCACCGATTTTGGCATTACCAATTAGTGGAGAAGAGTTTGTAATTTATAGTGATGCTTCACTTCAAGGACTCGGATGTGTGTTGATGCAAGATAATCGAGTCATAGCTTATGCCTCAAGACAATTGAAGTCCCATGAGAGGAATTACCCAATTCATGATCTCGAGCTAGCCGCAGTGGTATTAGCATTGAAGCTTTGGAGACATTATCTGTTTGGTGAAAAGTGTAAGATATTCACGGATCATAAGAGTTTGAAATACATTTTCACTCAAAAGGAATTGAACATGCGACAACGAAGGTGGTTGGAATTAATTAAAGATTACGATGTTGAAATTTTATATCACCCGGGAAAAGCTAATGTGGTAGCCGATGCGCTCAGTAGAAAGAAACGATGAATGTGGAATCTCTGGTTACTAATCAATGGGAGTTACAAGAAGATCTTCAAAGGATGAATATTGAGATAGCTATGGAAAATGTTGACATTATGCTAGCAGTTTATCATTACAACCGACGATTCTAGATCAAATCAAGCAAGGACAACTTGAAGAACCCGGTAGCCAAAGTTGAAAATGAGATAAATCAAAAAGGAGAAAAGAGATGAGAATTGATGATAAAGGAATTATCAGATTCAAAGATAGAATTTATGTACCTGAGATCTATGATTTGAGACACAAATTATGAAGGAAGCGCATTCCTCCTCATATTCAATTCATCCGGGAAACACGAAGATGTATCGAGACTTGAAGCGACATTTTTGGTGGGAAGGAATGAAGAAGGACATTGCAAGATTTGTTTCTAAGTGTTTGGTATGTCAACAAGTGAAGATCGAACATCAACGGCCTGGAGGAGAATTGCAACCATTGAAGATTCCGGAATGGAAATGGGATGAGATAACTATGGATTTTGTGACTGCTTTACCAAAGACAGTAGCCAAGAATGAGATGATTTGGATCATTGTGGATCGACTCACGAAATCGTCACATTTCATTCCACTGAGAGTCGGGTATTCACTTGAAATTGGCTCAGATTTACATCCGAGAGATAGTGAGATTACATGGTATACCAATGACCATTACTTCGGATAGAGATACAGATTTGTCAGTCGATTCTGGAAAAGTCTTCATGAAGCTCTTGGAACAAAGTTACAATTTAGTACAGCTTTTCATCCACAAACTGACGGGCAATCGGAAAGGACAATTCAAATTCTTGAAGATATGCTTAGAGCTTGTGCATTGGATTTTGGAAAGAATTGGGATGAACACTTACCTTTAGTTGAATTCGCTTACAATAATAGTTATCAAGCATCGATTCAGATGGCTCCGTATGAAGCGTTATATGGAAGGAAATGTAGATCTCCTTTGCATTGGGATGAAGTGGGCGAGAGAGTATTGATTGGACCCGATTTGGTACAACAAGCTGTTGATAAAATTCAAATGATCAAACAGAGATTGAAAGCTGCTCAAGACCGATATAAAAGTTATGCCGATTTGAGAAGAAGACCTTTGGAATTTGAACTTGGAGATCATGTGTTTCTTAAGATATCCCCGACTAAAGGAGTTTTCAGATTTGGTGTGAGGAGTAAATTGAATCCAAGATACATTGGGCCATATGAAATATTGGAAAGGATCGGACCATTGGCTTATAGATTGGCGTTACCACCAAGTTTGTCAGGCGTTCATAATGTTTTTCATGTATCTCAGCTTAGAAAGTGTATATCCGATTCCGATGCAATATTGGATACCAATCAACCAGAGATACTACCAGACTTACTACTGAAAAAAGCCAATTAGAATTTTGGGAAAAATGGACAAAGAATTGAGGAATAAAGTCATACCAATGGTAAAGGTCCAATGGAGTAACCAATCCGAGAGAGAAGCGGTTTGGGAAGTAGCGAGTGCAATGAGACAGAAATATCCGGAACTTTTTGAGTAAGAAGGTGAGTTAAGTTTCGGGGACGAAACTTCTTGAAGAAGGGAAGAATGAAATGACCTAGATTTACATTTTATTCAAATTCCATGTGTTTAAGTATTTATTTAAAATGTTGAATTGAAGGCATGGTTATGTTGTTAGTAGTTAAGATATATGATTTGCATGTGTATATGTTGACATTAATATTTTGTTTTATATGCATTAATGTAGTAATGAAATTATTAATGTTGTCTTTTGTACATTAAAAGGTTAAGTTAAGTTAGATTATAAATCAACTTCAATATTTTTAAAGGATAATTATAGAGTTCTTGTAATTAAGTAGCATTTATGCCCAAATACAAGCCAAATGAACTCAAATTAAAGCTAAATGCAACCTAAGTTAAATATGCATTAAGGGGTAAATTTGGAATGTGAAAGTCAAAATTAAGTTAATTTGACTACTTTTTGGGGAGCCAAATTTTATCCGAATTTTCCTTTTCTTCTTCCTTTTCTTTTCTTCCATTTCCATCTCCATTTCCAAGCTCAAGTTAGGGTTTATATCAAGTTTGAAAATCAAAGTATTTCTCAAGACAAGGTATGTATATATACTTGAATTGATTTAGTTTAGGTTGTTGTGTTGTTTTATTTTCCTTCTTGAAATAGATGTATGGATTATTGGATGAATTGAGTTTAAGATTGATCAATTGTTGTTCATGCATGGAATGAGTTATGAATATGTTATATGAGTGTGTGAGAGTATGCATGTATTTGTAGTGATATGAAGTGTCTGTTGAAGCAAAGATAGTTTAAGTAGTTAGAGTGGGGGTTGATGGAAGTGGAATTTGAAGTGTTTAATTGTGTTGAATTCATGCTTTGAGTTGCTAGAAGTGAGTGGTATAGATATGAGTGAATAATATGAAGTGGGAAGTGAAGTTGAGAAAGATTTTGAAGTGTTTTAACCTAGAATTTTACAAAGTGGAAAACAGGGGATTTGAATTTTCATTTAAAGCTTGTTTTTAAAACGTACGCCTGCATCTGGGGATTCTACGCCGCCGGCGTAGAGGCGGTGTAGAAAGCCCACAGAATCGTTTTTCCTAACGCCGTTTGCAACGCCGCCGGCTTTAATGCTAAGAAATTTGCCAGCGTCTGTTCTTCAGAACGTACGCCGGCAATTTGAGCCTCTACGCCGCCGGCGTAGAGGCGGTGTTGAAAGTTCACAGAACCCAATTTCTTAAAGCCGACTAAACGCCGCCGGCTTTCGTTAGGAAGTCAACCGGCGTTCTTCCTTCCATCTTGTACGCTGGCTTCTGGGAATCAAGGCCGCCGGCGTACTTATGTAAGCGGCTGGCTTACACCTCTCTGGATGTTTTTGAAAACTTTGGTGTTGGATTCTACGCCGGCTAAAAGCTGCCGGCGTAGTTTGCAAAGGCTGACGGCGTACACCTTGAACGCTGCCAGCGTTGGCAGTGTACATTTTCAGAATATTGAACACCGGCTCAACGCCGCCGGTGTTGAGTGCCGGCGTATCCCCTGTGTTTTTGAATTTTAAGAGCTTTTTCTAAAAATTTCCCAAAGTTGTTATTTGAGCAATTAAGTGTTTATTAAGTGATTTAGAATGTAATAGGACATTTAAATGCTTATTGGTGACTTTGTAATTAATGAATTGGATGTCTTTGATTAATTGTGATATACGGATATAATATGTATAATTGTGAGAATGAAATCTATAATTGTTGATTTATTAATTATTGTGACATTTCTATTACAGTTAAGGATTCTTCGGTTAGTTCAGCACCGAGAGATCCTAGTTCTATACTAACGGGTTCAGGTACGCAATAACTTATCTGATGTTTGCTAGGACCAGACATTTTAATTTGACCTAAATTGATTCGATTTAATATTTGGATGAATTGGATGTCTATTACGCTGTTTAATCTGGTCCGAGGAGCAGCAAACCTGTCATGATGCAATGACAAGAGTTACTAGGCGCTTAACCAAGTCATGATGCAATGACTTTACCATGATGCAATGGTACGCTATGATGCAATAGCGATTCTTTTGGTTAAGTGGGTAGCTGATAGGGGAAATTGTATCTGTGTAACGTTTGCTTAAACTTAGGGGGAAATACCATGATTTAGTTCAAGGTTTATGGAACTTGTGAACTAGGCTCATGTTATGGACTGAGTTTAAGTAGAGTCGGGCAACGACTTTTAAACCCTAGATGAAGCTATTATCTTCATGAAATAGATAGGAGATATAAGTATTCGGACTGCTTATATCAACCCCCTGAGCAGCTGCTGTTACTCAGGATCCTTGGATTCCCGAAGTGTGACCGGGGTTTGAACACCCTCTTGTTGATTTGTGAATCAAAATGTAATAAAGATAACCACTTGTTCTATGATGCATTACATGAATTGGATGACTTGTTATGCATTGGTTATTGTACTGGGCCTCTGGCTCACTTTTGCTGCTTTGCAGGTAATGGAGACGAGTATTACAATGACTGGGCTATGGGTCCGATTTCGAAAGATTTCTGGATGAGTGGGATGAATAGGATCCGATGACCCGGGACTTTTAGAAGACTTTTTGCTAAGGACCAGCTATGTATAGAAGGCTTGTTAGTGAAGCCAATTTCTTTTAATGACCTTAAGATCCTTTAGGGTCCTCATGTTTTGAGAGAACATGTAATTTGTTTTGTAGTGTCATGTATTGACACAAAGCAATGTTTATTTGATGTAAATATATGTGTAGATTGCTTATGTTGGCAATCTTGTTTTATTTAAAAGTTCTTTACAAAGTATAGTGTTTTGATCAAACAATTTTCATAAACTGATAGTTTTAGGACAACCTTACATATAATGTGAAAACGTTATATGTGGTTAGGGATTCGGTACTCTAAGTCTCGGGATTTAGAGGATCGGGTCTTTACATATATACTTGTTAAAATAATAATATAATGATTTTCGAATTATCTCTAATATTTTAAAAACCTTAAAGTAGCACTAGAAAATTTATTATTATCAATTATCAAAATAAATAATTCTTAGGATAAGATTCCACAGTCGGTATAGAAAACTAAATATGTGAATATAATCAACTTTAAATGTCAAGAACAATGTAAAGAGATTAATCGATAAAGCCTATTAACTAAAAATAATAGCTTAAAAATGAACTGCTAGAATTATAAATACACAATGGAAATAAAAACATATTTATAACTAATAATCTAGACCTCAAATAAAAATTTGAATTACATCATAGTTTTAGTTAGAAAATTTGGAGTCTATAAGTGTTGAAACACTAAGTTAGCCTATCAGGCTTAAAAACCCGAATTGTGTAAGATAAAACTTTGAAAATACTCAACTTAAGATTTGAATTTAAAAATAATCAAGAAATATTGTAGATGCCTTACATGATCACCGTAAATTTCCTAGGAATTCCAACTTTGGACTAGTTAACAATTTCAACTAATTTGCATGTTGTTGCCATGTGAAAGCTTCCCTATATAACCAATTATAATTCAATGGACAAAACCTTTAACTAATAAGCGAACAAAACACTAACTTTTCAATGAAAGAAACCATATGCCGTAGCTGGACATCGAGACAAAACATTACGATTTTTTTGCCATAATTTTCTAGAATTTGCTAGACTTGGATTAATTAAGCCCGTTGGTCAACTTACAAAAGTCGGCACTAAATCTCCCACCAAAGAGCTCAAAGAAAATGAGACAACCAAAATAAAAATCTCCTCCCTTTTCACGATAAAATCAATTATAAAGATCAAGATAAGTCAAACCACTTGCCCCAAAATTTTCATATAGACATTACCCATCAATATAAGTATTAAGAACAAGCAAACAAATGCCAATATTCCCCACTTTGAAACCATAAAACTCCATCCCTCCATCAAAACAACACAAAACAAAGCTTTTAAAACACACTAGCAACACACCAAAGCAGCAACACCAAACACACAAAACATATACAGTCACAGCCATTAAAACAACTTCAATAAGATAAATACAAGCTTAGGAAACCATCAACCTAAGGTAAGAAAAAATTTGTTTTAAGTTATTATGAGTATTAAATATTAGCCTAAGCAATGTTCTTATCAACTTAGGTTCGTATCAAGCTTGAGGGAAGGGTTTAACATCTCCATAATAGCCCAAACAAGGTAATATCCAACTCTAAAACTCCATTTATATGTGTTAATATATCATGAATAATAGCTAAGGATCATGGAAAAACACTCAAAGTAATAAAACATGCAAGTAAATACATATATGGTATAAGAAAAAAGAAATATGAACTGGAGAAAAACAAAGAAGATGATGAACAGTGCCTACACTGGCCCTACGCCGGCAATGTACATGGTCAAGGTTGGTGGTGTACGTAGGATAGGCTAGCAACCTTTAAGCCAGCTTACACTATAACACACTACATAAAATTTTGTTACGCATAATATTACATGAATGTCGGTGTCATACTTTTCCAAAGCCGATGGTATATGTGGTATAAGCTGGCGACCTTTGATCTAACATATACTAGAAATAAGTTATGTAAGTTTTAATATGTGCAAACGCTGGAAGCCTAAGATTCAATGCCGGTGGCATTGGTGTCGGAGGCATTGATGTCGGCATACGTGTAAAATTTTCTTGGACGAAATTGTTTAATCTATAACATATAACACACACACACACACATAAAGAAGAAGAAAACAAAAGATAAATTTAATAAATAAATATAGATGTTTTAAGAGTAATATGTTTAAATAATTGTTAAGTGTCAAATTTTGATAACTTTTATAAATAAGAAACACTTTTGTACAAATAGTTATCTTATTTAGGTAAGTATATAAGAACGGAAAATGTAAATAAGTCATAATTAAGAATAATATGATTCCTATAAATAACATATAATAACATGAAATGAGAACAAGAGAAACACGATGAAAATAAATAATATAAAATAAATATTAGTTACCATAAGGTGATCAAACTAAAAGAACGGTATAAAAATAATAACGATGATGATAATAAAATACTGAACTATTGAACACAAACTCTATAATTATTCGATAAAAATAAAATTTAAGTTCAGTAAATGTTTGATATATGCCTAACTCTAGGAAACTATGAATATGTTAGAAAAATAATTAAAGAACTAAATACTAAATGTAAATATAAAAAAATAGAAATTTCAATTAATATAGGACAAATAAGGTTGATAAACGAAGAAATAATAAAAATTTACTATCAGTACGGATACTAACGGAAGAGAAACTTAAATAAATTTAATGCCCTAATAAAATATAGATGCCAATTAAGATCAAGACAAGCAAAATGAAAATAAATAATAGATAGCAAATATCAACTACCTTAAGGTTGACATACTAAAAAGATCACATAAACAATAAAAGCTTAGTAATAGAATTATTAAATAAGATTCAAAATATTCTACAAATTAAGAAGACTTCTCTTATATAAATATAAATTCTACAACTTTACCAAAAGAATATAACTTATACAAAGTTAAGGCTCTTAACTAAGTAAATAAAAATATAAGAAAATCGATAATTAGGACTCGAAAGAATACTGTCAATATCATTATATAAAATAATAGTATAATTATACCTATTATCTCATTTTATAGGAAAATAGAACAGTTCTTGGACTTCCAGTAGCATAGTATAACAAATTAACAAGGACGACAAGTGAGTAACTCAGATCTATTACATTATTTGTGTTTGTAACTAGTGGTATTTGTAATGCAAAGATAATAATATGGTTTATATGAGAGTATGATGAGTATGTGATATGAATTGTTTGGTTGTTTTGACAAACTAAAGTAACAAAAGTGATAACACAAATTGTTTGATGACTTGAGAAAAGCATGATATACGTTTGTGTGTAATGTGTGATCACCATAAGCCTAATAAGAATTATTTCCTTTATAATCAAAACAATCATGCATTACACGAACTGCATAATTGCATATTTTTAAAAGAGTGACAACTTGCTACGTATTAGTATTTCGGTTCTCTGTTACTACTTGGTTTTTCTATACAAAAGACTAATATTTCTACCATGGGTCTTTTTATTTCGTCGGTTCCACGAGAATTAAGTGGCAATGAAGGGCATCGCTCATAGTATCGCTTTGAAATTACTAATACTTAGGGAGTTTCTAAGGATTGATGCAGAAAATGATAAGTTAAAATACCTTTAAATTAAAGTGATAATCTAAAACGAGAAATCATTGATTTTTCTATATAACTAGTTTCTCCCGGGTAGGTGGATCATTAAGTAATTGTCCTTCAACCCTAATGAGAGGGCGTAAATCTCTAACTTGTTTGGATTATAGATTATCTAGACTTGTATTTGAGCACTTGTTAGATTGATTCATTACATATGATTGTTAATGAAATTACTTGATGTGTAATATATCTAATTATCTCACTATGGAAAATATGATTCCATAATGATTTTAAATAAAGATAATATATCCATATAATTAAATTACATGAAGTAAATAAATAAGATAGAGTCTTATAATATTTGGTTTGCAAGATAGCTCTTATATTACAGGTGCACACGTAATATTATAACTTTAGGGTAATTCTATTAGGCCTTATTTTGAGGCATGACAAAAATTATCCTAACCGTTGTTCTTTTTTCTTTGTGAATCTCTAGCATAGTTTAATTTGAGTTAATTCCTTATGTGATGCAAAAAGCCACTAAACAATAGTTCTAGAATAATTTTGACCTTCCTTTAAATATCTTGGCTTAATACTTGCTGAAATAAACAAGAAGGAGAGATGCCTGAATTTGAATTCCTTCAATTTCTCAAAGATCTCTACCCTTCTTTGAACAAATCCATGAGCTAACCACGATCTTCCTTCCTTCCTTCATTATATCGACATGAATTTGCTTTATATTTCTTTCACAAATGAATTCCACATTACATGAAATATTTTATTATCCAAATGATTCAAGATTGCATGGTATATTTTATTTTTCAAAACTTGTAAAAAATTTATTTAAGTTCCCATTGGATTTATATCCTACTTGTTAGTGAAACAATTCAATATAATATCAAATTTATTCATTTAATGGAGCTAAGTCTTCATTGTAGTTCATTGCTCTAAAAATGGAAAGTTTATCTTTTGATTTTGCAGTTAAAATATATATGTGCTTTATAATATTACAAACTCAACCCATAGTTAAGGTTATCACTTAAACTTAACCTCCAAAATTGATCATTTGAGTTTAATATTTCTTATGATTTTTGTTATCATCAAAACATCATAAATACTTTAGAGAGATTCTATCACTAACATTAAAGAAAATATCATATAGATATTCATTCCCATAAAGAAAAAGAATTTTTGTTTCAAGAAACCTAAAGTCCCTATGCTTTATGTCATGATCATTGTCTTAATACTTGATTCATTTTGCTTTTGAAATTGTGCTAATACATGTTTTTGTCTTCAATCTTCATGTTCTAAGAAATGGGTAAATTACATTAAAAAGCATCAATGTTTAAATATAAGTTCATTTAAGATATCAATATTTTGGGTAGTTAAAAAGAGGTATAAATATTTGACAAACTGTGTCAAATAAGGTATCAACGTTTTACAAAGTTCATTTGAGATATCCACGTTTGGATTAATTTTAATTAAATCTATTTAATTTTCAATAATGATCAATTATTAATACATTATTTGACTTACTTTGAGAAACAATGATACCTATTTTTAACCACTCATAACATTAATAGCTTAAATAAACTTACCCCTAAATGTTGATATCTCTTTTTAACTACTTATAATATTGATATCTTAAATGAACTTACCTCAAAATGCTAACACCTTTTGATGTAATTTACCCTCTAAGAAATATTGGGTGCGATTATACTATGTTACTTTGTCTCATAAATTGAAGCACCTCCTTATTCATATTCCATGCTCTTTTTTTTTTTTTTTTGTTCTATGAATTGTATAATAGTAGTACGAAAATGAAATCCCAAGTTCTAATAATCTAGATGATGTAACAGTGTCATGTGTAGTTTACACGATCAAACTTTTCAACAAAATTGTTTTATCGATTGGAAGTCTTAAGTTCAAATTTCTCTACACTCATTTTAACCTTTTTCTATTTAGCCATCTAGTTTATAGCTAACCATTATAGTATCAATAGGTCATCTAGTGTTTTTCTTACAAAAGATATTATAGATTATAGAACTTATATTAGTTTAGGCAAACTGTGTTCTCTAAGAAACAATTGAGATTTGCTTCCTTTATTTTATGTTTATTGAACTAAAGAACCATCTTGTTTAATGCTTGTATACTTGAAGTCATCCATTTGCTTTGGTGATATGGTAAATATGTCCTTCTTCAGCTACAATAGTTCTAGTTGTCTATAACTACCTACCATTTATTGAAAGGATACTAGAACTCAAATAACCTTCCGCATAAGAGTTAACTCATTACAAGCAAAGTGAAAGGAGTATGTCTTTGGTCATCGCCACTTCAATAAGGCTATAATAAGATGCTTATTAAGTTAAATGGATGACACTTTTGTGATTGGAATAAAATCTACTTGGTTAAGATAAAAAATAATCCATGGATCTAATAGAATGTAATGTTGGGCTCATTGTAATGATTGTTCGTTTATTTTATTTTATTGTAAACTAGGATAAATCAACTGTTAATATAAGGATTAATAGAATGTTAAATTTTATTTTTTATTTTTTTGGATAACTTTAAAATATAACCCATATGTTCTATCAGTTCTGTTTTATGGGTGTCACAGGTGTTAAATCCACAAGTAGAGTTTTGCCCTTGCAAACACAGAGAAATAGAAAGTGGTACATCGGAGGGTTATCCAAAATAGCCACTTCGATGCTTAAGTTAGTCCGTAGATCTCTTAGAAAATCTCTAAAGGAGTATTGATTAGATAAAAGTTATTCTGTCCCTCCTTTGTTGAAGGAAGAGCTATTTATAGTTCATGGTCATACTTGAATCAGGTCCATCGAATCTTTTCTATTAAGGCGAACCTCATCTGGTAGCTAATCGACACTCGAGGTGAGGAATTTATCTAGAGCCCAAGGTAGGGGAGCTACCGCTACATGGAGTGTGGCTAAATTGGTGATGTACCCCCACCCCTAATGTTGGGACAAGGATAAAATGAAGATCTTATAGAAACAACTTTGTGTGAGCTCGTAGGTTTTTCTTAAGATCGGGGTGAGTGCAAGTACGGGATCCTCTATCAAGGTGGGATCTAAGGCATCGTCTATCGTAAGCTGATAGCATCAACGATCTTATCATGGAGATCTTACGGAGACAGCTCATGAGCAAGCTCGTAGGTTTCTCTTGAGGTCATGGTGAATGCGAGCTGGAGATCTCCTACCAAGGCGAGATCCAAGGCATTGCTCGTCATAGACCCTTCTTAGGCTCCTCGATCCATGTAGGAATGATAATGGGTCGAGTGGGTTGTGGTCTATATTCTGTCGTTAACAATGGGGTTATAAAACACTTGACCATATAGTAGATTAAATTATTATTTATGGGCCTCATTATTGGATAGCTCAAAAATGGGTAGGGTTACCCATATTCTCATCATATAAAGAGATATCCATGCTCTCTACCCATATAAGTGTGTTGTGTTTACCCCATTAATAACACAACTAGAAACACTGAAGGTGAAGAGAATAGTAAAAACTATCATTCTTTCTTTATTGTCTTTTTGGATTGTTCAATGGATTCATTATCATGTATGCGTCAATATCTCATCTTTATTAAATTACCATGCTACAATGTGTGGTTTACATGTAATCCTCCAAATTAGGTCAAATAATTCAGATAATATTGAATTGTTAATTTTACCAATTGGTATCAGAACCATTAATTAATTACTTTGAGGCTGTTAATACGTTTATTTGATACTATTGTCATTCTTTTAAATATAAATACTTATTAATTAATTTAATAAATATAACAATAACGTTTTATCAATTTTTTTAATTTTGCCTCTGTGATATTGTTTGATCACTAGTAGTTTGTCTTTAATTTCCTAATCTCTTTACCCCATTATGTATTACATATTTTTTTTTTTTATTCTTGTGGATGTAAATTCAAGAAAGCAACACATAATTGTATAAGTTAAAAAAAGAAAAAAAGAAGGTGTTTGTTTAAAATATTCATTCCTTTACGAATTACAATTTTCCACAACTTGATTGAATAAATAGTTATGTATTGAGGAATTCTCTGATTTTCCACAGCTTCGAAGATACACTCTCCGCACTGAAGGAAAAATTCTGAGTAGGGAAGATGATTGATTTGCTTAACATTGCGAGGTGTCAAACACTGGTGAAGAAAATGTGGAGTAAACTTAGTCATTATAAAGGCGACAGAAATTGCTTGGGCGCATAACTAATGGGCTTGAACCTTTGGAAGCGCGTATTTTGAGTTTCACTTATTTAAGAGTCTTTATATTTGAGTGTGAGCTACAATTTTCATGGGAGATGCACACCTTTAGGCCCCCTTTTATTGCAGTTTTGATAAGGTTAATGGTGTCATATTATCTACCATGTATAATATGAATCTAAGACAAAATAATTAATTAATTAATTAAAAATAAATATAAAAGGGGAGGGGGTATTGATTTTAGCACTTTTTTGATGATTGTATAATGGCATATTGTTACTCCAGTTTTGGTCGTAAAATAATTGTATCGATGACCCTAGATATCCTTAAATAAAAAAGGGAATTTTTTTCAATATATATATATATATATAAGAATATTGATTTTCCTATATTGGTTACTATACTTTAGAGAATAGAGCAATACTTGAGTAGGAATGATTTATTATGCTGCCATATTCCCATATTTGTTTTGCTCATAGATTGTTCCATATCATAATGTTTTATATAATATCATATATACATATATAATAATTGGTATTTCAAGATAAGTTTACATATATGTGTGTGTGGGTGCATATATGATGTTGCTTAGATTGTAAGCATAGAAATCTTCTTATTTACTTTATGGAGATGCAAATACTTTATATTGTTCATCATATTCTTCTCATAGAATTTGACTTGTTACTGTGACTCATTATGGGAAGTTTATGCAATTCATGGAATAGATTTAATTAATGTAGTTAACTTTAAATATATTTCATAGATGAAATATATAATATGAACAAGGATTTCCATCTAAGATCCTTGATATTCTATCCAATCTACTCCTAGTCATTGTAATTCTATATGATTGTGGGTTTGCCCATCGTGAGACTAATCATATAGAATATTGTGTGAAATTGTATCAATTTATATATATATATATATATATTAACAACTATGCTGAATCTTTCGAATGGCATACATACCTTATCATTCCGTCATTATTGAGAATTATATTAATAAATAGTAAAATGTTATATGCTTGAAGTTATAATACCCTATCGGTGTTAAAATTTTAAGTGTACAAGTTTATTATTTTTTTAAATTGGTTATGTATTGTAATTCAGGACCCTTAAGGTGAGATTGCAATAGCATAACAATTTACAATCCAATCAATTATTTAAATGATTGGATGTAGAAAGAAATTTATCTTATGACAAGTTTTAATTATTATATGTATTTACATTTTTCTTATGTTATGGGATTCATTTTCAGGTGCTTTATCTAGTCCTTTGACCATTGTGAAAACTTTGAATGGGACATATTTTCTAAGGATAGGATGGAGAGATTAATCAATCAAATTGTTTTACATAAGGTTGGTTTTTATGACTTTGGCACTTATGTGGACTGCATATGTAGGAGTCAAGATATTTAGAGTTGATTCATGCTGACATTTGTGGACCCATTTCTCCTACTATCATGGGTAATTCCCACTATTTTATAACATTTATTGATGATCACTCTTGTTTTGGATGGGTTCATCTCTTGCATGAGAAATCTGACTATCTTGATGCTTTTAAGACATTTAAAGTAGCTATTGAATTAAAATCTAGCAAAAGAATAAAATCTATTAGATTAGATAGAGATTGTGAGTTCTTTGGTAGATATGATGAAACCATAGAAATCTAGGCCCTTTTGCTAAGTTTCTTCAAAATTATAGTTGCCTTAGACCCCTCAACAAAATAGAGTTACTAGTAGGCGCAATAGTATCCTTATGGGTATGGTAAGATGTGTGCTAGTCCATCATACTTTATTAGAGTTTTTTTTTTTTCTTTTTCTCTTTTTTGTTGGAGGAGGGGTGGGTGGTGTGGTGAGGCCTTGAAAATAGCAGCATACACTTTGAATCTGGTTTCTAGTAAATCTACATCCAAAACTCCTTACAAGTTATTCACTAAAATGAAACCAAGTTCGAAACATTTTCATGTTTGGGGTTCCACGACATAAGTGAGACCTTGTAACCCATAAACAACGAAGCTTGATCTGAAGACTGTTAATGGCTTCTTTATTGGCAATTGAGTGGGTTTAAGACTTTAAGTTCTATTGTCCTTTTCATGTTCGCCAAGTCATTGAATCAAACCATGTTATTTTCTTTGAGAATGACTTAAAAGGTGGAAATGAGATATCATGTGTCATCAATTTTGAAAGTCATGAAGTACCTATAAGGTACAAAGGACTATATGCCTACTTATTGAAAGATTAACCACCTTGAGATGACCGGTTACTTTTTTTGTTCGGACTTTGCCAATTGCTCTGATGGTAGAAAGTCTACTATTGGATATGTCTTGATGTTGGCAAAAGGAGCTGTTTCATAGAAAAGTGTTGAACAAACACTCATAGCTACTTCTACAATACAGGCAAAGTAATTACCTTGTTATGAAGCTATTTGTTAGGTTGTATGGTTAACGAACTTGATATATAGATTTCATATTGTTGAGAGTATATCAAGACCTTTGACCATGTATTGTGATAATAGTGTTGTTATTAGTTTCTCTTAAAGCAATGAAACTTTCTCTTGTACCAAGCATTTTGTGGTTAAGTTCTTATTTGTCAGAGGTAAAGTTTATGAGTTTCAGAATCACGTTGAGCACATTGCTACATAATATATGATTGCAGACCCACTAGCTAAAGGCTTAGCTATTAGAGTGTTTTAGAATGATTTATAAGTTTAGTAAAGTTTTTTTTTTAATATATATATATATATATATATATTTGTTTAGTGGGAGTTGCATGGCCATTTTGTAATATTGCAACTTCCAAATAATGATCAATAAATTGAGCTTTCAATATCGAGATTGTGGCTATAAGTTATTGTCACTTTTGCTGCCATATAATTTTGTTATACATTCTTTTGTTGTGATATGTGGCATTATTTGTATAAGAGACATTCTAGCCTCATCTCATTTTGTTAAGTTGAGTTCTTTAGTCATTTATGATGAAAGCTTTGCAAGCATCCTGTAGAGATGCTAGGACTATGTTATCAAGATATGCCTATTAATCATATTTGTTTAGCATTTCCTTTGATTCCCACATTCCAAATTTACTTCAGTTATCGAAAGATTGGAACTTGGTATGTCTGACATTGATATCTCTACTGGATGTAACATTCTACATTGGTAGGAACCTTTACTCACATTTTTTACTTAAGGTTTATTGGTTAAAAGCGCTTGTCCATTATTTTAACATTCTTTGTAGCTACATTAATCCATACTATTGTTATTAATGGTTAACATATGTTGTTCAAGTAGGAGATTATTAGTTTATTTTATTTATTATGGACTAACATATATAAGTCAACTATTAATATAAGGATTAATTAAATGTTAAATTTTGATTTGTTGTTAGATAACTTTAAAATATAACCCATATATTTTATCAGTTCTATTTTATGGGGTTATAAAACACTTGGCTATATAGTGGATTAAATTATAGTTTGTAGACTTTGTTATTGGATAGCCCCATAATGGGTAGCGTAACCTATATTCTCATAATATATAAGGAGAGGTCCCTACTCTCTATCTATATAAGTGTGTTGTGTTTGCCTCACTAATAACACAACTAAAAACACTATAGGTAAAGAGAATTGTAAAAAATTTCCTTCTCTCTTGATCATCTTTCTAAATTGTTTAATGGATTTATTATCAGGTATGTGTCAATATCTCATCTTTATAAAATTAACATGCTACAATGTGTGGTTGCGTGCAATCTTTCAAATTGGGTCAAATAATACTGAATTATTACTTTTATCAATGATGTCACTTGGCTACAATGATAGCTAGATATCATTTTGTATATTGGAAAATAAAATCAAGTCATTGATGGATGCAATGAATAAAAATAACAAACTATACCATCATTGTAGCTTAACTACCTTGAATAAGCACTAATCTTTGGAATGGCTAGCATTGTAATTTCAAAAATGGAATGTTGCAACTATGGTTCTTTTTTATTATATTCCCTAATAGTTTGTCTTAATGATCTCATTGTAGTTATTTTTTCACATCTTAAGTTGATATATAGTTTCCTAACTTGTTGGTGTATTTTAATAAAAGATTTAATACATAATGAGAAACTTTATATTTGTTAAAGTAATATGTTTTGTAATGCATATTAAATCATTAAATGTTTGTTCTAAAAGCATTGATTTTTGTGATAATTGATGATATCTAACTGTAAAGCTACACATTATTACATATATCTAAAGTATATGGACAAAAATAATGGTGAATCCATACATAACATGATGTTGTCGCCTACTCACTACATGAATTATTGTTAGTAGCATAAAGCTTTTGATTTTCCGTATTTTCTCTAGAAATGAAAGGGTTGAAATAGAAGAACATTAGACTATTTTGAAGAAACATCCCGAGATAGAATATAAAAGAGGTGAAAAAAAGAAAAAGACCAAGTTGAGATAACCATACTAGAATTGAGAGATACATATGCGGCAAGAGAGACAACATTAATGACAACATACATAAAAGAAAAATTAAAATGTTTTTAAGATTTAATCTAAATATGAACATAAAAAGGTGAAAATATGTTAAATTAGTAATGTATCATCAAGAGCCATATGATAATACATAGTAGTCAATAACAACTATTATGGTCTCACTAAAATCAATTATATTATGGACCAATTAAAAGGTAGCAATTGTCCATTAATTAATAATGATGGATATAAAATTTAGCTACATAAAGTATCTAAAATGAACATATAAGATAAAAAAAAAAAAGTGATAGTGGGTGAAAATTCAATCATCTAAAATGAAATTTATTCACATGGTTCAGAAAAACATACATATTTCAAATAAATTGTGTAGTGGAGTGGATTTGATCCTAGTAGTTACATGCTTGCAATGTGCATCTTGCATCTCACACTACATATGATCTCGAATAAGTGATGTGGAAACACACTCAAGGGATGACTAAGAGTAATAACGTAGGAAGGAGAAGCAAGTAATTTTAAGGAGCTCGAACGTACTAGTGATAGGTAGATGAGATAGGTAATAACAACTTTACTGCTCTAAAGAAGAGGCTATGTGTTCTTTACTTTGAGCTCTGTTTGATCTTTTGTGAGAATATTCTGGCAACATGATAATGTTTTTATCAATTTCTTGATAAACCAAATGAGAAACTCCAAGTATTTATAGAGATTGGCTCTTAATGACATCCATCGGATCGTATTGTCCATCAATGAGCGTGATGAGTCTTCCTAATAATGAATTTCTCCACAGGCTCTCTAATCTATTGTGGACACCACAATTTTTGCTATTTAAGGTTTCAATTTATAATAAAAATTAATATTATATTAAGCCCACAAATTATACTAAAAAGACATTAAAATATATATACACATATAGGCTTGATATAATACTAAATTTAATAATAGATTTATCTTGAACCTAGTTTAAATACCCTATATAAATTGGCTTATTTAATTGAGCCCATTTCAAAAGCCTTAAATATTATTTTTATAGAAACCATAACCAAGACATAGGCCAACAACCTGATGGTAAAACAAACACACACACAGGAGCAATGGAGTTCAAATCTACATGGAAATTGATGGAGGGGATTTGAAGAAGACATGGGATTAGGGATGTAAACGGGCGGGTTTTTATAGGGTAACCGACCCGCCCAATCTGATAAATACCTTATGGGGTTTGGGATGGGTTTTGGGATGAGTTTTGGGACAAGCATAAAACTCGTTAGGAAACCCGAATCTGTTTGAATATATAAATATATATTATGTTTAGCCTCAGTCTCTGAAATTAATCAGCCGTGCTCCATTAATTGTAAAGCTATTTTTTTCATTTTTATTAAATCATTTAGAAAAAAGTAAAAAACCTTAGGACAGTAAACTAATACTTTATGGTCTCCACTTTCAGTCTTGGTCTTGGCTCACTCTCGTCAAATTCAAGCCTTTCACTCTTGTTGCCGTACTGTTTCATTCAATGATTTTCTTCTCATGGAAATTATTGGGATTTTATAAAGAGGATTACATGAGTAATGATAAGAGTTTTTTTCTTGACCTATAAAGTGGGAACTGATCGGAAATAGAAAAAGATGAAAAAAATATTTATAATGACGTTTTTAATTATTTTATTATGTAATAATTCTAATTTTATATCAGGTTTCGGGTTCGGGTTTTGGTACCTTATAGGGCTTGTGTAACGAGTTTTGGGTTCATGGACAAAAACCCTATAAGGTTTAGGGCGGGTTTTGGGAATCTTATTGGGTATCAGGTTTGGGTTCGGGTTTTAGTATACCCATCCCAAACCCGTCCCGGTTGCATTCCTACATGGGATACTACAAATTTGGATTAAACCTAGTCCTAAAGATCATGGTTTAGTGCCCAATTTTTTATCCAAAGTTTGCAAAAAATGTGGTCAATCAAGCTTGAGAAGCTCGATTTCGCACGCGCCTTATCTACGAAGTGTATGAGCAAATTCCACCTAACTCAATCCCTAACTAGTATAAATAGGGGGTCAAGTTCTTCGTTCATGGCATCAAAACAATGAATTTCATCAGAAACATCCAACAAACACTATTGAGCTTCGAATCGAGTTTGAGTATCTAAGGTTTCGATTTCAAATTTCTCCTATCAGTCTTTATAGAGGTTAAATTGAAGCAAACCAAGGCTATAGTTAAATCCAAGGGTGGTGGAACCTTTAGCTAGTAGCGTTTCCTTTCATCTAAAACCTCTCACCATCTCCAACGAACATCACCGCAATCACCACCCATTGAAAATTGAACCACCAACTTTCAGCCGTATTGAGCCAAATGATCACCATCGGAGTCTTCCCTATCCTTATTTTAGTCCGTTTGACTCCTCTACGTCCTCCTAACATCTCTATATCAAAAGTTCCAAGCATCGATGGTTGTCTATGCTTGTGTGATCCGAAGATCCGAGGTCCGACCGAAGTCTGATCCAAGATCCAGCTTCAAACTACTCTAGATTTGACCGATGCACCAAGCCAGGTAAGTTTGTTAATTTTTTATTTTTTTTTAATTGATAATGTATAATTTCAAATAAATATAGGATTAGTTTCTTGTAATATTGTCAAAAGAATAAAATTTCAAAAAAAATAAAAAATATTTATAATAATAGTAATATGTAATATATAGTATGAATATATAAATATATATGTAAATATATAAAAAAAATAACCTTTTTGACATATAGAAAACCATATTTGTGAAGAAGAAAAAATAAAAAAAAACCTAGCTTGATAACTTGTAGGGTCATAAATAAAAATCTTATTTTCATAAAAATTAAAAATTTAAGAAAATTTAAATTGAAAGAGTTCAAGAAATTTAAAAATAACTAGCACACTAAAGTTTTCAAAAAGAATTACGTATTGTTTGATCCTGATAAGCCGGTACATAGACACCTTCGAGGAGACAAAAAATGAATAAACTTTTTTATTTTTGTAAATATTAAATTGATTCATTGTTTATATTAAATCTTAATGATAAATTATAAATATCATAGCTTGTACGTTAGTAAATTTTTTAGCATGAAAAGGATAAATTTTTATTTATGAATTTCAAGTGGTAATCATATGGTCTTAACAAGGTAGCCCCCGAATATAAGAATTTCTAGTTCATTAAATTTGATTTTAAATCAAATTTTTTTGCGAACTAGTAGTTAAGTTAAGATTAACCAATCCATTGATCTTAACTTATAAATTTTTTCTAATTTCAATCGGTGGCAACTCCAAAATGCTTCTAAAAAATTAAAGTCCTTTTCATTCATAGTCGAGCGTTCGTATTTAATGAGTTCGGATTTAATACGGATTAGAATAATAGAAGTAAAACCAAAAATTAAAAATTTAGGCTCGATACCCATGAAGAACCTCTTTAAGTGTATGAACTCCTTGAGAAATGTTGTAAACAAATGAGTTGGCTTAATCCGGTAATCCATGCTTTAGTTCCATTATGCAAAATCTCTCTTAGTCATCCTAATTCATGGATTTGAGTCTATAGGCCCTTTCACTTAGCCCAAAAAAGTCATACCTAAGTCATTATTGGGCTTAACACCTTTATTTTTAGATTTAGCCCCCTACAAATTGATCATAAATTTTAAGTAAAAGGGAATTTAAATTTTACTAAAAAGGTCAACTTTTTGAAATATCCCAATTTTTCCTTTATATTCGATCTAATTTTAAAATAGAGGAAATACAAATTGCCCCCCCTCTAAACTTTTATCTAGGTGTAGATTCACTTCCTCAACTTTAAAAGTGGGCTTTTGACCCATTAAACTTTTAAAAATTTGTACAATTAAGAGAACTTAACATTTTCCATTAAAACAAAACGAGGAAAGTCTCAAAATACTCCCTTGAACTTTTATTTATGTATGGATTTATCCTCTAAACTTTTATTTAACTATGAATTTGCTCTCCCCATATTCATGGAAAATGTTAACTACTTTCGCATGTTTACTTATGATAAATGGCTATTCTATTCTAGCTTTGTTTTGTGTGAAATTAGTATTATAGTGTTTAGATGAATTTTAAATATTGAATAGTGATTTCATATGAATTTTTATAACATAAAATAATGAATAATAATTCATATATTTATCTCATAATTTGCTATTCATTGAATTATTTCACCATTCTTTTTATAAATATTAAATACTCATATCTTGAAAACTGTACACTACTAATTAGAGCTATAAATGAGCTGAGCTGAGCTGCTTGTGAGCTATTTAAGCTCAACTTGGTTTGAGCTCAATTAATGTAAGAGTCAGGGTCGAACTTAAGATGAAGCTCGTTTATCTAAATTACTTGAGCTCTAGCTTTAACTTCAGCTTGCAAGCTGACTCATTAACAATCTTAGTTGCAGATTTGTGAGTTGTATAATTATGATATGTTATATACAGATTTAAAATTAAAATAAGAAAAACTAATTTCTATTTAATATATATGTATATATACTTAGCAACTCTTATATATTATTTTTAGGTTTGAAAAAGAAAATGAAAAATAGGCTATCTAAATGAGTTAAGTTCGACTTAAATTTCAAGCTTGATAAAAAGCTCGGCTCAAGCTCGTGCTCGATAAATTTTAAATATGTCAAACCTGAGCCTTTGAAAGCTCGACTTGACTCATTTGTAGCCCTACCATTAACACATATCTATTTGTCATATATACAACAAATATTTTGCTTTTATAATGGAGGCATAATAAACATTTTATTGATATTCAAACATAACTTCTAGTTTTTTTTTTTCCTTTGTCAACTAAACATTCTAATGATCATGTAAATAGCTATCATATCTTTATTACTTTTTTATTGAATTACAATTTAATTCTTCTCTTATATCATATCTTTTTATATTGTTCAGGTTTAAACTTGACTAGAGCCCCAAATGAATGAACTTAATAAATATCAAATTCCAACTTCTTAACTTGTGCGGCTTCTTGCTAGGGACTAATTTAGCTCATTTATATCCCCATCATTGACATAGTCTTACCTTATGGTTGTCACAGATTTTTAAGCCGAAGGCCATGTCAGGTCCTTGGTAAACGGACTATCATATTTAGTATATGCTACAACTAAGTGGAGTGTGCTATTTGCAAATTTCGGCCCGTTATATTAGTGATTTTATTATGATTCTAAGCTTTTATGTTGTTATAGCCCAACCACATTATTTCTATATTACAAGTGAGATGTACTAAATTTGAATCTGTCTCTTGCTTTAATAATGAAACAAAAAAAAAAAAAAACTTTCATGAACAAAAAATTGATTTTGTGCTACGGTAATGACAGAAAAAAAAAAATAAACACAACATGATATGTTGGTTAATCAAAATAGTATAAATATTTCATTAACAAGAGTCAATTTATGGACTAATTAATTTAATTCTTCTATCACAAGTCATGTAAAATCTTAAGGTGATTCATAGACCGAATTCTGAACCTTTGAAAGTATCAGTGTCGTTTAAAATATATTTTTAGTACACATGATCAACTTCGTGTGTCATGTTTGCTATGTCATTCAGCAAAAATGATTCAAAAACTTTAGGCCTTATATTGAAACCTTCAACTTTATATTATCTGGACCTAAAAAAACACCACATATATCACAAAAGGCATAAATGACCAAGCCCCATGTCGGGTTCGCATAAGATGGGCCAAGGCTCTTATTTGGAAGGTCCGCCTCTATGGCGAAAGATCAGTTCATTATCGGCCCAATAAATGGTGTTCTGTTATATGCCTCCAGCCCCTCTCCATTTTCTTGCCTACCCATATTCTTAAAATAACTTAACTTTATCTTCTTACTTATATTCTCAATCATCTATTATTAATAAACCAATCCTGTTGATTGGTATTAAAAAGTTTATTTCTATAGTATAGTAATTATTTTATCATACTAAACAATTATTAATACCTCTATTTTTCCACTCTCTCTTTTTCCATAACAAAACCATTCTCATTCTCTTCCTCTTTTCTTTTTACTTTCGCGTACAGCGCAGGTGTATTTTTTCCTAGTAATTACAAAGAAGCAATATCTTGAGTGGTAAATCGATGGAAATCCATAAATTCATTTCCTAAACTATTTGTCTCAATTTTTCTCCTCTTAGTTTTGGCTAGTCTGTAAATTAATAGTTAAGATTGCTTAAATTTTTGAGATATTTGATGATATTATTATAACACCATCTTTTTTCCTTCTTCCATTTTATAACATCGTCTTATTGTTTTAAACTCAACCATGATCTATGCTGAGCAGACTAGAAATATTTTAAGAAGATAAATTGAAAAATTATTGAGATAAGGTAATTGAAAATAATCCATTTCTACTATATCTAAAAAAGATTTTAATAAAAATGATATCTCAAGTGAATTATTAAGTGACGGATACAAATATAAATAAATATTTTGATGTATAAAAATACCAATAACCATAATGGTAGTTTTCATATGACAAGTATAACATACGTTTATCCAATTTTACCAATGCTTAAGCTTTAGATATAATAGTACATTAAATTTAATAAAGTTTTACCCACATGGGTGAATGGAAGCATAATGAGATATTTGCACGAGTATAATTATAAATTTTTTAATTGTTTGATTAATGAGTGTGAAGGGAAATTAAACATGCAGCAGCTTTTACTTCATTCCCTACCAATAAAGGACAATGAAGTTGTGTAATAATTGTTTGGCAATAGGAGAAACAAACATAATCATTCGGAATGACGTATAACAGAGAGGAAAAAAAAGGTGGCCAAACTTGTACACTCATGGTCCATGCAGCAACTTAAGTGAGCCTTTTACAGCTAAGTACTTTTACTTTCTCAGTCGAAGCCATTAAATAATCATTACGCTTCAATTAATTGATATTTACTGCTGTTACCAAACCTATGACATTACTTTTATTATTGTATATGGGTACAAAACTTGTTAGTTTCAATTCGAGTGTAGCTCGATTTTAAATTGGATTGATGTCTTGTGAAATCTATTAAAGGGTTTGTATTGTGGATGATATTTGAATTTTGATAAGATATATATTTAGGTATTTGAATTTTAAAATAAATCAATTTAGTATTTAAAAATTTTTTTGCACATACTAATGATACCTTGATGGTAATGGTTAGCATACATAAAATGTAATTACATGTACAAACTTGATCGATTTCATAGTTTATGTACTAAATTGAGTAATTTCAAAGTTTAGATATCTAATTTTATATTTTATCAAAATTCATATGTCATTCGCGATATTTACCATTTATTAAAATTTAAAAACAATTGTTTACATTTTTTAACATGGTCTTTTATTTTTCTATGAAAAAGTAATTTAAAAAAGAAAGAAAAATTCTTCAACAATTATGGCTAGGGCGTTAACTTGGCGAGATATAGACGAATAATTGTGTGTGTTTATAATTAAGGATGAAAGGTAAAATATTAGATGATAAAGCATTGGTTAGTTTTCTTAGTTCTACGTTTTGACTTTGGAGGGCTTGAAGAAAGGGTGCTTTATTTATAATGTTGAAGTGAGATTCTGTTACCATGTCTAATAGTTGATTTAGACAGTTTGCAAAATTAGATAGCAATCTTTTATTTATACAACATCTCATTTTATTTTATAGGTGGATGTGAATATATCATTTTTACAAATATAATTTCATGACATTACATCAATGAAAGGAAAAAAATAAGAAAAGGCAAAATAAAAAGTTTTTTCAAAATGTAAATAAATTTCTTTTACCTACAGTTAAAAGTTTGTTTAACATGTTTCAATGGTTGATTTTTTTAATAGCACCTGAACTTTTTTCATATAATAGTTTTATATTTAAACAAAATTTTGATCTACACAAATACTTCAAATCTTTCAACTAGAGTACTTATACCCAGAATCCGACAAAAAGTCTAGCAATATGCTAACGTAGAAAGAAATCTATATGAAAAATAATAATTTTTAATTTTCGCGTCAGCATATAATTTATTTTTTTCACTTATCTCTCTCTCTCTCTCTAAACCAAACACTCATGGCAACCTTAACCCTAATCACCGCCATGTCATCTTTCGAATCCTTCTTCCTCCATCTTTCCACCCTCTTCAGCTTCTTCAAATCCCTTTTACTGTCCCTTTCTCTCTCTCCCTCTCTTTCTACCACACCGAATGGCTAGTCGCCCTACTCTATCCATCACCCATGCATCACTAAGCCACCATCAACCATATGAAAGCCTCGACCAACCAGCACGACTCGCGTACCATCCCATGCTAAACTAAACTTACACCATTCTAACCGAAAACCACTAACCAACCATGAAATCAAAACCAAATGATCACCGCCTGTCATCCCCTCTCACATACACACACCATGGAAACTAACCACAATACCAACCAAACATACACGCTCATCCTCAAATCAAAACAAAACACATAACCCCATGTTGACTGAACTACCATTAATAAACCTAGAAACCATCTTCAATGAACCTCTACGCAACTCACACGCAGACATGATACAACATCAAAACTACCAATAACCATAAACCAATAGCACTAAAATCATCTACCTAGACCTACCGCTGATAGCAGCATAAGTACCGAAGGAAACTATATTAGGTTAAGGAGGCAGTTTTAGTGTTGAGTTTGGTTTGGTGTGATTGGCGGTGACATGGCCAAAGTCATTGTCATGGGTGGCGCTCAAAATATGTTATGTTTTGGTGTTAGTTTTTCATGATTATGGGTTTACCGATGAAGGTGGCTAGGGTTTTTGATTTAGTGTCTTGGTTTTAATGGTGGTGTGACAATGAAGGTGGCTTTAGGGGTTCTATGTTTGGTTTGGGTTTATCGTGCGTAAGGGGTTATTGGTTTCCGGATGGTGTTTGGATTCAAGTTTGGTTGGAGTTGTATGTTGAGTTGGTGCATTTATTTGGTTTGGTATGGTTGTTAACTGTGGTGAGGAGTTTGTTGGTTCGTTAGAGTTTGGTTTGGTTTAGAGGGAGAGAGAGGGGGCATAAGAGAAAGAAAGAAGAGAGGTTGAAGAAGAAGAAAGCAAGGAATATAAGAGAGAAAGAATGAGAGACAAAGATAAGTGAAAAATAAATAAATAAATATGCCGACGTGGAAATTAAAAATTAATTTTTAATATAGATTCTTTGCCACATCAGCATATTGCTAGACTTTTGGCAAAATTCAAACTAAAAGTACTTTGGATATAAGATTTAAAAAGTTTAGGTATTTTTGTGGGATAAAATTTTGTTTGGATGCAAAACTATAATATCTAAAAAGTTTGGGTACCGTCAAAGAAATTAACCCCTATTTCGATATTGTAGTTACAATCATTTTTATTCTAATGAATATCAAACAATGTAAGTTAAATATATGTAAGCATTTCTTCTAAATATAAATATTTTCCAAAATAATAAAATAAATAAACAAAGATAAAGGATAAAAAAGCTTAATGTCTCAAAGGACACATGAATTTTGGCAAAATATACTATTAGGTACTTCAATTTTAAAATTAATCAATTTAGTATTTGAAAGAATTTTTCATGCATGTTAATAATACTTTCATCAAATTAGTTAATACTATTATCCTACGTAAAGTTTTTAATTAATATAATGAAGATATAGTTGGTGTACTTTTAGACATAAAATTAATCAATTTCAAAGTTTAGGTACTAAATGCATCAATTTCAAAATTTAAATACCTAATAACATATTTTGTCAAAATTCAGATATCATTTGCAACATTTACCCCAAAAAAATCCCAGCACCTTTCCTCCTTATTATTTGATATATTTTTAACGCCTAACTTCCCATAGTTATAGAAAATGGAATTTTTTTTTTTTAAAGTACGTATGCATGTTTATACGTTAGCCGACGAATCAAAAACATGCATGGAATCGAAGTCAAACCAGCCGATGATATAATCCAACATAAGCAAGTGATTGTCTAAATTATGTTTCATTCCATGATTACGAGCCCCCACACCTTCATTTTGCTCCGATGATCCGATGCTGACCTTTAACCATGCGACTTGCCAAGTTCCCTTATAATGAAAGTTACATTACAAATCGACACCATCTATCATTTGCACATGCACATGGACTAACCTACCAAACACAACACAAGTCAATGATTTAACAGTAATACTTCCATAAACAAAAAAAGATCATTCTCTTCCCTTATCCTGGCCTCTTTTTAACATTACATCATGATTTTCAATGAGATTGTTTATTTAACAATGGTGACTAATCCGGGTGTAAACCTATCAAATAAAACCGGTCCATTAAACCAATTTATTCACGTGATTTGTATTACCAATATTCAATATTTTTCCTCATCTCTGACATCAACCAAAATTACCAATTGACCCAATTAATTCAACCCGGTTCTAGTTGAATTTTTCAGGTTGAGGTATCCTATTTTGTCTTTCCTTTTTCTTTAATATTTTGCCAGAACACACACCAACTCTATGTTCATCGATCTTGACTCAACTTCATTTTAAGCTTGACCCTTTATCATGCTCGAGTTAACCTTCGATTTTGCTATAATAAGTTAATAACAATGATATTACCAAATAAAGAAAACATGCATCGAGTTAACCTTCGATTTAGCTATGATAACAATGGTATTACCAAATAAAGAAGACATACTTAACTTATAAGATGTAATGCAAACAAATATATATAAATATTGTCAATTTTCCAATCTGATGCATCAACTCAATCATAAATATAAATATATATATATATTTATTTATTTATCCACCATTTACACTTAGGCAACATATATTCTAGAGTAGATATTTCTAAAATCTTTTAAAATTGCATGGATCTCTAGTTACATGGACCCTAGAAAGTAGCTTTTCAAGATGTCCAAATGCCGACTTTGTAAAAAATGAAAAGTGTATGCAATTTATTTTAACCAATAAATTTAAGTTCCAGAAAATTCAATTCAAGAGGTGAGACTTTTTAAAGAGTAGAGATCAATTATATTTTAAAATATTTCAAGGGTGTCCGCACAAAAAACCCTACACAAAAACTTGTAATTTTTGTCCTTGAACTAACATGCATTTTTCTTACTTATGGATGCAAACTAATGTCCTGTCCATTGTAACCATACCTATTTTTCTTCAAAACGTTCCTCAATATCCTTGATCTTACAACAAAGATACAATACAATATCTTATATCATTGCATTACATAACAAAACAAATTGCAAAACCAACCCCTTCACTCTACCTGCTGCTTTCTGATCTAGAAAGCTATATATCTCCAAAACTCCAACACCAAGTAAATTACATTCTCATTACACATTTTTAAGGAATCAACCTTTAAAGCTCTTTCCACTTTGTTCGACACTTATATTCAAAGTGGTTGCTGCATTGTTACAACCAAAGGGCTTGTCACAACATGTTTACCATCAGACCAAACTATAGAGCCACTCCTCATGTTAGAACTTCCTGGAGAAAGTTTAACCTCATGTGCTTGAACTCTCACTAGGAAATTCAGCTTTTGCCCAACTCTTCTAAAAGCAAGCTTCTCTGGTTCCACCCTCACTGATATGCCCCTTGGAGGCTTGATTGTAACTTTGTATACTGAATTCGGATCCCCAACATTCGTCACTCTTCGAATAAAATGTGTCGACATTTTATGCTTCCCATATTGTTGGAACACTACAGATAGTGCTGGATAATTCAAATTCCCTGAGTGCCCTGCCTTTTTGGCTCCATGGCAATCTGCATTCTTTCTAGTAATAACCCGGATATTGTTTGTGGTGTAGTTGGAATTGCATAGGAAGTCGACATAGTCATATGAGGCAATGTCATAGACTAATCCAGGGTCCATGGCTTTTTGAGGATGTACATGACCGGCCCCAACATCCATCACTGTTGATGTGTTTCCTGAAGATTCATCCAACATTGTTTCACCGCGATTATCAACTGTGTAAGCAGTTGTCATAAGTGCAGACCTAATTGCGGCAGGGCTCCATTCAGGGTGTGCAGCCTTCAGTAGGGCAGCTAGTCCTGAAACATGAGGGCAAGCCATTGAAGTACCCGAAAGGATGTTAAATTCTGTCTTCCTCTTATCAGAAGCAACTCCGGACGGACCAACATTGTCGGGCCAAGCAGCTAGGATATTCAAACCCGGGGCAATCAAATCTGGTTTCAAAACATCCAAACTCACAGGATTCGGGCCCCTAGCTGAGAAGGAAGCCACCACCGGGGCAGGCCTCACCCCAAGCTGGGTTCCTTTAAACATGATAGTAGCAGTGGGGATCGATTTTGACCCTGATTTCGTCATAACCTCAATATACCTCCTAATTTTATCACCACCAGAAGCGCCAACCGAAGTTGCAGGCAATATGTGGCAATCCGCAACTAAACCCTCACCATCAAAGACCCCATTTGCCAAAATCATCCCAACACCACCAGCATTTTTCACTACTTCACCTTTGGCAGCCCTTGAATTGATCCCTCTATCACACAACACAATCTTACCCTTAACTAGTTTCTCATCCAAAGAACCCTCCAAACAAAGACTTGATGAATACCCATCACCACCTAAACCCTCACTACCCGGGTAAACCAACGGATACATCCGCCCCGGAACCAACCCCGAACCCGAATACACACTCACCCCGGGGATAATCTTCCCATTCCCCAATTTCACATCCGCAGGGAAATTCCGATCGATCGTCCCCGCCCCGACAGTGGTCACCCACGGGGCGACATTTGTAACGGTCAACCCGCCGGGCCCACCATTCCCCGCGGACGCTGACACAAACACACCCTTGTCAACTGCCCCGAATGCCCCGATCGCAATGGAATCGAGATAATAAGGGACAACCACCCCGCCAACGCTTAAGGAAATGATATCTACCCCGTCAGCCACCGCGGCATCGAATGCTGCAAGAATGTCGGAATCATAACACCCCGAGTTCCAACAAACTTTATAAACGGCTAACCTGGCTTTTGGGGCCATCCCAGCAGCGACCCCGCGGGCATAGCCGAGTGTGGAAGCGGGGAAAACATACCGCCCCGCTACAATCGATGCGGTATGCGTCCCGTGTCCATCTGAATCCCGCGGGGAGCGGTATTCATGCGTCTCGTTCATTTTACCGTTAGTAGCCTCATAACCGTCGCAAAAGAACTTTGCACCGATCAGCTTCCCATTACAACTGAAACCGGTCGAGCCGCTACCTTTTGCTTTTCCTCCCCCCATGCAAGCGCCTTTCCACTTCAATGGGACGGGACCCAAATCCCGGTCATGGAAGCTCTTTCGTTCCGGCCAAATCCCAGTATCGATGACTCCAATGACAAGGTCGGAACCAAAGTCGGATTCTTTAAGCAACCCAGCGCTGTCGGACTGCCGGAGGCCGAGGAACTCCGGAGAGCGTGTGGTGTGGGGTTGGCGGACCTGTTCAGGGATGACGGCAGAGATATGGGGGAGTTGGGAGAGTGCGTCAGCATCGGATGGAGAGAGTACGGCGGAGAAGCCGTGGAAGACGGTGGAATAGGTGTGGAGGAGGCGCGTGGAAGGGAGGCGCGAGGGGAGGGAAGTGAGTGTGGATTCGTACCAGTTAGTGTGAGTAGGGAAAATGGAGGGTTTCACGGAAGTGGGGATGACTTGGACTATGAAGGTCTTGTGGGTAGTGGTGGGGAGAGAGAGAGTAAGTGGAAGTGAGACAGTGAGGAATAGGATGAAGATGAAGGGAGACATTTTGTAGAGAGAGAAAGAGAGAGAGGGGGGGAGTTTGAAATATGAGTTTTGTGTCAGTGAGGTTTTTAAAAGGAGAGAGCAGTTTGGAAGCTTGTGTTTGTGTACAGGATTTGAAGGTGTAAAATGAAAAATTTTTAAATGTTACCATTGTAATAATGTTTCTGTGAATGATGTTAAATGTTGTTTTAAAGCTTGACAATTAAAAAGAAATACTATTAAAGAAGCACTGCTTATTTAAAAAAAAAAAAAAAAAAAGAAAAAACAGCAACATTTTTTTTTAACTATCCTTTTGCCTGTGTCTCAATTATATAATAATAATTATTTTTTATTGTTAATAAAAGTGAAGTTTTAATATAAAGTATGTTAGATAGATTGACTCAATTTTTTCATTTGGTCTGAACAATTATTCATAATCATTAACATATGATAAAATTTTAATCATTTTATTAAAAATAGAAAAAAAAAAAGAAACTAGGCTTGTTTGTATTGTTAAATTTTTATCTATATTGGATCTGTATTAGATCAAAATTGATTTGGTATCGGTTTGATATTAGTTCATTTTAATCAATTTATAAATAAAATTATCGGTATTTCATCAGTATCATATCTATATCTGTTCAATATCTATTCGGTATCTGTTCAATTTTTAAAACGATATCAAAATGATACCAAAACAATGATCCAACTAGGTATACTAATTATCATATGATTACTTTTTCAAATTTTAAACTGCCAATTTATCCTAAATGGGTAGTTTTTGAGTGCATTTTGAAAAGCATTCTCCATTAACATATTTAATTTTTGTAAAAGTTGTATTGATTCAGTGTTTATCATAAATGTAATATTAGAAAAACCATTGCGATTTTCAAGAGAAATCTAATATAATGTATTATAAAATAAATACTATGGGTTACTAAAATTTAGGAGAATTTACATTTTTTTTAACAATTTTATTATTTCACCATGTCTTTTAATGAGGTCAATCTATTAACTATTTAATGACTCATATCATACCCAATAATGATACCAATAAAAAATTTACTATACTTGTTTTTATTATTTGATTATTGATTTAACAGATCTATAAATAAAACTCTTCTTTTATAAATGGGAACCCTTCATTGTTTCTAACCTCATTTTAAAAATTAAAATATCTATATATAATACCTCCAATATTGATAGCACGTTTTGCAAAAATAAAAATAAATAAATAAAAGGTGTTGGTTTGCAAAATTAGAAAATCCAATTAGATATTTGATCGACGTACAATTAAAGCAAGACCTAAATTCGGTGTTGTTCGGCCCATTTTTAGTTGACGAACGAGTAGAGAAAAAAAAAAAAAAATTTCCTAAATGCTCATTTTGGATGGTTGGACAGCATGGGCTATCACTTTTCACTTTATGTTTCTCTATGATATTAAGAAATATGAACCAAAGATGTTGTTTATTTTGTTTCTTACGGTCTTACCTACGCGAGAACTGAAGGTTTCTACTTTTATAACTGGGTAAGCAATCAATATGAAAAGGAAGACCTGCATGCGGAATATTTCCCTTCAATAATTGACGCTTTGATAGCGGAAGAATGGCTAGAGCCTACATGTGGAGTTTGCCGAGATCAATAAAAATAACGTTACCTATGGACCATTGTGTTGGTCTTTTCCATAGAAGCGGGGCTGGTAAAGCACTTATGATAAATGGAAAATGCGCAAATTTGGTATATGGATTTTGATGAAAAAGTTGATTAAATACCTAAATTTTAGAAAGTTAATTCCATAGTCAATTGAACTTTTCATGCACTTAAATACTACTTCATTATTTTACTATCTTTTGAAGTAATAGACACGTCTCAGACAATAGTTTGACGATGTTAAGTGGGGTAGTATTTAGGGGTATGAAATATTCGATTGGATATGGAATTAAACTTTTAAAGTTCAGATATCTAATTGATCTTTCCGTCAAAGTTTAAGTATCAAATTGGATAGTACTTCTGCTTATAGTCATATTACACATTTAGTCTTACTCTTTCTTAATTTTATAACTCTTTAAGGGATAACATCACAAATAATAACTGAACTTTAATTAAATATGTAATTAATTACTAGTATTTTGAAAATAATCAATTTAGTTCCTGAATTTTAAAATTAACCAATTTAGTATCAAAAAAAGCTTAATGGAGTTATTGTTGGCATATATTCAAGTACTAAATTGATCAATTTCAAAGTTCAAGTATCTAATTATTATTTTGTTAAAGTTTAGATACCATTAATAATATTAACCCACTCTTTAATTGCAGAGAATATAATTAGTTCTCTTCTTCTACATTCTTATCTTTGTATAGAGACAAGTTGAGCAACTTTCAAGCGATGAAGATCTAGTTTTCTCGAAGACCAATTTTGTGACGGATAGTCTTGCAAAGGCAGTTCTATGTTCAAGTTTTGATCTTGTTTCTATAGAAACATTTTCAGATAAACATATAGAATGTCCTATGCATAATGTTTGTAATTCGGTTAATATCCATCGGACTGCTTGATTCAGCTGGAGGGTGATTAATTACTATTTTTTTTTTTTTTTGGTTTTATGGATCTCAATTGTTGATATTTTGATGTTGTATTATCTTACCAAAAACAAAAAAAAAAAAAAAAGATCCATCAATTTTGTGGCCTTAATTTATTTTGTCAAGAGACTAACTAAATATGCCATAGGAAAAATTTATTAGTTTCCACTTTCCCTGATTAAGTTTTTTTTTTTTTTTAATGTATGTTATTTATCTGTATTATGCTTGAAATTTCAAACATTTGGATAATTCATTTTATGATTTCTTTTTAGCTAAATTAGTTACAGTAAAAGCATTAAAAATGATTCTAAAGCGACTTGTTATTATAATAAAGATGGTCAAAGAAAAAAAGAGATGATTGAGTTGTGTAATATTGCTTCTATTCGAAATCCACACCATTCGAGGAAAGTTCTCCTTTGTGGAAAACATAAATAAATAAAAACATAGCTTGACTGGCATTTTACTTATCCTAGTTTATTTTCATCTTTTGCATTAATTCTTCAAAAAAGTCATTTAAAATGCCTGTCTAGTCTAGTGATCCCTTTTTTCTTTTTCTTGATGCACTTGTTTGATTAGCACATTTGCAAGAATTTTATATTATTTTACTTTTTGTTTCTTGACAATTGTATAATAGTCTGGTTTTGGCCCAACAACAACAAGGTGTCAAAGGAGTCAAATCAACGACCTACATGACAACCCATTTTTTATTTTTTCTATAAAAAAAAGTTCACTCACATTCAAAGCATTGAATCGATAGGAAGGTGCGAAGCAATGCACTTGAGGGAAAGTTATAGAATCCAATGGAGTGACAATGACTAAGGCAAAATGAATAAAAATATTTCTTAATTGAGAATGCACTGTGAAAGTAAAATTTCAAATAATGTAATATGTGTTGTATTATCTAATTTTATTTTGAAAATAAAAAGGAAGATTAAAAAAAAAAAACGATTTATATTCATTACTCTTTTGTATTACATGATCGATATTACTGCTTTGAAAGAAAAGTCCAATGATCAATTTCAGTAATTCGTTTCAATCTTTGAGATTTACATTCATGTTGAAGTCGAAGGCATGGAGACGGGTTGGCATGACAGACATCATGCTTCGAAGTCTTAAACTACTCATGACTGACCTCGGCTGAATGAAGAAGCTCTGTGATTTCTAAGGTATTAGAGCATATCTGTACTCGTCCTTACACAGGACCTTATGCAAAAGACTTCATATTTTGAGGTACGGAGGAGGAAGGGGTCCTTAAAACTTATTGGTGTTGTTTGTCAAGAAACCCAAAGAATAAGATCATTCACGTTTTTTATAATTTTTTACTTTGCTAGGTGTATTATGTAAAAGTATATACAACCCACAAAACCTAAAAAGATATGAAAGATTTCGTATAAAGAATCTTAAGGATAACATAGTAGGATTCTTTAAAAAAAGAAGTCATTAGGTATAGCACTTAAAGACCTCTTAGAGATCCTATAGAATATGGATGCACTTAGTAGCACATATAAATATATCTCCTCTTAAAAATATTCAGGGTAAATTAAACTAGAATGTCATAGCGTTTGGAAGTAAGTTTATTTAAGGTCATAATATTTCAAATGGTCCATTTGAAGTCGCAATGTTTAAGGAAATAGGTTAATTAAAGTCATCATTGAAATGTGTCTTAACGTGACGAATCTTCTAATTTTAATTATAATTTTCTCTCCTGTTGACACTTGTCAATGGTGATCTCAATTGACCCACTTCTCTAAACATTGATAATATCAAATGAACTACCCAAAATGTTATGACTAGACATCATCAAGGGTTGAGTTGGAAGCAGGAACTAACTTGAATCGGGAACCAGCCCGTTGAGTGTGGGTTTGAACAGTCGATTCCAGCGGGTCTAGGCAGGTTGGACTACGAAACTACCAATTCAAGTGGTTCTTGGAATTGGTTAATGAAGAACCATGATAGCTTGTGGAACCAATAGGTTTAACCCTTCAAATCCTTTCGAACTTACTTGTGTTGATGAGTTTGGAGAACACAAGATATGGTGTTTATAGGAAAGGGTAATGATATTTAGCCATTAACTTTTGCTCCTGGAACATTATAATTTTGCTAGGTAAGTACATTTTTGGGAAGATAAAAAGAAGAGTTGGGTTATTACATGATTTAGTATAGTTAATGTCTAGATAGGGAGTTGCTTTACTCTTTGCTTGTGTTAGTGTTTGGAATTTTCATTTTCATGGAGTTTGTGGTGATGTGAGTACTGAGAATACCTTTGGCTCCAGATGCTTCATCTTACTACAGAGATGACATAAAGAGGATCCTACTGAGAGGTACATTTGCCATGCCTATGTTACCACGTTACGTTTTATGTTTAATGATGGATGTAAATTTTCTTGTTGGGAAATAGTAGATGTAAATTTGCGTATTTGGCTTTGGATTTTTTTTTTAATTTTTTGTGAATAACTTTTAAAAAAATTAGAAATTTCATAATTCCCATGGAATCGAAACTGAATTGTGAGACCTGTTGATTTCCTAGAATTGGGAACTAGCTCAGCCTTTACGGGTCTGGTTCTGGTTCCATCAAAATTGGAATCGTGAGTAGCAATTCGAGTCCGGTTCTAGAACTGACTTGTACCAGGACAACGTCTAGTTGTGACCTTAAATGAACTCATTCTCAAACGTTATGCCCTTCTGATGTAATTTATCCTAAATATTTGAATGGTTAAGACTTTCCAAAATTGAGTCATAACTAAGGTTTTGATATTATTTAGTGATTGTTAACAACTAACTTTATTCTTTCATTCAATTATATATTGCTAGAATCTATCTGTTTATATGTGTGTGTGTTGTATTCACATGTATTAGTATATAGACATATATATATATATATATATATCTAATAGATGAAGTTATAGCTAGAGTTTAACACTTGTTAAAGAGTTAGTTTTTCTTTGTAAATACAAGAGTATAAATAGAATATTGTCCTTTGATGTAACCAATACACATAACAAACTCATATTTCTCACCTTGAATACGACGAACTTCAACCTCTATTGATATCTCTTCGATGGATGTAGATATTCATAACAATTTCATCACTATGAGGTTGTTGCAGTACCTTTTCATTCCTCTTCTTCTTTTCATTTTCCAAATATTTATATTTTTCCATTAATGGAAAGTTCCAATTTTTATCTTTATTTATTTTCCTTTTTACAAATGTTATATGACGCAGTGTATGACGTGAAAACTAAATTGAGGTTTATATCATAAACCGTTGATTCTGTGAATACCCGGAGTATGATCCTTAAATACCAATTTATTTTGATAATTCCTAGGTATTTGACATCCAAATTCGAAAATCTATATGAAATTCTAGAATTTGAGAAGAAAAAAAAAAAAAAGAGCAATGTCGCCTCTAAAATTTTCTTGAAAATATAACAAGTGATTATCTATTTGCTTGATGATATACAATATAAGTAGACTTAAAACTGCTAAAAATAGAAAAGTTTTAAAACTTTAGGATAAAAAGTACATGAAGAGACAAAACTATCACCACACACGAGAGTTATAATAAAAGAAATCTGCCAAAAATACTAAAAATGCCTATTTGAGGCCCTAAACGAAGGAGTTTACTTAAAAAAAAAAAAAACAACTTAACTCACCGCCAAAGTGATGACTTCTTCAAGTTAGCTCGTTTCCTTTAAAATAAGATCTTCAGATCACTTAGCAGTAACAGACCAATTTCTATCCTACTTCTCTAAGTATCTGTTCACCACTATCTCAACCTCATTATCCTCCCCTAAGTGGATAGAATTTTCCATCGAATTGTCTTCGTCCAAGTTATCACCAATGTATGGAATAAGGTGTTTCACATTAACACACCTACAGTTCGAATGTGACTAGGTAGCTTTAACATGTACGCATTTAGGTTGGTCTTATATATGATCTCCACTAGTCCAATCTTCCTAATTGATAGTTTATTGTACTCACTAGCAAAAATCTATCCTTTGTAAGGATAGCCCAAACATAATCTCCTACATCGAACTCTATATGCCGAATCTTCCTATCAACAGCTTCTTTGTATTTACCTATAGCATTTTCTAAATTGCTCTAAACAGCTTTGTGAATCTCCTGTAGGCTATGGACAAAGTCTTCTACCTTCCCATGAATCTTGGTCCTATCTGGCATAGATACTAAGTTAAGTGGACTCTGAGAAGTAACAAAGTAAACTACTTAGAATGGTTGAACTCGGTACTGCGGTTAAGAGCAGGGTTATGTGCAAACTCAACTTGGCTCAACTTTAGATCCAAACTCTTCACATGTTCACCCACTAGGCTCCTCAACAAGTTTCCCAAGGCTATGTTCACCATTTTAGTCTACCCCATCTATTTATGGATGATAGGCACGACTAAAATTCAGTTAGGTATTAACTATCTTCTACAGACTTTGCTAGAAGTGACTAAGAAACTAAGTATCCTTGTCAGAAACAATAGTAGTAGGCAAACCATGCAATCAATATACCTTCCGAAAGTATAACTATGCAACACACATTGCATCTATGGTCTTCTTGCATGGAATGAAGTACACCATATTAGAGAATTTGTCTACTACAACAAATATGGAGTCATTACCTCGTTGAGTATGTGACAAGCCAAGAGCAAAGTCTAAGCTCCATTCTACCCATAGCTATGAAGGAATAGGCAATGGCTTATATAGCTCGACATTAATAGTTGTCCCCTTGAGCACTTGGCAAACTCTACACCTCTACACATGTCTTTTGACCTCTTTACGGATGGTTGACCAGAAATAAGATGTCTGTACCAGCTGTAAAGTTTGATCTCTCCCTACATGACCTTCTCCATGAAATTCCTTAATGATCTGAACTCGTAAGTTGCATTCTAGGATATATAATTGATTACCCCTGAATAAAAAACCATCTTGCAGGAAATATTTTGTTCTCTCACTAGCTCTAACTCTTGCCAAGATAATAGAGAAATATGGATCACTTTCAAGTAAATCAACAAATGAATTAAAACCAAGTACCTCCACTTGCATTCTGCCAGAAGACTTTTAGGCCTACTCAGTACATCGGTAATTCGGTTAGTGACACCACTCTTGTGTTCACAACAAAGGTAAAATGCTCCATATAGGCTACCCGCGAAGCATGTCGAGATGACGCTTTATCTTAACTGTGCAAGTGCTTTAAAGCTTCATGGTTAGTGTAGATAATGAATTCTCTATGAAATAGGTAATGATGCCAGTACTTCACAGCTTGCACCATGTTGTAGAACTCTACATCAAATGTATTGTGCCTCAACTTCACCCCTATAGGTTTCTCACTGAAAAAGGCAATTGACCTGCTGTCTAGCTCAAGACTACTCCAATTCCTACCTTTGAGGCATCAGCATGTAATTTAAAAGGCTAGTGAAAATCTGGTAATACTAGAACTGGGGTTAATCTACTCAAATGCCCTCTTTGCTTCATCAGTCTACAAAAAATTTCCCACCTTTGATGCAATCCATGATGGGAGCCATAATACTGCTAAAGTGGGTATATATTGCCTGTAGAAAGATGCAAGCCGATGGATGCTTTTGACATCAATTAATATGATGGCTTTGGGCCACCATCTAATTGCCTCCACTTTAGACTTATCAACCTGCAAACCATCAGCAGAAATTATGTAGCCAAAAAAAGTACCTTGGTCAAGAAAACACACTTATAGTTTTTCCTTGTGCAATATACTAAGAACATCTCACAGGTGTTGGAGATGCTGCTCTAAATCAGCACTATAAATTAATATGTTGTCAAAGTATATGACAACAAACTTGCCAATGAATAGCCTCAGAACCTAGTTCATCACTCTCTATAAACGCGCTGGGTGCATTTGACAATCCAAACGACATAACTAACCACTCATACAATCCTTCTGGAGTCTTAAAGTTCATCCTCCATTCATCACCAACTCAAATACGAATTTGATGATTCCTACACTTCAAGTCTAGCGTTGAGAATACCTTAGCACCACTTAGCTAATCAAGTAGATCATCTAAACGTGGGATTAGAAAACGATACCTAATAATGATTTTATTGATGGCTTGACCGTCTACACACATCACCAAGAGCCATCCTTCTTAAGAGTTAAAAGATCTAAAACTGCACATGGGCTCAAACTCTCCTGAATACAACCTGTAGCTAACAACTCTTCAACTTGCTTCCTCAACTCTTCATGATTTATCGGACTCATTCGATAGTGTGGCCTACTTAGAAGGGTTATACCAGGCCTAAGATTGATATGGTGTTGAATATTACATAGTGGTGGTAACCTATCTGGCAACTCCTTAAGAAACACATCCCGTAACTCTTCTATAATTGTAACTACCACTTCAGGTGCTTTCACTTCCATTTCAACCCCCTTCCTAACCAAAGCAAAACAATATATGAATCCTACATCTCCTCCTCAAATCTAGCTAAAGACAACATATTGGAACTAGTACCAGTACCCTGTTTAATAGGTTTGGACTCAATAGCATCCCTGTTAGGAACCAACACAATCTTCACCCCTTTATACACAAAAATATACGTGTTAGCTCTCCCATCATGAGTCACACTCCTATCAAACTACCAAGGCCTCACCAATAGCAAATGGCTAGTATACCTTATCACCATGTCAGCCCAAATAGAGTCCTTATATCTAGAACCAATGGAAAATGTAACCAATGCTTGTTTAAAGACACTTACTTCGCCACCCTTCTTTAGCCATGCCAACTTATAAGGTTTCCGGTGCTACTCAGGCTTAATGCCCAACTTCTACACGGCTTCTACGAATAGGGGAGGATTTGGGGGAGGTTCGACGGGGGCCCTAGCCTCCCTAAACCCTGAAAAAATTAATTTTTAAAGGTTTTTTAAAACAAAAAAATATATATTATATGTATATTATATATATAAATATGATATAAAATTAAGTATAGTATAGCGGTTAAACATTTACTTTATATTCACGAGATCATGGGTTCAAATCTCACGACAGTACTTTTTTTACTTTTTTCAACATGTATTTATTACATTAGCTACTGCCCTCTCTTATACTAACTACTATATATATATCTATGTGTGTGTGTGTATGTTTCTTTTTAACTTTTTCTTTCACAATAACTAATAATATTAAATTCTTTTATCATAAAATTATCGAATTAAATAAATTCTTATTAATAACTATTTTATCTTCAAACTATACCACAATATAATAATTATTTTATTATCCATATTGTAATTAAATATTATTGCACACTAATCATATAATTTGATTTAGTAACTTATTTTCTTCAATTAATGTTATTTAAATGTACATAAATTATTAAATAACTATCTCATCTACAAATTTTTTATGATTTATTTGTGCTAAAAGTAATCACATTGCATATTAATTGTATAATTTGATTTAATAGTCTTAATTTTTTCTACATGTAATCCTAGGAAAATGAACATAAAGTATTGAATAAATATCTTATCTATATATATTTTATGATTTATATTTATTAAATGCAAAATTTATATAGATATTAACTCTATATTTTTTATTAATAATTAATTTTTAAGTGATATATATATCATCTCTTATGAAATGCACTAAATACTCGTAATTATTGTTTGAATGATTTTTTATGAAGTTTTTAAAAAATATCACATTGAAAACATATAAAATTCTCAGAAATATATAAGATGTAATGTAATTGTAATAGCGAGTGAATATTAATAAATAATTTTAAAATTAACTTAATTATGGTTCGACCCCCTAGTCATATAATCATGCGTCTGGCCCTGTATGGACATAATGTTCTCACAGCTTCTTGAGTCAACCATGAACCGACATACTTTGCTCAGAGTAGTGCATGTGGATTGAACATATTATTCCTAAGCCACTCTTCCTCAACTACCCTAGGAGTCATACATGATCTCTTAACTACCAAATTCTCCACCATCTCTCGTTACACATTCCTTCTTAATATATTCATTATCGAAGATAGGTCCTCCATCACTCACAACTTCAAACATAGCTTCATCAGCCTCATCCTCCTCATTTTCAACAAATAGTGCCTTCTTCTTAGCCTTCCTACATTCAGACTGTCCGTGATCAATTTCACGACATTTGAAACACTTCAACCCACTACTACTCGACCACCAGTACTAGGCTTATTGAATCGCTTAGTAGTGTTCTTACTAGTAGTTCCACCCCATCCCCCCCGCCCGCCCCCTCCCCCCTCCCACACATGATTTAATCCATTACCACTAGCCGTCACACCACCACCATACGTACGACTCCCAAACCGCTTCTGTTGTTTCTCAACAATCAATGCCCTTTGGTGCATTGCTGATAAACTAACAAGGTCAAATAAATTGATCATACTTGAATCTGCATTCTCAACCCCACAATGTATCTCGCAACCAATTGATCATCTATTTCTTGGATTTCGTTCCTAGTTATTAACTGATAAAATTTAAAGGTACAATCATCAACTAACATGCTGCCCTATTTTAGATTCTACAGCCTCTGGTACATGATGCGCTAAAAGTTGCAAAGCAAAAATGTCACTCGCAAGTGCTTCTTCATCTTCTCCCACAAGGCGATTTTCAATTTTCCTAGCCTAATCCTTGACAACTTTGTTTGCTATCACTATATTGTGGCCCTATGCAACTTTGTGTTGAACTTTATGTTCACAAATGATTTTGATGAGAATAATCATTACGTTAATTAATTATTTAAATATCCTTAATTTTTAAATACTTAAAATATTTATATATATATATTTATATGATTTGTATTTGTTTTGCTGTTGTTTAAGTTTTAACAGACAAAAAGTTGAAGAAAAGTTAAGACAAAGTTATCGAGCCCAATAGAAGAAACGTGGAGGCACTATTCATCAGATAAAGACAAAAGACTAAGTTTTGGGCAAAACTTGTAAAGTCAAGTATTGAAGTTTTGGGTAAAACTATGAAATCAAGAGCTAGATTATTTGGCAAGATCTATAAAGTCAAGGGTTGAAGTTTAGGCCTCGACCTCAGACTTCGACTAAGAAAATTTGCCTTTGGCTTTTTTTTTTTTTTTTATAAAAAATAAAAAATAAATAAAAATCTTTTTTGGGCTCAACCTGTTCTTAAGCATGACAGTAAAAGTTTTTTTTTAATTATTTAATATTTAATAATATAATAATATAAGTAAAAGGGAAAAAGAAAAGAGCTGTTGGAATGCATTTATACATGTGTCGGACACATTTAATGCTCTTTCAATGCTTTTGAACTTTTACACGTTATTAAATCTTTAAGTACAAAAAACACAAGTATGGATTGTTAGAAACTTTTTGATAATAGGCAAATTTCTTATCAAGAGCTATAAATAGAATTTTTCTCTTCTCTTTAAAAGAGAATGAAATACTAGAATTTTTGAATGCATAGTAAAATTTTTGAACTCACAGTAAAAATGAAAATAACGTTCTGTAAAGTTTTTTTTTTTACTTATGTTTTTATTCTCATTCTCGTTAATTTATAAATTTTTTTAAGAGAAAAATTAATGCTTTGTTTCTAAATTTTCTGATACACTCTAAACGAGAGTTTTTTAGGACTATTTAAGATTTACAAAAAGTTGTTTATCTGCTCGTTTAAGGAGCTCAGTTTGTAAAACGAATTTGTAAAACGAATTTGCAAAATTCCTAAAGTATTTTTCTGTTGTAAATCTGTTCAAGCAGGAGCGTTTCTTTATAAAGGAAATCTGTATATTTCCTCAAGAACTTTTTAGTTTATAAATCTACTCATACAGGAGCTGTTTGAGAAAAGTCCTCAATGGAGGCAAAGTGAAGTCCTAGTGTGAGGCATTGATAGAAGTCCTCAGTAGGAGGCATTTGAAGTCTGGTCTGGAGTTACTAGCATTATCCTAATTATGATTAGGCGGGAAGTCCTTCATGGAAGACAAAGAGAAGTCTGGTCGTGTGCTACCAGCACAACACTTGATTTATCAAGTGGAAGTCCTTTGTGAAAGGCAATTGTAAAAGTCCTATTGTGGTGATAGGCTTTATTGTAATTCCTCGTTTAAGAGGTATATTGATTTTTGAATAATTAATATAGTGGTAAAAGTCTTCTTTGAGGTATTTGCATCGTGAAGAGTAGATAGTGAGCCGAACTCCACGTTAAATCCTTATGTTGCTTCTCTTTCTCTCTCTCTCTGTGCTTCTTCATCTCTATTTTTTTGTTAATCAATTTTAATTAGTTTATTCTGCTGCATTTGTTTGTTTGAGTTAACTCTTGTCTTATCTTAGTTAATTAATCTGGTTTGATAAACTGAAAAAATTGTAATACTTAATTCCCCCACTCCTCCCCCTCGGTTAAGTATTCTTTGTGTATTATTATTTCTACCAATTGGTATTAGAGCCTAGTCTCTTGTGGCTAATTGCTTAAATGTAAAAGAGAAAAGATCATGGCTTCTAATACACTAGGATTCTTGGAGGGTCAGACTATAAATAGGCCACCGCTTCTTAGTGGGGGTAATTACCCTTATTGGAAGTGTAGAATGAATATATTTTTGAAAGCACAACATAGATTAATATGAAGAGTAGTTGAAAAAGGACCTTTTACAATTGAAAATAAAAATGAAGATCAATATTTAGAAGATGATTGGAAAAAACTAGATTATAATGAAGCTGCCATGAATATTCTTCATTATGGATTGAATGAAAGTGATTTCAATAGAATTCGTACTTGTAAATCTGCTAAAGAAATCCGGGATGAACTTGAAGTAACTTATGAATGAACTTCAAGCATCAAAAACACTAAAATAAGCTTGTTTATTGGTTAATTTGAAAGTTCTAAGATGCTGCCTAGTGAAACAATTGATCAAATGAATGATATATTCATTAATATCATTAATCCTTTGAGTGTTTTGGGCAAGAGCTTTACTAATGTTGAAATAAATTCAAAATTGCTTAGATCATTGCCAAAGGAATGGGAAGCAAAATGGACAGCAATAGAGGAAGCCATGGATCTTAGCATATTGACAAAAGAAGAGCTTCTTGGTACACTCAAGACTCATGAGCTCATCAAGAATTAAAGTGAAGAATCTCAAAAGAAGGCTATTGCTCTGAAGGCAACCAACGATGATTCCGATAAGGAGGAGATAAACGAGGATGTTGTGTTGTTTGCAGAGAATTTCAACAAATTCATGAAGGTTGGCAGCTCCTCAAAGTTTAGAAAGGAAAGAAAGGATGTTGTGTGCTATAAGTACAAAAAACTAGGACACATCCAACCAAACTGCCTTCTTCTCAAGAAATCATAAAAGAGATCCAAGAGGAAGCACTTATTGCTACTTGGAGTGATGAAGAATCATTAGATTCTGATGAAGAAGAGTTATGCTTCATGGCAATCTACGATGAAGTAAACAATCCTTCAACTTCTTGATCTAATGATGAATTGCTTGTAATGTATAAAAAGGTTTGTAAAAAGCTTAAAAAAATCCGAAGATGATAATAAACAACTTAAAAATCTGATGCAAAATGCTTTAGTTAGATTAGAAGAGTTTTAAGATGAAATTAATGAGCTTAAAACTAAAAATGAAGAAAAAGACGAAATAATAACACTCTAGGTTCTGAAAAGACAACTTGCATGAAAATCTTAGTAGCATGAATTTTAAAATTAACGAAATTAAAAATAAAAATAGGAAACTAAAAACAGAAAATAAAATTTTGGTTAAACGGAATGATAAATTAAAAATTGAAAATGATCTTTTAGATTTAGGAATTAAAACTATAAAAGATGATAATAAACCTGCATCTATTAGTAACAACATCAATAACAATGAACTTTTGAAAGAGCTAGATGAGTAAGAATAGAAAATAAATATGAAATCTAGTTTAGATTATTCGAAAGCTGTTATAGCTAAATTCACACAAAGAAGAGAAAAATTTAAATACTCTCATTGGTGAGTAAAAATCTAATCCTAACAAATATGGAATTGGCTATGATAGGCACAGAAATTATAAGTCTCATAAGACTCGGTTTGTAAAAGCCACTTATGGCACTTGTAATTACTGTGGCAAGTCTAGCCATATTGTACACAAGTGTGCAATAAGGAAGGCTTTGCTCTCAGGTCATAAAAGCAAGTATATTTCGGTGGCTAAGAAAGAAGTTTTATCTATTTCTAACCCATGAGGACCCAAACAAAAATGGGTACCAAAGAAATAATAACTTGCTTTGCAGGGATCCTCAAGTGGCAGCAACAAATGGTACTTGAACAGTAGATGCTCTAGGCATATGACAGAAGTTGCTTCCAAATTTTCAAAGTTGGACTTGATGGATCAAGGGACTGTTACCTTTGGAGATGATAGAATATCAACTGTTTTGGATAAAGGTGGCATTATCCTTAATAAAGGTCTTGTTCTTAATAATGATGTTGATGATGTTTGTGATAGAATAAATGATATTTCATGTTCTGATGTTGAAAATTTTGGTAATGTTTCCGCTATTGAAAAATCTGCTGCTGTTGATGTTGTGCATGAGCATGTTAGTAATCTACCTAGAGAATGAAAATATACAAGTTCACATCCAAAAGACTTAATAATAGGTGAAACTTCAAATATAATACAAACTAGATCATCTTTTAGAAACACAAAGTTAGGTTAGTTGCTAAAGGCTATACATAAGAAGAGGGGATAGATTTTGATGAGACTTTTGCCCTGGTTGTAAGACTAGAATCTATAAGAATACTTTTGGCATATGCTGCTCACAAAGATTTTATCCTTTATCAAATAGATGTCAAAAGTGCTTTTCTAAATGGTTTCATAAAAGAAGAGGTCTATGTCGAGCAACCATTGGGTTTTGAAAATAATAAATGTTTCAATAATGTTTTTAAATTGAGCAAACCTCTTTATGGTCTTAAGTAAGTTCCTAGAGCTTGGTATGAAAGAGTTAGTAGCTTTTTAATAAATAATAGATTTTTAAAAGGAAAAATTGATACAACTCTTTTATCAAAAATCACAATTTTGATACATTAATCGTACATATTTATATAGATGACATTGTGTTTGATGCTACTAATTCTTCACTTATAAATGTTTTTGTTGAGTCCATGCAAAAAGAATTTAAAATGAGTATGATGGGAGAACTCACTTATTTTCTTGGGCTACAAATTAAGCAATCAAGATTTGGAACCTTTATTAATCAATCTAAATACACTAAAGATTTGTTAAAAATGTTTAAAATTTATAGTTGTAAGTCTAAACCTACACCTATGAGCACTAGTGTAAAGCTAGACAAGGATGAAAAAGGTAAAAATGTTTGTGAAAAGACGTATAGATGCATGATTGGTAGTTTGTTATATTTAACAGCTTCTATACCTGATATCATGTTTTCTGTATGTGTATGTGCATGATTTCAATCTTTCCCGAAAGAATCTCACTTGGGTGCAATTAAAGGCATCTTCAAGTACCTTATGGGCACTATTGAAATTAGCTTGTGGTATCCCAAACATACTTCTTTTGAACTTGTTGGGTACTCTGATGCTGACTTTGCTGATAACAAAGTAGCTCAGAAAAGCACAAGTGGCACATGCCATTTTCTTAGTAATTCTTTAATATCTTGGTACTCAAAGAAGCAAAATTTTGTTACATTATCAACTGCTGAAGCTGAATATATAGCTACTGGCAGTTGTTGTGCATAAATTTTATGGATGAACAAGCTTTATTAGACTTTGGTTTAAAATTTGAAAGTGTACCAATTTGGTGTGATAATACAAGTGCTATAAATTTGACTAAAAATCTCATTCTACACTCAAGAACCAAACATATTGGGATTAGACATCATTTCATTGGTGATCATGTTCTAAACAAGGACATTTGCTTGGAATTTGTTGATACAAACCATCAGCTTGGTGGTATTTTTACTAAACCCTTGAGTGAAGAACGGTTTTGCACTTTAAGAGGAGAATTGGGCATGTTAAAGGTTGATGAGTGCTAAAATATTTTTGAACCAGTAACTTCCTTGAAAATCTAATCTTAAGTCTCTTAGTTGATAAATATTGCAGACTTTAGACTAAAGTCTGCACTTGCATACATGTATGCTAATATTTGTCTTCGTGCTTGTATGCCAATATTTGTCTTCTGTAATTTTATGTTGTTATGAATTTGTTTATATCTGTCTACGTTTTGTTTTAAATTAAAATATATATATAAAACAAAGGTTTTTGAACCAGGGGGAGACACCTTTTTTTTTAAGAAAATTTCCTTTTCTCTGTCTCGGTTTTCAAAAAAAAAAAAAAAAAGAGAAGCAAAGTTTGTTTTAAAAACTGGGAGAATTTTTTTTTTTTAGAAAAGTGCTTCTGATAGGGAGAGAAAATTGATTTTGTTTTAGTTTTTTTTTTACAAAGTCTGTGTCTTCTTTTCTTTATTTTTTTTCTTTTTGATGAGAAAGGAGGAGAAGTATTTGCACAATTAAGAATTATTTTAGAATTGATTGTGCATATTTATTCTCATAAAAAGGGGAAGATTGTTAAACTTTATATTCACAAATGATTTTGATGAGAATAATCATTACATAATTAATTATTTAAATATCCTTAAATGTTTAAATACTTAAAATATATATATATATATATATGATTTATTTTTGTTCTGCTGTTGTTTAAGTTCTAACAGAATAAAAAGTTGAAGAAAAGTCAAGACAAAGCTATTGAGCCCAATAGAAGAAAGGTGAATGCACTATTTATTAGATAAAGACAAAAGACTAAGTTTTGGGCAAAACTTATAAAGTCAAGTGTTGAAGTTTTGGGTAAAACTAATAAGTCAAGAGCTGGAGTTTTGGGCAAAATCGTAAAGTCAAGAGCTGGAGTTTTGGGCAAGATTTATAAAGTCAAGGGTTGAAGTTAGGCCTCGACCTCAGACCACGACTTTAGAAAATCTTCACTCGACTTTTTTTTTTATAAAAAATAAATAAAAATCTTTCTTGGGCTCGAACTGTTCTTAAGCATGACAATAAAAGATCTTTTTTAATTATTTAATATTTAATAATATAATAATATAAGTAAAAGGGAAAAAGAAAAGAGCTGTTGGAATGCATTTAATGCATGTGTCGGACACATTTAATGCTCTTTCAATGCTTTTGAACTTTTACACGTTATTAAATCTTTAAGTACATTAAACACAAGTATGGATTATTAGAAACTTTTTGATAACGGACAAATTTCTTATCAAGAGCTATAATTAGAATTTTTCTCTTCTCTTTGAAAGAAATGAAATACTATAATTTTTGAACGCACAGTAAAAACGAAAATAACGTTCTGTAAAGTTTATTTTACTTGTGTTTTTATTCTTATTCTTGTTAATTTGTAAATTTTTTTAAGAGAACAATTAGTGCTTTGTTTTGAAATTTGCTGATACACTCTAAACGAGAGATTTTTAGCACTATTTAAGATTTACAAAAATTGTTTATCTGCTCATTTGAGGAGCTCAGTTTGTAAAAGGAATTTGTAAAATTCCTAATGTATTTTCTGTTGTAAATCTGTTCAAGTAGGAGCATTTTTTTTAAAGGAAATTTGTATATTTCCTTAAGAGCTTTTCAGTTTGTAAATCTGTTTATATAGGAGCTGTTTGAGAAAAGTCCTCAATGGAGGCAAAGTTAAAAGTCCTCAGTAGAGGCAAAGTGAAGTCCTCGTGTGAGGCATTGAGAGAAGTCCTCAGTAAGATGCATTTGAAGGCTGGTTTGGAGTTATCAGCATCGTCCTAATTGCGATTAGGCGAGACGTCCTTCGTGGAAGGCAAAGAGAAGTCTGATCGTGTGTTACCAGCACAATACTTGATTTGTCAAGTGGAAGTCCTTTGTGAAAGGCAATTGTAAAAGTCCTATTGTGATAGACTTTATTATAATTCCTCGTCTAAGAGATGTATTGATTTTTGAATAATCAATATAGTGGTAAAGGTCCTCTTTGAGGCATTTGCATCGTAGAGAGTAGGCAGTGAGTCGAACTCCACGTTGAATCCTTATGTTGCTTCTTTTTCTCTCTCTCTCTATGCTTCTTTTTCTCTGCTTTTTTGTTAATTAGTTTTAATTAGTTTATTCCGCTGTATTTTTTTGTTTAAGTTAACTCTTGTCTTATCCTAGTTAATTAATCTAGTTTGATAAAATCGAAAAATTTGTAATATTTAATTCACCCCCCTCTTAAGTATTCCTGTGTATTATTATTTCTAACACTTAGTTGCTATCAGCTGCACTCTTTCATCTTTAAAGACCTCCTTAAACTCTAGGATCTCCTCTACCATTGCCAACCAGTATAAGAATCCTTTGGTTGGAGGCTACCATGGGAATTCTAGTATCTCCGTCCTCATACCCTGCTTCCAATGCCTCTGGTCTTCCTCTACACGAGGCCTACCATACCTATGCAACAATTCATCATGTTACTCTTCCTCCTAAATAGAAGAAGAGTCATCCTTAGCCTCATCAATACCTAGCATAGGATTAAGTTTCGTCCCCATCTAGGATTTTCATTCCTTTAGTTCCCCATTTACACACCCATCCTCTCTACTAAGTGATCAACCACCACATCCAAACAACATTTCAAAGCTACATCCAACTACTCATTAATCATTTGCCCAATCCTTACATTTAGATTATCTCAATCCTAAATCTTATCCATTGCAGCACGACATTGATAAACTTGTCTATAGGGTCCATTGTTACCAAGAGCGAATACGGTTCTAATGCGAAACTAATGTAGCGTATGACATGAAAACTGAATTAGGGTTTATATCACAAACTGTTGATTCTATGGACACACGGAGTGTGATCCTCAAATACCAATTTATTCTGAGAATTCCTAGGTATTTGGCATCTAAATTCAAAATCTATATGAAATTTGAGAATTTAGGAAGAAGAAAAAAAGCAATGTCGAATATGAAATTTTGCTGAAAATATAATAAGTAACCGTCCATTTGCTCTAGGGCATATGATATAGGCAGACTTAAAGCTACCAAAAATAAAAACCTAAAAACTACCAAAAATAGAAAGTCTTAAAACTTTAGAACAAAAAGTACATGAAAAGATGAAACTAAAGCTACTGATGGCATTAAAAATAGATGTGTCTATAAGGAGTTATGATAAAAATAAAACCTGCCAAAAATATTAAAAATACCTGCTTGAGGCCATAAACGAAGGAATTTACAAAAAAAAAAAAAAAACGGCCTAGCTCATTGACAAATGCGGTAACTTCTTCGAATTAGCTTGTTTTCTTCAAGATAGAGTCTTCAGATCATCCAACAATAATAGACTAGTTTCTATACCACTTCTCTAAGTACATGTAAACTACTATCTCTATCTTATCATTATATATCATAATATAAAGTTCTCTTTTTCGACGGATTTACAATTTCATGTAAATAGACTTTTACAAATAAAGGTTGTGCAGAACTAGATGTTGACTTTTTTTTTTTTTAAACATGTCTGGTTTCTAATAATGGTTTACTAATAACCAACACTAAACAAATGGGTAGTGGTAATATAGAGCCAATTTTAGTGATAGTGAGTTTAATTAGATGAAAATCAATTATCTTAATGCAATTCTTGTTCTCAGATACATAATATAGTCTTAATACTTAACTAAAATTAGAGTATCAAATGAAAAGTAAAATAAGATATATTTTGAAATATATTAGTGAACAATTGAGTGTCGAAGTTACTAATCAATCCTCTGCTACACGTGAAGAAAAGGAAAGTTAAGGGAGGTGTATAGATTGTTTTAAATGGGTTTAAAGAGTTGACTGTTCCTTGTGATAAAGATCTATAGATAGTTATCTACTTGGCAGTCCTAATATCATATATTGTTTATTGAATCCTTTCTCCTTTCCATAAATGATAGGAGGTTAAAAAAAAAAAACCACTTTTTTTACTTAAAATCCTAGTATGTGATTTAAAAACTCTAGAATTATTGGTCAACTCATTCATTCTAATATAATTGTATTTTTACTTATTTTATCTCATTAATCTTCTATGGTAATGAACGTTTCAAATGAACTATGTTGATAAGGAATACTTTAGGTCCCAACAGCAACTTAGTGGGCAATCCATCGGACCCAAGAGAAACCTAGAAAACTTGACTAAGGAGCTCCTCAAAACCCTCAGCCAAGGAGCTCCTTGAAGGCTTTGGTCTAGAAGCTCCATGAGGACCACAATTAGAAGCTCCACTAAGGCCTCAATCTTATGGGGACCTCAGTACCACACCTTCCTTATCATGCCCTTATACTTCAAGGTCAATGATACCATATCCCACTATATCTCTTTAGGAGAACAACTATAAGCTTGACCACCTTCACCTCGTATAAGGACCAACACGTCGATTCTAAGGTAATTTACCTCCATTTGGACTAAGGCTTTACATGAAACAAGATTCCATGGACATATTGGATGTGTCAAGAAGGTATTTGTAAAAACCTAGGCTCGATTTTGCTACACCTATGATGGTGAGTAAACTCTGAAATGTTAGAGATGACAATGCCAAAATACTTGCTCACAGCCTCAATAAGGAAGCAACAAATTTTCACAAAAAAAAAATACAAAAATATTATATCTTCCATAATCAAGCAGCTCCACAACCATCCTAAGTGCATGCCTATGTACCAACACCAATAGTTGCTCATCCTTAGGGTTTTCCAAAAGAAGCAACAAATTGCCTCGGATGTTGAATGCATCCATGGGTGTTCTTAAGGAACCTACAATAATGTACTAATATACAAGGTACAATGGCATGATGAAGAACAAGGAGAGGAGAGGAGAGGGAAGATGACTTCGATGTCCTTGGTTGGTGGAAGGAAACAACACACATGATGGTGGTACTTTCCCAATGGTATAGGATGTTCTGGCACCTTAGCTTCATAGTTTTATCTAAGTTAGCTTTCAGTTTAAGCGGATGGGTTATTAATTCATATTGCCATAGGCTGAATCCAAAAACTATGGAAGCATATGTCTACCTCAATGATTAGGCAAAATGACGAGGATAGATGTTAGGAAGACCTACTATTTTGATGGCCTAAAGATGGTAACTTGGGGATAGGGATGGGGGGTCAGGATTTTTGCCACCACTGGAGAGATAAGGAGGGATGAATGAGTGAAATGATAATGAGGTTGGGATTATTAGGTTTTGATAATGAGGGGTTGGATCATATGTTTTCTTGTATTTGTGATTGTAAAAATTTTGGATAATGAAAAATGAAATTTTGTTCATGCAAATGCATTATGTGATTTGTGAAAGTAAAATTTAGTGAATTGTTATCTACAATTATCTAACATGATATTAAGAAAATGAAATTAGAAAAAATTTAATAATTTACATAATTAAATTGTTAGTTAGAAATTATCAAGATTTAGTCATCTGCAAATATTTAATTCTCCCAAGCCTCATTAATTTAAAAAATATTCAATATTTAAAACATTTTTAAAATTTACATAATACATCATTAATTGTTAGGTTATTCTTCATATTTTTATTTAATAATCAACTTTGCATTAAAAACTAATTTAATTATCATATTTGTTTTTTAGGTTAAAATTTCAAAATAACTGAAATTATTTTTTAAAAAATTATACTTGCATTAAAAAAAATTTAAATACTTTAGTGTGGTATTGGAATATTACAATAATAATTGAAAAAAATAAATTAAATTAACTAAATATATCATACAACAATATAAAACTATTCAAAATACTAATTTCAACATTACCTTTTTTTTTTTTTAATTAGAAAAGGTACACGTGCTAGCGTACATGCTTGCATGCTCATGCCTAGGCAATCTACCTATTTTATGTGCCTATCATGCCCATGTCTCATGCGTTGCATGTCGGACCTTGTGTGCTAATGTCTTCCTTTCTTCTTTGTTTTTTTATTTTTTTTTTTTTTTTTTTTTTTTCGCATGTCTCCTGTGTCATATTAATAAGCCCACTTTGCTCGCAATCTCTCCCTCACAATTATGAACCCATTTACCATGACTTAATCTCCACTCCTTGTGTACTTTTCATATTATTGTCAATTATGAAACTTATGTAGTATCGTAAATTGCACATAGAATTTAGGTTGATTTTGATGGGATAGGACCATATTTTGCATTATATTTACTTTTTCGATAGATAAAAGTGAGTAAATGATCAATTCCATTCTATTTGATTGAGGAGGATATTGATGGCTCTAGAGAATTTCCTAATTCCTACTTCTGTCTCCTTGATTCAAATGATCCTTAGTACTATTAAATTAAAGCTTACTTACTTGATATATTAAAAATTAAAAATTAAAATATCTTTATTTTGTTAGGTACTCTAAGTAAGTTTTGATGATAATAAAAGTATAAAAGAATACTAATAATTTTGTTAAGTATACAGAAAATTACATAATAAAATAAGATCAAATTATGAATGGTACCAAGATTTATGAGCATAACATGGGGTGATAATATGATTTTTAAGAATAAAGTTCATTCAAGCATTACATTTAGCATAGTATTTGGTTAAACAAGGAATTAGAGATAATAGAGAGTGTTGTTCATAGCATATGAAGGATATAACAAAGAATCGGAAACTACACTAGAGCGTTAGTCATAACATTACATAGAGCATAAAACTAGATGATCCAAATGTTTACAGAGTAAGCGTAGAATGATTAGAAGTTGTTTGAAATCATCATTAGACATGATTTGAAGGCCTAGCTCCAAAGAACGAATACATTAGGGTAGTGTATTCAGATGTTCCACCAAGTAGGATTAATATCCTTAGGGATTTGAGTTAATGTTCAACAAGATTATCGAGATATTTTCATGCTACATGAACATGATGCAATTTCATAGGTTTAGAACCAAAAAATCAAATTTTTAAAGAGATGTTATGAAATTTTCCTACAAAGACTTGAATATAAAGTGCAAAATAAGTCAAGCCACATTTAGAAAAACACTCAATTGATATTTTTTAATAAGATATCAACTTGTACATTATATATCCCTACTTTTAATGGACATGATAGATAAGATGATAAAGGTTGCTACACATGTGAAGCCAAGATTTCCTCCACATAGCATCCAAGTTTATATAAGATATTTTCATGAGAAGATAATCAACATCTATACATGAAGAATCAAATATCTATGTTTGAATTGTTCATTTCTTTTTTTCAAGCTCATGAGGATAAGAAAAAGAAGATATTACTACACAATTTTAGCAAGCAACATCTAACCAACTTCTTATCCACTTTTAGCCATTGAAGATAGATGTTTAAATAGGAGAGGAGTTTAATTTTACAATAATAAGACTATCAACTACATATTCTCAAATGCTGAATACGTGCAAACAACATTTATTGCACTTTTTCATTATTATTTTGATTGCTTGACGTACATATTAGAACAAGAAATTTAGCTTATGTTATTCGAGTTTTTTTTTTGTATTTTGTTGTTCTTTGTGATCACCAAAAATTATATATATGAGGTTAGTTTAAGGCTAAGCTAGAAAGACAGAATAGAAAGATTGAGTCCAAGACAAATGTGGATATTCTATTTGTAATCAATGTTTATAAATATAGTGGAATATACACATGTGGCTTAGAGAGTTCATAGCTTAAAGCTAGAAATGTGGATGTAAGCATAATGTCAAACTACTATATATATTTGTATCACAATGATTTCTTCCCTCATTCTTTATTTTTTGTGCATTTCAAATTGTTATTGAAGATTTATTATCGCAAACCAAATTCTCATGCCTGCAACTCAATAAGTAATAAGGGGTGATTCAAAGTTAATTATAGAAAGAAAAAGTTTTTAATTTTTAAAATATAAGCAATTTAACCCCTTTTTTGGTTACTTGATTAGGACCAACAATTTTATTTGTTGTTATATATAAAATTTCCTTTGAAATAATATAATTTCGATAAGTGTATTGCTTTTCATATGGAAATCATTTAAAAGATAACTCACAACTTTCTGTAAGATAATCTAATCCATATGAAACTATAAAAAGTATACTAAATCAACAAATACACAAATGAACAAAATCATAAATCTTAACTTGCAGTCTTGCACTATATGAACATATGGATAGCTTTATTTGTCAATTGATTGGGCTTTGTGGTTTACATTTTGGATGTTAATTTCCAAAATCACTCCTAGATCGTATGAGTAAGAACACAACTATATAAGCAAAATACAAAATTAAAATAACATACATATAAAATATGGTTATAATACTAATAACATATTATTATTATAATTAATCTATTTATAATATCTCTTTAACTTTACAAATCTTTTATACTAACATGAATTTTATGAGTATAACCTGCCTACACGAACTCCGACTGGCCAAATCAGCTGAACACGAGATAGCGTCGAGGGGAGTGCATAAAATGAAGTAAGGACGAATTCATCCAATATCCATCGAATGGTCAATTTCTAAAAACCACAAGGATTATTCCGACAATGAACGACATGTCGTTCATGGTCTCACATGTCGGAGAAGTCAAGTCTCAACCGCTGATGTATGCCACACGATTTTATTTTTCGCTCAGGTGGGTATTTGGACTCTAGACTGCGACAGTGCTGTTCAATGTTTGGGAAATTTTTTTATACGATGTCATAGTGAGAATTCGCCCGATTACGACGTATTATAAAAGAAATACGAAATTAATGTAATACAAGGTAAAATTACTATTATGTGTGAATGAATAAGATAATGTTAATAAAAACTTATAATTTATTATTAATATGAAATTTGATATATTTTTATCATTAATATAAATTCAATACTATATAAAATGCGAAACAAAAGGTACTAATATGAGTCATCACTCTATATAATATGATGCTCACCATAGTCATAAAAATATTGTTAAAGCTTCAACATGAAATAAAGAGACCATGATAGTATTATTTAAATAAAAATCAATATATCTGAAAAGTACAGGTGATATGTAATTTTCTCTGGACGAAATAAAATTCGAAATACAATTAAATAAAAAGTCACAAGAATAATCTTATATATGATAACATTGACCAGGAATTACAATATCACATTTTCCATCAACTACATCTATTATGTTTGGTTCGCCATTTGTTCTTGAGCTAACTAGATATAAGCATAGTTTTAGAATCAAACCGAACCAGGGCCAGAACTATCGATTCTGGATCTTAAAAATGTGGAATCGAAATTGTCTTTCACGGTTTTAGTTTGGTTCTATAGAACTGATAGCTCCTGGTTCTGGTTTTGGAATCGTGAAACCATCTTTTTAAAAAAATAAATAAATAAATTTTAAACTCAAAATTAATTATTGAGTATATAAGTGTTAAATTATTTAACTATAATTTTTAAAAATTTGTTTGGAATCCCATTTATTTATACAAACACAACCAATATCAATTATAGTTAATAGTATGAGATTGTAAAATACATTAGAGAATAAAAGAAAATTACAATACAAAAAATAGTCCCACGTTATTAAGAAAATAAATTTTGCTTTTAAGAGAAGTTTATATAGACTAAATAATATGATTATAAGTTATATTTATTTATATTGTTGATAGTAACATATTAAATATTATAAATAGGTAATAAATTTTATTATTAGTGTAAATATTAATAAATTATATATTTAATATAATTTTTCTAATTTTTCTCTAATTACTTCTTTTTAATGAAACCAATTGGCACTGCTGGTTCTAAGTTGTAAAATCACCTAGGAATAGAAAATCAACGGTTCTTTAATCGGTTTGGAACTGTCTAAGCAATCTAGTTCTGGTTCTAGTTCTGAAACCATCAATGACGGTTTCAGTTCGATTCCTGGTTTGGAACTGAATCGTACTTATGTCTAGAGTCGGCTATCCATCCAGTAAAAACGAAAGCTATAAAAGCTATCTTTTCACATGAATAGATGTTAGATTTCTATAAAAATTGGAACCCATCATTTGGAGTCCTAAATCATAAACTGATAAGAGATCAAATTCGAGTTTAATTTGAAAATTTAAGATCACAGATGATATATAGATTTCTATAGAAGAAATAAAATTCAAAATATAATTAAATGAAAAGTTACAAGAATAATCTTATGCATGACGACATTGAGCGGGAATCACAATATCACATTTTCCATCAATTGTCTATTTTGTTCGGTTCCTGATTTGTTCTTGAGCCAGCTAACAACCTAGTAAGAGTGAAAACGACATGCATAAAAGCTATATTTCATACAAACAATTGTTAGATTTCTATCGAAATTGGAACCCAACATTCGAATACTTACAATGTAAATTGATTCGAGATCAAATTCAAATTTAATTTGAAACTTTAAAATTACAAATAATATATATATATATATATATATTTAGACAAAATAAAATTCAAATACAATTAAATGAAATGTCGCAATAATAATCCTATATAATGACATTGGGTGGAAATCACAGTATCACATTTTCCATCAATTGTTCTGTTTTGTTTGGTTCCTCATTTGTTCTTAAGCCAGCTAACCACCTAGTATGAATGAAAGCTGCATGCAAAGCTATTTTTTTCATACGAATAGATGTTAGATTTCTATACAAATTGGAACAAGTCATTCAATTATATTTGACTATAAACTGATTGGAGATCAGATTCGAATTTAATTTGAAATTTTAAAATTTGAGCTCGATTCAATTCATTTGAAATTACAGTTCAACTGAAAAATTAATTGTTTTTTTTTATTCATATTATAGTATTAGGTATATTATATCAGTAGTAGGTCTATGTAGAACTCCGACAGCTCAAAAATACTAAAATTTAATTGAAATTTAATAACAGTCATAAATGTAATTGAGTTAAAAGTTAAAAATATTATATAGTTTAAATTCAATCTAATAGATTAGTTAAGCTTAATTTAATTGTTGTCCAATCAAATTTGAGTAAATATCAAGTTGAATTTGGGTTTGGTTAGATGGTTTGTTTTTCATCTGTATCTTGTCTATATTCGATCTGCATCTGATCTATAATATCTATTTATGAGTAAAATATCTATTTTTTATTCATATTTATTTTTTTACAAATAATCTAATTGAAATAAATATAAAACAATACCAAATTGACACCAAAACAACAAACCAAACAACTCTTCACCACTATCAATGGGGTTGTATGCTCGTTAGATATTATAGTAAGCTGAATTTAAATTCAATGGTGCATATCTGCTCTAGTTATGTGTGCACAAGTAATCAGTCATTTCGGCAGAGAAGAAAAGACGGAGGCAAGAAGAATTTGACGAACTTGGTCCATTATATGACATATTCGTTAATACTTTTCACACGGATTCGAAACCATATATTCGTAGGTCAAACAAATTACATATAAAAATTAGATTATTATTAAATTTAATAAACTAGAAACTGATCGAAAATAAATCAAACGAGATATATTAGTAGATAATTTGAGACCCGAGCTCATCACCCCAACTTTTAAGACTTTCTTTCTTTATTTTGTCGCGGTTTGCTCTATAGATACACCTCACAGACTATGGACTTCAACACCAGTTGCAAAATATACTTCCACGCCGGGTTGGTAAATGGACTATAATAAGGAGGTTGTCTCGTTCCAATTTGAAAGATATACCTTATGCGTCGCGCAATTTAAACTTGGTATGAATATATGTGTGGATAAGAACCCGAATGCAATGATCAAGTGTGTACGTGTGAGTATCGCGATATATGATTTAGGAAATAACACATACTAGAATGATTAAGAAGAATCGTATAGGGAAGGAGTAGATAGTTTTAGTAGGCTCTAACACACATATGACAAACGAGAGAGTTAAAAAAGCATCAGTTGCTAAGTATGATGAAATAAAGTTCGTGTTCTTTATCAAGCAGGTGATTGATTCGTTGACACAAAAAAAATACAATAGCACGATGGTGTTATCCCAAGATTTCACTTGTCCAAATGAAGTGTGGCTAAGGGTATTTATAAAAAACTAGCTGCCGATGTCATCAGTTCGATGAGACAGACGACCAATGACTAAGATGAGTTTTTTTTATAATGGATATAGAAGTGGGCTTCTTTGTAGAATTAGGTCCATTAAGACCTTCATTTGTAATGTGTATGAGTCAATATGAGAAAATGTTAGAATTGAATAGGTTAATTCCATTAGCCCTATTAAGCTTACCATGCTAAATCTCACTTGATCATCCCAAATAACTTGGTTTAACTCTTTGAGCTCTGTCATCTTAGCCAAAAAAATTAAATCCAAATTAAAATTAGACCTAAATCCCCTTTAAATCAAATTGAATCATCGACAATATACAAGGCCTGTTCAAACACTTTATATATCCACAAAAGCATCGCTTGCTATCAAGATGACTCGATTATAGCTTCCTTTCAACATTCTAATCCATATCCTTGTGCTCTCCCTTCCAAAGGCTTATTTATTAGAATTTGGTCACCATATCCAGCCACTAGTATCTCATGGCCTTAGCGCAACAATCAGGATCAAAGATTGTCAACTTGATTTATTAAACTAAATCAAGTTTCAACCTAGCAAACAACAATAAACTACACACCTTAAAATCTAATTAGACAAATTACCAAGATTTCACCTCACTTAAATTTTTTTTCATTTATTTTTTAGCTTTTATGTCAAGATTAAATTCCTTTTGTAAGAATCTTGTACAGGTGCTTATCCTAAATTAACGAAATTAGACTGTATCTTTTCTTCTTGCCAATTGACCAGGATGGGATGGGTGGCTGCCGATTGGGATGGGCACCTTGGATTGACCTAGACTACAACATAAGTTGACTACAGTTAGATCAACATGAAGGCTTAAAGCTTTGTTTCACACATTCAAGGTTATTAAAAGACTATTTCAAATCGTATTATATTGTTCAGTTAACACAGAAAAATATATATAATTTTATTTTAATAAAAGAAGTAAAAAAAAAAAGAAGGTAAAGAAGAGAGAGCTTATAGCATAAGTTTTAAGAAAAAAAGTTTTTGTGGGAATATAAAAAGGTGTCTAGTAGAAAAAGAAGCGGTCAATGCTTTTTTTGCTAGGGAAAAAAAAAAAAAAAAAAAACAGAAAACAAAAATCTAAAGGAAATATGTCTCTCGTTTCTAGTCATTTAAAAATATTTTTTGGGGCGTTTCATAAATGTTGCCTCATTATTAAAAAAAGTTATGACCATATGTATCCCATTGTTGTAGTCCGGCATATTGGATAAATTGTTATATAGTGACTTAAAATAATGATTCCGTCTACGTATAAACAACTCATTACTTGTAGACAAACTTATCAAGTGTTAATAAACATATCCCATTTGAATCAATCTACCACATTTAAACACATACTATATATGGATGAACCTATCATATTTGGATAACACTTACCACATTTAAACAGTGTTTTATTTTAAGTTGACAAATGGCAGCTTATCCTAATATTTCCCCTTGTAATCCTTATATGCACAGCACGCAATGTAATACTCTCTTTCATTTGAAGATTAAGTAAAGTTAATTGAAAAAAATATATATATCACAAAAAAGTTTAAAGCTGCTCGAAACGTATAAAATTTTAAATTTAAAAGTTATGGTATTATTTAAAACTTTCTCTACATTTTCAAGTATAACCTAATAGACAAAAAGTTATATTATGAAAAGAAAAAAAAAAAAAAAAAACAAAAAGAGTATGTAGTGCACCATGAGATGACATGACTCCAAAGCTACTGGCACATGAAAATTTTTTCACTATTATAATTGCAAGCATACCCTGATAGTAAATTTTTTCCTCGACAAAATTATAGTATAATGGTTTAAATTTTATGTTAAGAGAAAGCCCTAGGAAGGAAGGTTCTTAAACAATTAGGATGAATGCTACTTTCCCATCAAAATCCTGTTTTTGTTGTAATCTTTGAAAAGATTTTTGAGGAAAAAAAAAAAAAGAAGGTAAAGTGAGCCCATACTGATGGAGCAACCGCGCATGGGTGTACAGTGGTTGACCATTATTGCCAATTTGGAAAGACATTGTGGTTGTGGGAGGTGGGTCATGGCAAATGCCCATGGAAAGTCCATTATGATGTCAAAGATCTCTCTCTTTCAAATTGAACTGATGATTATGTCCTATATTAGCTCTACAGGTCCCTCTTCTTCGATGCTCACACACACACACACACACATGGAATGGAAGGAACTTCGTAAACGACAAATTTCTAAAAACGAAAAAACAGTAAGTTACCTCTTGGATTAATTCCTTTTAGTTAAACTGTAAATACGCTTTTTACGATATCTATTCCCTCTAACCAAGAGAGTGAAAGTTTTTCTTGGTAGATTTCTGAATAACTGAAAGCTACACTTTACTACCTGAAATGGATCACTTCTTCGACTGCAGAAGCGGTGAATTTCATGGTTTCTTACTACAATCATGCTCCATGTGCCAGTGAAATCGCAAACGTGGAATTTATAATGACCTCCTTAAAATATATATATATTTAAAAATGACAACACCTCAAATATTAAATATAATACGGCTATACTCCTTGAAAAAACATGTTGATGTTATAAAAGTTTCTCCTTTAGTAAAACTCGAGGTTCATGTTTCAAGTCGATCTACAATTATAATCATATTTGATAAAATCCAAAAATTATTCTATAAACAGTGACGGAACAATAAATTGACAAAACTCTTAGGCTAGTTTATTTGATGTAATGGCTATTGCAATATTTACTTAACGTAAAAAAATATAACAAGTAGTTATTAGAGTAAAAGGCAAAATACCTATAATATTTTTTTATTTTTATTAGAGAGAAATAATTATATATGTTATATTTTTAAATAGAGTATTTATAACAAAGTTGGAAAATAATTTATTGAATGACAATTCATGGATATTGATACATGAATTATTGTTTATTATTTTATGTAATAGTAATTCATTATAAATTGTCATTCCCCTCAAATGAACATCATAATAATAGCTTTAGATAGAACGATGAGGGAATGAATAATATTTCAACTGAAAGGAAATTATTTTCTTTATTCAACCTACAACCACCTTCCTTTTAAAAAAAATTACCATACATTACATCCAATTTCTGCGAAAGAAAACTAATATTAAGAAACACATACTAGGTTACATCTATATAAAGTTCCTCATACCTTTTCCCATTTTCTTCTTGTAAGGATCTTTAAGAAACCAAAGGGATACTCTGAAATCCAAGGAGAACAACCTTCCGATGGAAAAGTAAGATTCACAAAAACCAAACAAACTCTTTATAGGATAATAAATAAATTTAAAAAAAAAAAGAAAAGAAAAAAGAAGAAGATCAGGTGACAATCAAAGGTGATATCTTATTTTGAAGTTTTTGATGGTGCAATAGACATATTCCTTACAATTAATTTATGAAATTGAAGTAGGTTTGGACGAAGAGTAGTGAAGTATTGCTTGGCAGATGATATTGTCAAGAATCATGTTCCTAAATCAAGGTAAGGAACTCAACCATCGATCCTTTGATTTATAAAGGTATTTTGTTATGTAATTGCAGAAACTAGAATCTTGTAAGGAATCAATCTAAAAGTTTTACCTTGATTAGTGAAGATCTAATAAGTGGTTGAATATTGAATAAGAATGAGATTGTTGATAAACATGAATTTTAGGAGAACTTAAATTTGAAATTTGAAATTAATGAGTTAAAATGATTAAAAATATTCAAAACTTTGAGAATTGTACATAAAAATTTGTAGAATGAAAAAACACTTAGATTACGCCAAGAAGGACACCGCAATGAACGATAATGGAGCAATCGACTGGAGAAGATGGTCGAACTGGATCAAAAGACTAGTTAGCTAACTAACTAAGGCCAACTACCCCTAATAAGCCATTTTCCAGTCTTTCTTCTTAATTAACGAAAATTGACCAAGAATGCTTATACTCCTCGGTTTTCCAACAAAAACATAAAAAAAAAAATGAGATAAGTTGAATTGAATTGAGTTGTGAGGATAATAACATATTATGTGATGTAGCCTCTTCCAAGCTATATTCTAATATTGGTTTAACTATACATATGATAGGTGTTTGATTTTGAAGTTTATGTGAACACTAGGTATGTGACTATTGTTGTTTGCTGTTTATGCGTAATAGATTAGTGTTATTAAAATAACTAATATTTCAAGTAAATGATATTGTATATGATGTTTGTGCCATATGAAAAATTATGTGTGAAAACTTTTAGAACCGTAAAACCTATGCTTTAAAAAGTGTCACCTGAAACTCGCACTGTTTCCAAGTTCCAATTCCCTATTTTGGATTCAATTTTGGTTATTATTAAAGATAGATCTTGGGAATTTTTATTCCCATAAACAATAAGTCTTCAAATCCATTGAGCATGGCATAAATAATAAGTCCTGGGGCCTTTAGATCGTTGTTTATGGTAAATTTTTTATTGGTGCGAATGGGTTCAAATTTTTAAAAAATATTTCTTTCATGGGGTTTGTTACAAATTGATTCTGATTCATGAGTACATATATCAATTTTTATTTATGATTATTGTAATTGATAAATAATTTAATTTGTGATGTACTGTTTCATTGCATGTTACATTAGTCAATGTAAGTCACATGTGGTGTGGCGACATATGTGTGTATCAAGTGGTTTGTATTAGGTTTCCCACTTACTCAATTTTTAGGTTAAATGGATGATGATTGATAAACACTACAATGACATGAATGATCTTTCTATTAGTGGGGGATTTTGAGTGCAAGTGAGACTATTCAAGATAGAGTTTTATATTTTTAATTACTTTATGTTAGGAGTTAATGGATTTATGGGATTGTTTAATATTTTGGCTCAATATTATTGGATTCTATTATCTAAAGAATTATGTAATGACATTGCATTGTTTGAAATAACATAAGTACTTTTGAGTTTTATGTGTGATTTGATGGTTTCGAGTTTCTCATAGACTTGTGCATGTGTCTTTTTAGCGCGTGTATATGATGAGATTTGTGTCACTTTGGTTTCAGACTGTTACATTTTTTTAAAGCCAATTTCTCAATTAATTTAACTCGTATCAACCCTAAAATTTCAAATTTGTTGAGAAAATACCTTGATCTCATGATAAAATCCACCTTAAAATATATATAAGAGTGTTTGAACTTGGTACTATGCTAGGAAAAAACTTTACCATATCAAAATTTTAAAAGAGTGCTAGTGAACAAAATTTTGGAAATTAAAGGTGCCTCTACAATTTTATTAGTTTCCAAGGATATTGCAATCTATTATATTAAAAAAACTAATACTGTGACTTCGGTATCTTTATTGTATTATAAATAAATGTATAAGTTGCAATCAAAGAGTTACTCTTAGAAATTTAAGAAAATAAGGCGAGAAGAGGGATGTTAAAGAGTTATTTTAGTATTGTAGTGTGGGTGTAGTATTGTCTTTCATTATAAATCATATGAGTTGTTTAGGTTTTGTTACAATTAACTTAGAGCCTCATCACGTGGAGTATGTAAAAGCTAGTAACACTTAAAAAAAAGAAGATTATGTAATATCAATTTCTTTTCAAAACTAAGATTCTAATTCATACGCAATAACAAATATAAATGACAATAATAATAAATAGAGAGATAAGGAAATGAAAGCTTACACCGGAATATAATGTGAAGTTAGGTCCGCCATCTAATTTCCACGATTCACATCAATTGCCTTTTTTAATGGAGGACTTCACCCACTTTATTTAATACCATACAATTTACCTCAATAGAGGAATTCAATAAATCAATAAATAAATGCTTGAGTTAAGTCTTTACAATCTTAAACTCACTAGACTTAACTCAAGACTGTACCAACAAGCTCACAACAAACTATAGTATAATGTTTTCACAAATATAGCAATAATAAAATAAATAGCACTATACTAAGTTTCTCATTTTCAAATAAAATAAATTATAATACAAGTTTTTTTTATGTTTACAAAGATTTTACATACAAAAAAAAAAAAAAGCTTTATCAACCACCAAAAATTCTTTAAGAATGTCTATTTATAAGCTCTCAAAACAAGCTAATTGTTGCCCTTCAAAACACCTACCAATTGTCAGATTTCAAAGTTTGTAACAACCATTTTTTAGCCACTAGCAAGTCGATCTAAAGTCCTACTAGCAAGTAGGTCAAATTTTGTGCCTACGGTCTCCTTCGCGATTGAAACTGTCTTTTGAACAACTTAGACCGCTGAGCTAGTACGCTCCTGACAACTTTGACATACTTTTGTATTTTGACCATATCACTTTCATCTGAATCCAATTGAGATGATTTAAGATGCTATAAAAAGCTTAGGAAGAGCTCTACAACTTTTATGTTTTTATCTTTAAAAGAATTCAAAGGAATCATGGTCTAAAACATACTTGATATAACCTACAAAAACATAGTACAACCACAACACAAAACACATATATTTTCAAGTTTTTTTCATTCAAATTGTTTGACTAATTTAGTGTAACTTGATACAATGAGCGGTTAATTGTGCAATTAATTTCCTCATTAAAATTCATATTGAACACACAAGTTCAATAATATCCCCTTTTTTAATGAGTATAATCATATACAATTAACTCCCTATCAATTTGGCACTCCCCCTCAATTAAGCATCTGAGTTTTAAAGATGTTTCTCAACTAGATTAAAAAAACTTGATGCTTAATTCAAGGAAATCGCAAGTTACACTTAAATGGTCAAACAAACACATATACATTATTATGCATATTAATTGTGCATTCAACTTTTCTCCCTCGTTGTCCTCATAAAAAATGCAAAGTCAAAACATGCCAAACAAAGAGAGATGCACAAGCAATATGCAAGTTTTAAAAGATATTTTAGACATGTTTGAGCGGTTCAAAACCATGTTAAATCACATATCAAAATTGTGCAAGATTTTGCCAAAAATTGCATGATATGTTTCTCAGAGCGCACAAATTTATCCAAAAGCTTTTCAAACATTTCAATTATTCAAATACATCTAGAAAGTAATATTAAACATATATGAACATTGTTTATGCATCAAAAGCATGAAAAACCATTTTCATGCATTCAAAACCCAATTTTAGCATAAATTTAGCTCAAAACATGCACAAAAGCATCTCAACATAAAAAATTGGCATATGCAAGCACATTATCTCATTATATACACAAACATCAAAGGCACAAACTATTAAACTCAAGCAAGTTGAAATTATACCTTATTTTTGCCCTTGGAGCCGCTTGGGGTACTTACAAAAATACAATCATCTTTTTAATACCTATTTTTCTTTGAGTTCTTCATAGTTAGTTGAAGCAAATATTTCCCTTATTGGCACCCAAACATACTTACTTATGTGACCTAGATGCATAGTTTTAGTACAATATGGCTAAGCTTGCCACAACAGTTGCATGTCCCAGGAGTGGCTCTCATAGTAGTCTTATAGGACATGCAATGATTGTTCCTATTATAACCAATTCCATACTTATTTGAATCAACTTTTTACTACTAAGGGGAGTGCTCAAATTATTCTCTCCCTTGTGAATTCGACATAGTAACATTTGCATCACTTAAGCTAGCTTTCATCTTCTCATTTTCAATTCTAAGTTCATTTATCTCCTTTAAGACTTCATTGTTGCTACTACTAGTACATGCAACATTATCACATGCACAAGCATCACTTCTATTATCTCCATTCAAAGTTTTAACTTCAAGATTAAGTAATCATTCTCAATCATTAATTTCTCATTGATCTTGTTCAATTCATCATTCATGCTTTTCAACTTTTTATATTTATTATTCATCTTATCATTTTATAATTTTAAAGATTCGGTTTTTCCATGTAACTTTTAATTTTCCATTTTAACGTCATTATGCTCATTTCTAAAACCATTTAACTCATCTCCTACTTTCTTTATTAAAGACTTAAGCATGCTATTTTTTTTCTCCATTTTAGTCAATTTACTACATGCTTTATCATATATTTCACAAATTTCCTCACAGGGAACATGCGAAGAAATGGAGCATACCTCATCATCTAAGGCCATTAACAAACATCCTCATCTGATTCAAATGAGTCCTTATCACTCCATATGGCTACAAACACCTTCTTCTTTGCTCCCTTGCTTCCTTTCTTATCATGTGGGCAATATTGTTGAACATAACCTAGTTGGTTACATTTGAAGCAAGTGATGGTTTTTATTTTTGGATTTTAAGGAGTCTATATCTTCTTGTTTTTTATCTTCTTTTTCACCTTTAAAACACATGGTGAACTTTCTAGTGAACTTATCTAATTCCTCGTCATCTCCCTCACTTTCCTTCTCTTCACTTATGCTTGAGTTGGAGCATGAGACTTTTAGTGTAATTTCCTTTTTAGTTGACTCCTCTTATGCTCTTAATCATTTCATGTGTCTTGAGGGTTCCAAGAAGTTCCTTTTTGCTCATCTTGGTCAAGTCATGTGCCTCTTCAACAGTAGTTCTTTTCGGCTCTCACTCATTTGGTAAGGACCTAAGAATTTTAGAATTTATCTCCAAGTTAATATATGTCTTGCCAAGAATAGATAATTGATTCATAATATTGATGAATATATAATGCATTTGATCAATTGTTTCATTAGTCTTCATTTTAAAGTTTTTTAATTCACCAAAAAGAAGGCTAATTTTAGTGTCCGTCACTCTAGTAGAACCTTCATATGTACTTTCTAAATTGTCTCAAATTTCTTTAGCCGAATTACAAGCACATATTCTACTAAAACCACTTTCATTTAGATGATAATATAATATGTTCATGGAAATATCATTTAATTAAACTTTCTCTTTTTCAACCTTAATATAATTTGATCCATTTTTGTCTTCAATAACGATGGGGCCATTCTTTACTCCATAAGAAAATATGTTAAGGTTTTAAGAAATCTTCATTCTACATTTTCAATATGCATAATTTGTTCCAGTTAAGATGAGTGGTCTATTTATTGCTTATTCTTCCATGAAACCTAAGGTGTTATCTTAAACTCTAGATATGATTAAGCACTTATTCTAGAAACATAGCTTTGATATCAATTGTCAAAGCTAGTAACACTTAAAGCAAAGCAAATTATGCCCAATATCGATTTCTTTTCAAAACTAAAATTTTAATTCATGAACAATAACAAATATAAAGGACAATAATAATAAATAGATAGATAGAGAAAGGAAAGCTTGCACCAAGATATAACGTGGAGTTCAGTCCACTTCCTAATCTCCATGGTCCACAATAATTGCCTCCCTCAATAAAGAACTTCATCCATTTTATTTAACACCAAACAATTTGCCTCTATAGAGGACTGCAACACATCAACATACAAATGCTTGAGTTAATCCTTTACAATCTCAAACTTATTGGACTTACCTCAAGACTTCACCAACAAACGCACAATATACTATAGTATAGTGCCTTTACAAAGATATCAATAACAAAACAAATAGCACATACTAAATTTCTCACTTTCAAATAAAACAAATTATAATACAAGCTTTTTAATGTTTACAAAGATTTTACATACAAGAAATAAGCTTTGTCAACCACCAAAAAGTCTTTAAGAACATCTATCTATAAGTTCTCAAAACAAGCTAGTTGTTGCCCTTTACCCAACGATCGGATTTCAAAATCTATAACGGCTATTCTTTGGCCTAACGAACCAATCCAAAGCCATACAGACTAGCCGGTCAAATTTCGTGCCTATGGTCTCTCCAACAATTGAATTGTCTTTTGATCAACTTGGATCAACAAGTTGGTACGCTCCTGACAACTTCAACATTTGTATTTTGGCCATATCTCTTTCATCTAGGTTCTAACTGAGTGATTCAAGATGCTACGGAAACCTTAAAGAGAGCTCTATAATTTTTATGTTTTGACCGATAAGAGATTCCAAGGGAATCATGGTCTAAAATGTACATGAATCAACCTACAAAGCATAGCACAACCTAAATACAAAACATATATATTTTCGAGCATTTTGTTCATTCAAATTTTTTGGCTAATTTAGTGTGACTTAGCACAATTGAGTAGTTAATTGTGCAACTGATTTTCTCATCAAAATTCATTTTGAACATGCAAGTTCAATAGAGTATCATTATAGATAGTTAATAGTTGGAATAAAGGTAAGTCAAGTGCCTACAATTTTAATTTTTGGTAACTTAGTATCTCATTTTTAAATTTTAGCAAATTAGTACTTGTACTTTTAACAAATGTGCGATTCAATATCTCTATAAATAATATTTGATAGATATTTATTTTAATGACGGGATAATGATAGACACTTGACTAAAAATTATAAATATCTAAATATATGGTACTAAAATGCCAAAAAGTTGCTAAAAATTGAAAGTATGACACTTGGTCTACCATTATCCTATTAATAAATAAACATGCACCAAATATTGTTTAACAAGACATACTAAATTGCACATATTCAAAGTACATGTATTAATTTATCAAAATTAGAAGATAACACACTAAATTGCCAAAAATTGAAAATACAGGTACCTGGTCTGTCATTATCCCTTCATAGTTAAGATAGTTTCTTCAAAATGTTGTTTTGAATATCTAGACTCATATAAGAAGTATTTAATGTAAAAGACTTTAAGTGGAAGAAAGAGTTGTTTTATTCAGACAAAGATAAACGATATCCAATTCTGTTTTCTAAAGACTTAAAAAACAATGTCTCGTATAAATTTGAATTAAAATATTTTTTCTAAATATAAATTTAATATTAAAAAATGCTGAAAGATCTTTCCCTTTTTTTTAAACCCCCATCAAGTAAGAGTGCATTGGTTGACAAAAAATGTATAAATATCATGCTCTGTTCAAGAAAGTCACAGTAAAAGGTTTGAATAAAAATCACTTTCCTCTCCCACTAAAAGTTCAAATCACTAGTAGAAGGAAGTGACCATGTTTGGTTAGATTAACGATCGTGAAAAGAGTCAAAGTAAGGTGAAAAATCCAAGTTGAAAATTATTCAAGAGGGAAAACCATAAAGTAGGTGACACAAAAGGCCTAAGGCCCTACTCTAAATTTGAATCTAGTTAAACAATGCGATATGTGGGGAAACAATGTTCTAAGAAGTGGGACTCATATAGTACAACTGAAATAATTTCAAAGAGTTCTTGACAGTATCCAAAGGGGTTGAATGAATAGGTTCTTATTAATTGTTTAACTCTTAAGCAAATTAAAGCAAAGCCTTTTTTATTTTGGTGAGAGGAAAGTACATGAATTGTTCCACTTACCTTTTTCATGCATCTTCTTTTTATACATCAAAATAATATCTTGGATCTGCATAGGCTTCTATTTATCATAGAAGCTTACTTTACTTCTTGATAATTTTGTATTCTATTTAAGAGCCCTAACTACAAGAAAAGCACTGAAATTTGTTTAACATACACGAGTTTTGAGAGAAAAATATAGATAAGGATGCTATAATTATAACAATTTCTTAATCCGTATATTCCAATATTGATTTAATACTCATATATACATTTAATGGGCGATTCCTATACACACACACTTAAGGTCTAATCAATTATAAAGCCAACAAAGACCTGTTCAAATTGTCGTTTTGGCATCGTTTTCAAACCGAACCGATACAAATATGGTATCGATGAAAAACTAATAGTTTTACTCATAAACTAACCAAATTGAATGATACTGCATCAATACAAATATCAAACCGATACAAATCTGATACAAATAAAAATTTGACAATCATTTGTAATATAATATTTACAAACGGTTCCTACACACTACCATCATATATGCATTCACTTAGTTTTACCTATCTCACCAGTTACTACTATTCATAAAGCTTACTCAAATATAAAGCCAATATTTATTTGATTTAATAGTTACAAATAATTTCCACATAAATTACCAAAAAAATAAAAATAAAAATCCCTAATCCCCCGTAACATCATTATAAATGTATTCACTTACTCTTACCCCCCTTACTTAGATTTTGAATGTACTGCAGGTTAGGCTCATGGATAAACCTCCCTTTTTGTGGACTGAAAAGATGGACCATGAGGTATTGATTTTTTTTTCTCTTTTTTACTAATTAAAATATTGATAAAGTATGAATCATTTTATGCATATTATTATTATTATTATTATTATTATTGAAGAGAATGCTGTGCTTACAATGTGAACCTTTGAATTTTTAATGTTGTTCGCAAGAAAGCAAAAGCAAAAGCAAAAGCAACATAGTGCAGCTAGGTAATCATAAGGAAGATTCTTGCATCATCTTTTGATGGAAAAGGTGGCTCGATCGCTCTTCCTTCGATTATTGTCACTTAATACTTTTAGCTTTTGTTAATCCCTAGATTAGGAAAAGGGTTGGCAGAGAAACATATGAAAGAAAAGGATACAATCTTTGAAAGGGAGTTGTACCACTTGTGGAAATTGAGTATAGATTGACGGTGACAAAGCTTTAAAATGCAAGTAATTAAAGATGACAACAAATAAAATATCTCTTAAATTAACTAGCTACACTTATATATTAGAATATTCTAAAAACTACTTATATTCTATGAAAAAAAAAAGTTACAAACAATATTCATGAACTTTGAATTTAATGTGGACGCATCTCAAACTTTAAATATTATGAATAAACTCTTAATTTTTGATAAATTAATATATAAAAAATATTTTTCTTTTTTTTTTTTAATTTAATTTGAAAAAGCATGCCACGTTATCCAAGTTAAGGGATTATTAAAGTACATTATTATAAATTTTACATGTTTCATGCCACTGTTAAAATTTAGGGGGTTACTTGGGACTTTTAAGATTAATTACTCATCATTTTCTTTCTAAACTTTAGAAGAGTTGTTGCACTATTTAAATGTTAAGAGTATATTTTCATTTAATTATTTTTTTAAAAAAAATAACAACCTAAAACTAAAATATCTTAATATAGTGTGAGTCCTTACTTGCTTGGAGCACTTATGTGTTCTTACAATTTTTCTTTTGGATTTTTTTTCCAAGAAGCATATAGGAGTTTAATTACCGTAAGAAAATTGATATTTCAAAGATCAAAATTCTGCAATAAAAGATTTTTTAAGATAACTTATATTTCTATAAATAAAAACAGTGATAATAATTTTTGTGATAGAACTTTTTTTTAAATGAAAATTATATATCTCTAAAACTCAATATTTTTGAAGTAAATATTAACACTTATAAATAAATCTGGTACACTTTAAATATGTGTTTAGAAGTACAAGTCTACATTTTAAGATACTTGGAACTGCAGGTATCTACAGTCTATGCTAACTATAGAGTTACGACTTAGGAATTTTTTCACTTGATTTATACCTGCCGCGTTGGGTTTTCCTGTCTTTGCCAATCAATTCACTGCTTGATTTGCGCCTACATCTAGGTGTGGCCAGCCAGCATGGGCCTCCTCATAAACTGCTTAGGATGGTGAGAAACACCCTTTCCTCTTCCTTACTTCATTCTTTACATATATATATATATATATTATTAATTACATCCCTATCACCCATAATTTAACACGTTGGTAGTTGAGCAATCAAATACGAGTCTTTATTATCATACTGTTAGTTATTAATCATGATTAACCAGTACACTATTGAGACAATTAAATTAAGACAGTTGATGAGAAGCTAGCTAAGTCCATATATTGCCCATCTTTGTATGTGTTTCAATCCCCAATCTCTACCCTTGTGAAAGATTAGCAAATAACTACTTTATTGTCCCCTCTTTCCATTTGAAATTATTAGTGCAATATTGAATTGTATTCTAAATACCAAATAACAAACAAATCATCGATTGCTGTTAAATAATTTATTCATCATGTTTTATATACCTACCTTAGAATTTGGAAACATAATCACCACTAGACACATATATATCCATCACGAAAAATAATAAATATTTTACTATTACATAAATAGTATAATATATTTTTTATTCTAAATATTTTTTTTGTTTATTTCTATGTCAAATAAACAACATAATAAATGTATAAAATTATTATAGTTTTATTATATTCTTATTACATTATAATGCAGTTTCCCTTATTCAATGCAATCTAATATCTCTTCTATGATTTAGGTAATAAATATGATATATGTCACTTGAATCATATTTTTATGAAAAGGACTACTTTTTCCTATGATCCTCTAAAAGCATAAGTATCTATGATTTAATTGTCTTTCTTCTAATCTATTGATAGCCACTTTTCGTTACAAGCCTTATAGCCCCAGTGCAACTTTTTTCCGTCATTCAAGTTGATCTACCCAACCCAAGACTAGTCAGCCCAACAAGGTACTTGGCTCCACATGGAATTTGATGGTGATGCCCTTGCCTTGATGGCCTCACTACACAAAAGGAAGTCATCTAGCTTGACCTTCTTACTATTTTAGGCAAGATGGATACCTAAACTCAAAATTTTCCCAAAAAAAAAAAAAAAAAGAGAGAGACACTTGTAAAATAATTTCTAAATAACCAAATTATACTTGCCTAAAGTCCATATGGGAACTTCTCTGAATAATCAAGAGACAATTCCTAGTTTGGATAGATCCACTTTTTTAAAAGGAAAAAAGCACTTAGATATATAAGTTCTTCTAGTTCGATTCGGGGACCATGTTTGCTCTCTCCACTCTCACTCTTATCTCCGTTTGCACATCCTTTCCCATTTACTAACTTAATTAAGTATTGAAGTGGTCGTGTCGAGTACATCCGATACCTACCAACCTTTTTTAGTTAATATTTAATTGATTAGAAATTGAAAATGCAATAGGCCATGCCAGGCACATCCCAATCCATAAGCCTATTAGACTCATAGTGACCATAGTTTTAAGGGATCTAAAGTGTATCGGCCAAAGTCCACTTAGGACATTACCCTTAAGGGCTTTGTTAGAATCAAGAATGTCCTCAACAATGAAAAAGTGGAGTCTCAAAATCAGATCCCATAACTTTTATTGAAATCCAATTTTTTCCTTGTGTATCTATAATGAAATACCCCGAAATCAGTTTAGAAAATTGGAAATTATTGCAATATACCCTCAATCCTTCACCTAAAAGCCCTTTAAGGGTTTTCAATTTTATGACATCAATGAGTACGCGATCTCTTTACCTTTCCCTCTTTAAAACCTTAATAATATCTCTTGTTCGCTCTTGTGCCATACCATCTTCTATTCATCAAGAACATGAAGAAAACCAAAACCTTATCAAGGTAAGACAAATTCTTAATTTATCTATTTTTTTTTCATATGACATTATGAATCGATCTATCTTGAGTTGAAAAGATTACATTGGGAGGAAGATTCAACAAGAGAAGATGGATTAGGTGAGAGATAGTCCTTTTAGACATTTAATGATTTAGTAGATTTTTTACATTGAGGATAATCGTTGTGAAGGATCAATCTTGGAAAGCCAACAAAAGCAAAATCTTGAAAGGAAGCAAGTGCATTCAATAGTTAACCTTAAGGCAGCTCATTCTGTAAGCCCCAAAAAATTTCAGTAAATAATTCCAAAATAAACATCGAAAATAAACTCTAAAAATGACTCCAAATCAAAACCAAACTTCAATTAGTCTTAAATCACGAACGAATCTAGAAATTTCATAATCTTGAGAAAATGAGAATCCTTAAAAATAAAAATAAGAACTCAACAGTCTTTTAAATCCAAAACCACTATGTATGATAAATTCTATACATAACTCCGACTTGTAAAATCGAGTAATATAGAACTCAAAAACAAATTATTAAAAAGTAAATAACGATAAACCTTCGGAATAAAACCCAATTCAAGAATTCCGAAAACGTTAGGAGATATTAAATACTTACAAAAATAAAATTTAAAATAAAATTCTCAAACTAAATGTATTGTATAAACATAAACCCCCAGTTTCCAAATTGGTAAAGATCTAAACCGGAAAGTCACTCGGGAACCCTAAGTGGAATACAGTAGTGTAAGTCCGGTAATCCCTCGCTCTTAGCCCTAGAGGCCGAGGTATGGTTTAAGTGTGTAGAGTAGCTCGTAGTAATATAAGGTCGCTTAAAAATATCAGATTAGTAAATTTTTGACCTATTTTGAACCCGTTCGGATATAGACTTTGAAAAGCATGTCCTGGGGTTCGAGATATAAAAAATTTACCGATAATAACGTTATACTCATATTTTCATAAGGATTTCAAAAATATCAGTTTTATAATTTTTCGATAACTAGAAATATCTGATTTCGCGACTATATTCGTATTTCTTTACTACCGGTAATTAACTAGTATTTTTGCACTATTCAATACTATTCATTACACAGTTATACTGCTCTTGTAAACCCTTATATTTTTAGATAAATATTTTATATATAATAGAAAATTCTGTTTTTCTAAAATTTAGTTTGTTTCAGGTTTTTATGGGATTAGTTTCTATTTAAGGGCCGATACTAAAAATAAAATAAATTAATTTAATAAATTAAAAATATTTTAAAAATATTTTTATTTTCATAAAATAATTTTTTAGAATTTTTTAGGTTATAAAAATATCAATTATAGCTCATATTCGCGTATTTTGATCATACCAATAACTTATTTGATAATTCACTAAAATAAATTAAGTAATTATCTTAAATGTATTTTCTATTTTTTTCTTATTTTTATTTTATTTATTAAGAAAGTACTCTTACAAACTCATACCTTTAGTACACCTTTCACACATCACTTCTTTTTCACTTCAATCTTTCTATACTTCATGTATCACATCATAACAAATTTTTTGACCTCTTTTTGCTGCCTTTGTCCTTTGAAATACTCCAGAAATTGATTGAAATAAATCTATTTCAATCATTTTTTAAGAAGCAATACATACACATTAATTACACATTACAATTTCAGGTTAAAAACTAACTAAACTCCCTCCCTCTCTTCTAAAATCATGCCAGCCATGAGGAAGTAATTGCTGCCAATTTCTTTTTTTTACTTCATTTAAGTGTCTTTAACTCCTTCCATCTTTCTTTCTCATTCACACATTAACCCTTTATCATTCTTGTAATTTTTCCTCTCTATTTTTCCTCTCTTTCTCTCTTTATTGTCTTTTGTTCTTACAAGAGAAGCTTGCTGCCCAATTCTTTAAATAAGCTCCCACACATATTTCTTCAAGATCCTTTGGTAAAACTCTTGTTCAAAGCTTCTATAGATGATATACGTAAAGTATAGTGAGAGTTTCATACATTAAATGACCTTCCATAAGCTTAAAAGCTAAGGATGATGATGCCAAAATGAAACACTCATCTTATCCATGATTATTCTCTTATAATATTATTATTTTCTTACTAGCAATGGTTATATTTTGTAGATTTAACTTTTATGTAACTTTGATCATGTTTATGTTTAGATCTATGAGTTTATAGTTTACTACCATGGATTTCTTTTATATTTATGTTCATAGTAAGTGTAGATCTTGGTTTTGAACTCAAACAAGAGTGGTGAAATTCGTATCTAGGCGAGAGCCATATTTAAAAAACCACTTTCCAAGTGTTAAAATGGAAGTTTTACTTGAAATAATAAAGGCTTAATGGGTATATATCATAAATACTTCATTTTATATGGTTCAAAGGTGATTTTCAAAGATTATTTTCCAAAACAAAATTCTATTTTTGGATCTAGACAAAGGCCTAACTTAAAAACATGTTTTCCAACTCAAAAATGAAGTTTTTATTCAAGATATGGAAGGCTCTTAAGATAGGATATGTAGGGGATGAATTTTCATAAGTTTAGATGGATTTTATCAAAAGATATGTCCAAAAACAAATTTTGTAAATTCGGATCTCAACCAAGACCAATTTTGGAAACCCATTTTTCAATACAAAAATGAAGGATTTGTTTAAAAATGAAAGGCTTATGGAATAGGTATCAATAGGAGATGTTTTTGATAAGTAAATGATAGATCTACTAATAGAGATTCTCAAAATAGGAAGATATTACAAAGTATAAAATTTGAGTTTTATCCTAACCTTGTGAAATTCGGATGGTTTCAAGACCATGCCTTAAAAACCCTTTTACGAACTCCAAAACTTGTGTTTTATATGAAAAATGAAGAGTATAGGTCATAGATATCATCAAGTAATGATTTTTATAAGTTGAGATGGGATTTGCTAAGAAAAATATGTAGAGCAACAAATAGAAATAAATTAGGAAAATTTGAGTTGTATGTTATTTTAAGAAATTCATAATAATGGAGTAATGGTATGGAAACCCCTATTTTTCAAACTCAAAATGAAAGTTTTACTAAAGAAATGAAGTCCTTAGTGGCTAGGCATGGTTGAGCCTTAAGTTTCTAAGTATCAATTGAGTTTACTTAAAGGAATCACCACAAAAATAATTTTTACAAAATTCGGATTTTAGAATGAACCATATTTAAAAATATGTTTACAGAGTATACAATGGAAATTTTTGTTGAAAAAATAAAGGCCTTAAGGAATATACATAATGAGAACTTAATTTTAACAAGAATAAATAAATTTTATCAAGGAATTTTTCTAAAAACAAGTAGGAATTATCAAGAATACAAGACTAGCCTTTCTAAGTTGATTTTTCATAAAGTCTTACAAGAAAAAAGTATTCTAAAAATTTCTTTTATTCAATATCATCAGGAACATGTGTATATATATATATATATATATCTCATGACATATCATTTATGATAGTAACTTGTTCATATTGCATGTATACTTGCTTTGGATAGTAGAAACTTCATGAACTTTCACAATATCAATTTTCTAAAATTGTTTTCGCTACTGGTCTGAATTGATCAGATCTTTTTGAAGCATAAAAGTTTTCAAAACTTAAATATGATATTAGAATTAGATAGATCTTTCGAAGTAGGTAGAAATCGTATATAATTTGCTAAATTCCGAGTTAAAATGACCAAGTTATGGCCGTTTTAAGTTGGAATTCCCACGTAGGACGAGAATTACGAATTTGATAGTTTGCATGAGATAGAGTGGATTAGTTTTGAGTTGAAAACTCATTTAGGTATTTCTTTTCTTAGGTGTATTTTCTTTTGAGGATTCGTTGCCACTCGACTATTTTTGATTAAAAGACTGAAGTCCAATGGACATGTGAGTTTTCCTCTTATTTTGATACCTTGTTTGTGCTTATAGCTAGTTGCATTAGAATTATAGGAACAAGATAAAAACCGATATGAATGGGATGGGATAGATAATGAGAATTTGATGTATGTATACTAAAGAATATTAAAGCATATCGAAGCCATGAATCGATTAGATAACTGTACTGTTCATATTGTTTGATTTATGTGTATGATATTGGTTGGTCACTCTAAAGAACGTATGAATAATTTGACCTAAATAAAAATAAATTGGTCATGCATCGCATCGGTTAAGTTGCATTTGGTAGCGTGCTACTCCTACGCAGGTCGATCGTTATGGTCCGAGGTCACGTTTGAAGAATGAGACCCGGTATCAGAGTTCATTCATAGGGAACTAAAGTGCACCGGGGATGCATCCCATGTATGAGCTTAGCCGAGTTGAGTGCTATGAGCCTGGGGGCTCAGGGACTAGCAGCAGGTCGTGTAGACTTTCAATACCATCCCTAACCCTAGATACGGAGGGTATAAATCCGTTCTGTGTACAGGTTCCAGATACCTATACATAATTGTCTGCTCACGTGTTTGTTCGTGCATAGCATATGGATGATTTATAACTTACTTGTTATAGTACAAAATTCAAGGAACTCTCACTAAGCTAGTATAGCTTATACCCCAATAGATATTTGAATAAACAGGTTGACGGGAGAATGCTACCTGGGAATCGAGATGGTCGGAACCGAGTATAACTTCGGGATTCCGACAGGAAGTAAGAATACTTGAAGATATTGGCTAGGTCTTGTGAATTGCTTTGTAATAGTTTTATGTAGTGAAATCTTTTGATGAATTATAATTGAAGTATAGTGAATTGTATTTCTTTTACATTGTTACTCAAGTTGTACCAATATAAAATGTATTACTCCGATGTATCTTCTCCATGTGTTAGATGCCTTGTACATAGAATGGAAGCCTTTGCATGATTGAGGTGGTCATTCCTAGGCTTTAATATTGTGTACGGTGGACTGCCACATTTAGGGTACTCTTCGGGGCGTGACACATCCCTAAACCTTTTACAATGCAAGTTACATAGATTTAACTAGGGTTTTGATAAAAATCTATTGTTTCCTTAAAGTTATGGTTTTCTCCGAAGGTTAAACGAAAACAAAATATATAAGCATTATCAAGTGGGATCGAAATCATGTTTTCAAATATAAAACTAATGAACTTTCATGTTTTGAGTATAGATAACAACTCAAAATCCATTGTAGGAACAACTTAAGGTTTTCTATACAAAGAGAAAGAAAACAAAGCATTAGGGCTAAATGGGGTCGACCCAAGGACTTGTTGACGACCCTCAAAAGTCAATCACCCTTTGACATGCTAACGCTAGGTGGACGAAATATCTCTTTACAAGCCTATTTTTGCCTTGAGTTGGACTTATAATAAATACAAACAAGGAGAAGCTAGAATTAACTTTTAGAAAGTGGATTTTATTGCGTTGACTAATATGCATCGGTCCATAAAACTTATTGGATACTAGGTATATGAATACTATCAATTATTAAATTTAAGTGATAGATTTCAAAATAATGTATTAATGGTTATTTAATTTACAATTAAATTGTTTGTTTTACGTGCTATAATTAAAAGTAATATATTAACAATTATTTAATTTACAATTAAATTGTTTGTTTGTTGTACTAGTATAGAAATATGATTTATGAAAACCTTTGAAACCCCATTGTCCCATACTTTTAAAAGCTAATATTCTTGGAACATGTTCTATACTTTCAAAAGTGATTGTCCTAGCACTCATAGCCTACTTTCATAGATTATTTTGCTATAACCCTACCACTAATGGCGTATTATAGCCTTAAGCCATTTTTTTTTTTGGCTAAAAAAGGTCTAAAATTGCCTCAGTAAGCCAAATAAGGCGAGTTCACTTACCCCGTGAACTCGCATCTTATGTTTGTGAAGGTTAGGGCCATATGAAGCAAGACTTGTAGCTAATGTGGCAAAAGTGGCAAGTCACAACTCAGATGGCCTTATTTTTTAAAAATTATGGCTAATTATACATAATACATATATATATATGTAATTATAATATAATTTATACTTATTATTATACTTATATATGTATATAGTATTAATATTATATATTAATGATTTATATATAATATAAATTTATATATAATAATGTTACCTTGAAATTAAAACATTAAATTAAATAATTCTAACAAATATAAATTAAAGTATATTATCAAAGTAATGAAATAAACTATTCAATTGCAATGCAATCAAGTCCATTGAGCGTGGAAATAAGGGAAAATATAGATGTCCTAGCATCAATAGTAATATACAACAATATAAATAAGAAATCTAATGAAAACAATAAACAGATAGACAATCTGATGTCTATCACTTGGAAAAATGTGATATATTGAGGCGAATTTGTTCGTCTTAATAGGTCAAAATTTCGCATCCAATGAATTGCCATATTGGGCAAAAAGAGGTGAAATTCGTTTCAATGTCCATGTATGAGGTAAATTTCACCTCATATTGTCACTGATGTTGCGAAATTTGCATCACATGTGGATATTGAGGCAAGTCTTGCCTCATGCCATGTCAGCTGCTATGTGAGGCGAGTTTCGCCTCTTATATTAACAGGGGCAAAACTCATCTCTTACATTTTTTTAAAATAAAAACTATATTATTTATATGTCAAATTTAAATCAATAAATAATTATAATATATATCTCATATTTTGAATTATTAATTTATGATCATTTATATTACTAATTTTTTAATATTAATTATATATATATTTTTATTAGAAATATTATGCTAATATTGTAATTAATCACATTTTCTTATTATCTCATTTTTTTCTTACATAAATTCTATAAATAGTGAAAATATTATATTGTCATAAATAATTTATATTTGTGCAAATATTACACATTTCAAATCATGATATACCTTGAAACTTTAATTAAAATTTATTAATTACTTAAAAAAAATAAACATGATGAAAAATAAATTAAAAAGAAAAAACCATACTCTAATAGCAATAAGGCATTACCTTGACTTTTATTTTGTTGAATTTGTAGTAATAAACTGATAAGATGATCTAAACTTGCAAAATTGATACACAAAAATATCGATTTAAAAGGAGTAGAAATGAAAAAAAAAAAACATGGAACAGATGAGAGGAAAAATGGAAGAGATTGATTGGAAATGGGAAAATAGAAGAGGGAAAATTAATTAGCAGGGAGTTGTAATTTATAGTGGTAGGTTGAGGGGAGTGTGGCCTCCACAAAGTTATGACGTGAAATTTGCCTCATGCTTTACACAATGAGGCAATCCTAGTCATGAGACAAAATTTACCTCATTGTCCCACTCAACAAGGTAAAATTCGCCTTATGACCAAGACAATGCGGCTATCATTGCCTTCAATTGGCAAATTCATATTTTTCGCACACGCGCCAACCATTTATTGAAAAATTTTCATTCCTGCACCAATTTCCCTGGCAATTTATTTACCTTTTAAGGTTAATTTTTTAATTTATTAAAGATAAGTGTGAATAATATTTATTACGTTGATTATTATAATTTAAATCATATATATGCAAATATTATTAATGGAAATTAATTAACATATGATGTTTAAATTATATGTTGATGTTAGTTCTTTATAAAATTGAACACACCAATGTAAATTTTGCATGTTTTACATATCTTATAATTAAAACCCGTTATTTATATTATCCCAAAATTAATCAACTTTATATTTATGTGTTATGTTCTTTAATATAGGTTTGATGATAACAAAAGGGGATTAAAGTATTTAATATGTTTATTCTTGAGTATAGGATTTTAAATAAAATAGAAGTTGTACAATATAAGTTGTAGATAGTCAAAAGATGCTTCGGAACCTTAATAAGGTATTCTCAATAAGAATAAAGAAACAATACTTAGTTTAGAACCTTTGGAAGATAAGAACGAGTAACGATTGAGAATCAGAAGCAATTTCAAAAACTTTGTGACAAGGTAGTAGCTTGGCTAATAGTCAATTAGATTCTATTTTAAGACCTTCATCATAAAGAGAATAAGCTTTACAGAGTTGGTTCAGAAGCTTTACTATAGAAGAACAGTACACAATTTTTTAATTAGAAGCTTTTTTAGAACCTTTCAAGCTGGCATGAATTTTTTAGATTTTTAAAAATCATTAAAAGTTGGATTTTTAATTTTTTTCAAGACCCAGCTCTATTTGTAAAGTATATTTGGGAATATACTTGATATCTTTACTAAAGTTGGCTTATTTTTATGAGGATTTTATCACATCAATTTTTTTTTTTTTTTACAAGATCATTTATTTTGGATATAGTTGTTTTATGATTTGTTCTAAAAAAGATTAGGGAAATTTTTCAGATTTATACATGATAATTTTAATGGATATGCAGTTGAAAATGGATAAGAATAGATGGTTATAAAGATAAAGATACAATTCAAGTTGAAGATATGGTTGTTACATGAAAATATGCTCTCACATATGAGGGATATTACAACAGACTTCAGGTTTTTCGAAGTTAATCTTCAAGATAAGATCACGAAAAGATCCTAGTGGATCTCTCCATCAGTTTATCAAGTTTTTTGAATTTCAAAACAATAAATAAAATAGAAGATTTTGGCTATTATCTTTTTAAGATTATCTGCTCGTCATTTTCAAATTGAGGAAAAAGATCCCGCTTTCCAAGGCTAGTAGTCGTTGGTAGAAATATAAGAGAACAACAATAAGTTACAAGATACGAATATACAAGCTCTCATTTTTAGCGCATACAATTGCTCATTACTCATTTGATCTTTTCTTGTGAGGTGTTGAGAGTTATTCATTGTTGTAGTAGAGTGATTAACCAAGTGTAGAAGCTAGAGAGACTCGGTAGTACGCTTTGCCTTAAAGAGGCTTGATTTGCAAACTCTCAATTTATGATTTTGATATAGTGAAACACAACCGGTAATGACAACCGAATCCCCAGCATGGAGCTAGAAAAGAAAACTAACGCACAAGGAATAACCTCTATATATCACTGAGCCAGCTTTTCTCTCTTTACTCTTTTTTTTATTGTAAGTTAATTGCTTATTGTATTGCTCACATCGTTGTAATTTCAAAATTAAGAGGGAATTTTAAAATCATTTGAATTGAAAATTTAATTTTTAATACTTAATCAATTCATCCTCTTCTTGATTAGTTAACGGGACCAACAGTATGATATGTAAAAACTAAACATGACACAACATACATGCTACTCATCATGCAATTTGTCCATATAAGCCAACAAAACATACTACGAGTCTACGAGCCATGATGATCCACATGATCAACAATGCAACAAAGAAGTCCAGAGAAGATAGAAATAACATAATCTGAACATAAAAAACAATGAAAATATAAATAATAAGCATGCCTAGTGTCTCTAATGCTAGTGCTATCGGGCACAGCCTGATCCTATAATGGAAGTCAACCAAGACACTATTGCTGGGGAAGTCGAAGGTAAGGATGCTACATAGAGTTTCCGACCTGCCCGATCCATTAAAAACCCTATAGGAATTTGGGGTCAAGTTTGGATATATAATAAACCCCTACAAGGTTATAGGGTCAAGGTTTAGATCATATAACAAACCCGATAGATACCTAATAACCCGATATTATAATTAAAAAAATAAACAAATGAAAACATTACTAAAGTGGCAAAGAGAGGAAAGAAGATATGAATGAACTACCATCTTTTTTATCTCCTAATGAAGATTTTTCTTTTATGTCTAGTAGACTAGTTACGGGTTTTAGAACTTTTTTATTAAATTTTGTTCAAGTTATGTTTGTTGTAAGATTAATATTATTTGTTGTCTTTTATATTTTAGTCCCAATATGAGATTTAATTTAACCATATTTTAAAGATATTATATGGTGACAAAAGTAATATATTTATGTGTTTAAATGTTATATAATAAATGTGGTCTATAACATTTTCTATCAATTTCACATGCATCTTTGCATTTTTGGACATATAGGAAAATTATGTTAGAATCACTGGTTTTATCTTAAATTTATTATTAAAATTTAAAAATAGGATTAAAAAATTAGGGTTATAAGGTTAGGTACCGAGTTCTAAATTAAACCTTGTATAGTGGATTTTGATATAACATGAAAACCCTATAGGGTTATAGGGTTAGTTTGGCAGACCCTATGGGGTAGCGAGTCAGGTTTCCAGTTCATATGATCCATTCAAAAGTTGACTCAATTACATCCTTAGTTGAAGGTGGTGTCAAATGATAACTAAAATGTTGTATGGGGGTCTATGGAGGATATTGGGATGAACTTACAAGTATGGCTGGTGCCACACTTGGGAATGTGTATGATCCAAAGGGGCTACCTTCAATGAAAAATGACCAAAACCCGCCCCCTTGACCATGAGGTGAAATCCGACAAGGAAAGTTTGACTCTTTGCTATCTGGAGCTGCTACATGACTCGTGAGATGGATCATATGGTGCGTGCATGAACATAGATGGCTAGCTTAGGCCGAAAAAAAGAAAAAAGAACATAGATAGAATCTGGCTTAGAATCCAATAAAAACCCTGGTAAAGATGCAAATGAGGTATTACTGGCCTGAAGGAAGACATCGAAGGAGGACAAACATAGTTCATTAACATATTAATTTAATCTTACATCTTATCCATTTAACGTTGTTATGTAGTCCTATTGTTATAGGGTAAATATTATATGGAAAATTTATATTGTAATTAGATTTAGTATTTAGAAATATTATAAAAAATAGAAAACATAAAATTAAAAAAAAATGGAAACACATGTGCTTGCACATGTGTGAAGTTCCCAGAAGTTCTAGTTTTTTCTTTTTGGGCATAGAAGAATGCTATTATATTTTGTGTATATATACTAATCTATTATTAATGAAAAATAAGAAGAAAAATTTTATCCCCAAAATTGTGTATTGGTTTTCTGTATCTGGAATTCCAAAATCTACTTGTATTCGAGTAGATTTGGCTTGTATTCGAGCTAACCCAACTTGTATTCAAGTTGGATTTATTTTCTATACTCTTTTCATTGATTCATTTCCTTGTTTGAATCTCCACCACGTTTCAATTGGTATTAGAGCCACAATCCACCATGGCTGGCACAGATTTGTATATTGAACAGATGATTAACATTTTCGTTGGGTTTTCAAGGAGCATTAGGATGAATATGATAGACAATTAAAATCTATCATGGATGAAGAGGGTAGGAAATTAAAATCTACCATGGAAGCCCTAACGAGAACCCAACATCAACAGTGAGGAGAATTAGCTGAGTTGTTACAGACTCAGTTGTAACCATAGGTGGCGATCAATGGAGTAAGCGATGTATCGCTGATGTTGGTGTCGGAACAGCGGCAAATCGGTTTCCACCACATTCTAGCCAAAAAGTCGTAGTGGAATCACCAATCGTCGAACATTCTCACCCTTACACAGAAGAAAAAATCACCTAAGGTATGTGTCATCACAAGGTAGGGTTTGTCGAAGATGTCGCTATCGATTCCTTCATATTCAATGAGCAATACAACAATTTCCCAAGGTATGGTTATGTTGCTGATCCTAGTTCTACTTGAAATGACCAAAATCTCTATATACATTAGAAATTGAGTTTAGATAGATTTTGATAAGTTAAATGAATTATAAGATATAATTAGACAAATTGAAATAATTAGATTAGTAAATAATTAAGTTGAATTTGAGATTTTAAATTCCTAAAATCTCTAAACATGTCTTCAAAATGTTTAGAGGATTCCTAAACCTTCAATCTATATCCCAAAATATCAATTCCTAAATCTTTGTAAAATTTGAGTTCATTTGCTTGTATCAAAATATCAGTTCTTAAACCTGAACTCAAATTAAATATCCTTTTATCTAAAATAAATTCCTAAATTAAGTTCTTATTTAAGATCTTAATTTATAACCTATCTGTTCAGAAATAATCTTTTAAATGCTTCTAGAACTAAAGATATTGATATGAAAGTTCTAAATCCGGTACCCTTATTTTAAAATATCCTAATTTTAAGCTTCAACCTTCCCTTTTGATTTTATTTTTTTTCCTTCACCTGCTCTCTCTCTCTCTTCCTTTGCTTTTCATTCCCGTATCTTTTTTCTCTCTTTTCATTCTCTTCTCTTCCTCTTCTTTTCTTTCTTCTATCTCCCAAAATTATCTTCCCAAATCTCAATTTCAAAAGGAACAAAAGAGAAATCAAGGCTAGAAGATGAAGATAGGAAGAGGAAATCAAGTAGAACAAGGAGAAGAAGAAGATGAAGTAGAGAGAAAGAGAATTCAATTTCATGTTCTTACCCAAAAGCTAAGTATATTTGTTTTAGGTTGTTTTGATTCTTGTTTTTGTTTATATATGATAAATTGATGTTGAAATGAGTTGGGATTGTTGTTTATATATGTGTTTGTTGGTATAATGTCGTGGGGAGTTGAGTTGTGATGAAGAAGATGATGAATAGTGAAGTTGAGTTTTGTCATTGTAGTTGGGTGTTTGATGATTAGAAGTGGAGTTTATTGTTTGAATGTATTTTGATCATATAGCAAGCTTGGAAACTTAGGATGAGTTTAAAGAAAGTTTGAAAGTGTAAAATTTTACAAAATCTTGTATTCAAAACAGGGGAAGATGAAAAATTTTGAAACACCTTGTCATACGACCCCATATGGAAGGGTGTTTTACTCTCTGACCTTGAAAATACACTTTCCCTGAATTGAAAGGCCCTATATGGGGTGGGGGGTATTGTATGAATTGAAACGGCCCCGTACGCAAGGGTGTATCACTCTCGGATGGAAAAGTGCAATGTCATTGGGTTGAAATGGCCTCCCAAACGGCCTCATATGAGAGGCACTTCAATTTCTGATCTCCCCCTGCTACGATGTTGTTTTGTACTTTGCTCATAACTTTTTCAGCCGACCTCCGATTGAGGTTATTCAAGTTGCGTTGGAAAGATTAAAAAGAGATCTACAATTTTTATGTTTTGAGTTTTTACAAATTACAAAATTATTAATGCTTAAATTTTGATTCTTTCCAGCTGCTACACTTTCCAAAACAAAGCTAAAAACTTGTATTGGTTTGTTAAATGTATTTTAACTTATGAAATGAATCTTTTTAAGTTAAAATGAGATAGATAAGTGATATTTGATGTGTTATGTAAGTTAATTGATGTAATTAAACATGGGTTAAGTAGATTTATAGATTTAACAAATAATTAGATTAAATCTAGAAGTTAGTTATAAAATGAACTTAGTTAACAAACTTAGGTCCAAATTGACTAAATGAACTTGAATGAATTAAAATGGATTAGATGTTTAACTTTGATGAATTTGGCTAAGTTTAAGTTAATGTAAGCTCGAATTGACATAGATCTTAGATATATAATGAATTAGTAATTAATCTAAGTCCAACTTGGCTTAATGAACTTTACTAAGCTAAAATGAATTAGATTGTCTAAGTTTAATCAAATTGACTTAGTAAATGAATCAAATGACTAATTTTAATCAATTTGGCTAATGTTAAGCTAAAATAGGTTAATAGCTATTAATTAGATTAGATGAATGAATTAGGATGATCTTTGAATAATATGGGGAATATGTTGTTTTAAATGTGTGTTTACTTGGAAAATGAATGTTTTTGGTAAATGAATTCTTTGTTGATGCTTTTGTAATAAAAAACTCTAAATAAAGAGAAAAGAAATTCTTTGACAAATAAAAGAGAACTGTTCATATTTTGGTAGGGCGATCTTCGTAGCTATAGTGGGGTTTCTATTTAGTGTCTGATCAACTAGGTTTAATAAAATGAGTTTGAGATGAATGGATAAATAGCTTAAGTTCTTATATGATTTTGACGAAGTAGATGATTAGTTTGGTTTAGTTTATTATACGAGTTCTTTCCTTAATAGAAGTGGATATCTTATTTATCTTCTAGATTATCTTCTGAAATTCCTTTCAAAGCTATGTTTCAATTTCATATTCAAGTACACAGTAACTTGCGTGGTGATTGTTAGGATAGACATCTTAAATGGACTAAAAACTTAAACTCGGCATAATAATTGTTTGAATTGGTTGTCTATTCCACTGTTTAAATCCGTATCTGTCCCAGTGTGGTAGATCGGTATCCGGCTCGAGGAGCAGCACCTTGCTCAGATTGGAGGCATAGTAGTTTATGCACTTAGACCACCCTTGTCATTCTAATATAACTTTCATAAGTGGTTCAACGGATAATCGATAGGGAATTTGGTATCGGTGTAATATTTGCTTAAACTTGAGGGGAAGTACCATGGATTAGTTCAACGTTTATGGGAATGGTGAACTAGATTCATGTTGTGGACTGAGTCTAAATAGAGTTGTGTAACGGCTAGAAACCCTAGATGAGATTACTTAATCTTTATGGTAAATTTATCTAGGAGATATAAGTATCCAGACTGCTTATATCAACCTCCTGAGCATCGTGATTGTTACTCAGGTTCCCGCACTATCCCTGTTGTCTGGAGTTTGAATACTCACGTGTTGATTTGTTTACTTTAAAGAAAGATAATAAATTATGGTTGTCGCATTTGCATTTAGTTAAGCTCGTGTGCCACATCGCCTATGATTGTGTTGTTGTGCACTGAGCTCCAGCTCATTCCTGTTTATGTTTATCTTTTTACAAGTTGTTGATGAAGTTGTTATTGTTAATGATGAAGATGAGTAATGAGATGATTTGATGATGATGTGGAGGCTATTGATGTTGTTGTTCTTATTATTGTTGTTATTGTTGATGTGATGATGATTGTCTCGGGCATCGGGCGAATTTGAAGATTTGGGAGATGACTGAAATGTAATAGGACCGAGATATATTTGTATTTTGTTTCTTCTTTATTTTGTTTTATAGAGATTGGATTCATCTATAAATTTGTATTTTCATTTAAGGACTTTTAGTGCCCATGTTTTGTAAATAAGCTTTTCTAAGATTTGTTTAAGTGAAAGTTTTTTTACTTTTAATAGTGGAAGTTTGAAATGCTTTTATGTAAAAATGTTTTTATTAAAGTTTATTTTTCCGTTGCTATATCCAGTTGTTGCTAGAATCTAACTAAATGATTTCATAACCTAAAATTGAATAGCAATGTTCAACATAAACACTTTCTTTAAGACAACCTTATGTATAATTCTTAAGAGTTATATGTAAATGGAGACTTGGTGTGCTTAATCTAGAGTTGAGCATGTCGGGTCTTTACACTACTGTAAGGAACAAGTATGTTGGTGATTTAGATGAATTGAAACAAAAAAAAATGTTGTTTTGGTGTATAGCATGTAACATTAGGAGCAAAGGAAATATGTTAATTAAAAAGGTGAGGAGAGACATGGGTTTAGTACTAGTGATAAATGTAAGGTTATTGTTGATAAGAGTACTTTTCATGGTAAAGAAGAAAAGGTTCTTTCATTCTACAATGATGGATGTAAATTTTTAACCACTTGTAATCCCCTTGATTTTACATAACCCGATTATAATAAATATTATAAATAAAATATAAAATCATAAAAGAATTATAATAAAAATATCAAAAATCATTCCAAATTTTTCGCGATTTAAATTTTTAAGTATGAATAAATTAGAATAAAAAATCTTTATCACTAAGACTTTAAAAGTTCATAATATTCGAAATAAAAGAATAAAGAAAACTATTAAATATTTAAGAACTTAAGTATTAATGTTCGAAAAATATTAATACCTTCAAGTTAAATAATTATGAGTCTATAGAAACTAAAATTCTGATCTAATTTAGTAACTTATAATTAGTAAAAAGAACCAAGCAACAAATATAAAATAAATATAAAATTTATAATCTATTAAAAACTGCAGAATAAATTTATAAATAGAAATGAATTCATATGTGATTTTCAAATCTTATAAATTTATAATAAAGTCGAATTAAGGGCAATACAATTATTAGTTTATCAAAACCACTAAACAAAACTTTTAAACAATAAAACATAATTTACGATGACAGGTATGAAAACTAAAAAGTAAAAGCATTAAACTAAAAATTCTATGAATACTATCGTATTGAGAATATTTAATATCATTAATATGTAAATTTTTATCAAAAATATTATCAAATTAGTATTTATCATACTATTATTTAGATCTACAAAATTGACTTTTTACACAAGTTTATATTTTTTCCCACTCCTTACATATTTATGGGTTATAAATTTATCATCTTCTTTTTATTTTTATATTTTTATTCATCCTAACTCACTTGCATTTTTTTTTTTTTGTTTAGTTTTACGTTTCTCCTCTGTTTTCATCTTCAACTCCACTGGACAAAACAAATTCCAAATAAAAAGTGAAAATTAAACACATATAAACATATCTTTAATAGAAATTCTATGTATACCATAATGTTCAGAATATTTAATAACGAGCATATGGAAATTTTCATTTAAAAATATTACCGAATCAATATGTATCATATGTATCACTTAGACCAACAAAATTGATTTTTTTCACAAGTTTATATTTTCCCCACTCCTTACACAGTTGTTGGTTATAAATTCATCACCTTCTCTTTATTTTTGTATTTTATATACCCTAAACCTAAGATAATTATATAACTTAATATTATTAAAATATTTCCTACAACTAATCAAGAAATTATGGTGCAAATTGCACCAACAATTCGGTGCAAGTGGGAACAAAACACGGTTGGGATTGTCTTGAATTTATTTAGCCGAAATCCTTCAACAAATTACATTAGATAAGATCAAAACTGACCTTAGGATTCCTTGCAAGTTGGCATGAAATGAATTGCCTTCAAATTGGCTGAACTGTTATGTAGAAGCATCTCGTCCCTATACCTATCAAAGGCCATCTCATTCTAACTTATATATATTAATGTACATAATAACAAACAAAGATCATAAATCCTATGCACTTAAAAACCGTAGCTTTCATTTCCTTATCCATAAATAAAAGCCAACATCATTTCTTTTATTTCCTAAAGCTTGAGATGCTCCTTTTTCCAAACAAAGAATGTGGAAATAAATTCACACTTTTCCACTAGATACTCAACCGTACATTACTTTACATGACAAACAAAACACAAAAGAAAGCTCTAAAAACGCTTGGAATTGGATTGAACAAGGTAAGATCCGAAAATCTTTAATTACACCGTTTTGATCCAAAAATCATAGATTAATGATGAGTTTTGATGATTTAAGTTTTTATATGTGTAGAAATATCTTGCATAAACATATAGGAACGTTATAAGTGAAATGAACGTGAAAATTGGTCAAAATAAGACATGAACCAAGCTTGAAGATGATGAACAGTACCGCCAGTACTGTTCACGTGAATAGTAACACGAATTTTGCAGAAAATAAAAAAAATTAATAATTAATAATTAATTAATAAAATTTAGTTATAAAATCTGTTAAATTATTCCAAATGTTTGTGTTGTTGTTATTATTATTATTATTCTATTGTTTGTTAATGTTGTTAATGTTATTATCATTAATATTATCATTACCACCATTATTATATCAATATGATGATTATTATTACTACTATTATTAGTGATATTATTATTATTAATCAGATTATTATTAATATAATATTAATTATTATCCTTATTGTTAATATTATTATTATCATTACCAATGTTACTATTAGTAATATTGTTATGATACTATTATTATGATAATTGTTATTATTAATAACAATTATTTTTATTTTTATTAGCACTAATGAATATCATTATCATTATAAATATATATAATTATAAATATATTATTAATGATATTATCACTATTATGATTATACTAGTATTATTACTATGATATGTATTTATTATTATTGTTATCTTTAAGATTACTACTATTTTAATACAGTTATTATGAAAAATAATATTGGTATTACTAGTAAATTACCTTATAATTAACATTATTAATATACTAACATTATTATCATTATTATTTATATTATTGTACTTTATAAATGAAAATAAAGTATAATAATTGTAAAATACTTATTTTATGCATAAGAATGAAAATTTTTAAATAAAATAAATTTTTGAATAATATAATACCTTTTACATATCAAGAAAATTATATGAAGTAAATAAAAAGAAACACGACGACACTAAATAATAGTAAATAAATACGAGTACTATAATAGGTCGGGTAAGAAACAATATAAAAATGGCAATAATAGTAATAACTATAAAAATATAAGCCTACTGTAAACCCCGGTTTTTCAAGTAGCCAAGATAACCCTAGAACCGGAAACTAAAACCCTAAACCGGAATAGCTCAAGTCTAGAGTGAGAACTAGGAACCCTAATTCCGGCTTTTCCTCGGTTTCCAATTAATAAACTTTTCTAAGAAAATTTAATTTTGATTATAGTTCTTGATTATATTTCAAATTAAGAAAATATCAGATTTTAAGAAAATTTCAATTCCGGATCATCCCGAGGCCCATTATAGAAAAACGTGCCCCGGAACTAGAATTTCAAAAATTTACTTATGAGTACTCATTTGAACAGAAATAAAATAAGGAATTCAAAAATATATTTTTCATAATTTTCCGGGTTATGAAAAATACAGTTATAGCCTTTTTATTCGTATTTCATTACTACCCTGGATTAATTGTCTTGTCAACTTTTCATTACTATTCAAAAAGTACCACCTATACCACCTATACTACCAATTAGCACACTCTATAACTCTAACTCTTACCATCACTCAAATCACTCACTTTTCTCCATAACTTTTGTCCCTTAACTTTCCTTACAAATCATAACAACTTCACTTCAATGTTAAATCAATCAAACAAAGCAAATTTTTTTTCAAACTTTCCCCCTCTCTCCCACAAGCAAGCCGGCGTGATGCTTCGCCCCCCCCACCCATGTCCATTTTGCAATTTTTTTTTAACTCTTTTTAACCTAAACTCATTTCCTATTTAAACTACATTTTCTCTCTTTCATCATTCTTTCACTTTCCAAATTTTTCAAAGGTAAAAGCTCTCATTTTCTCTCCCCATTTCCCTCTTTGCCGTGACCTTCCCAAGCCCCACACACACACACACAACTTCCATTTCTTCTTTTCATCTTCCATTTACCTTCAAGTAAGTAGACTTTTTACTCCTTCTACTCATAGATCTTTGTTATGGCTAAGTGATTCTTGGATATTTCAACTAAATGTCCCCATGATCTCTTAGTAGGGACAATGATATATCAAAACAAGAATCCCGAACCATTACAAAGTAGATCTAACATTTAAAGGAGCTTTCATGCCAAAAGCTTTATGTTTCTCCAACAAAAAGTGTTTTAAACAAAGATCTTTTATGAAAATATAGTTCTCATGTTTTCAAAACTATTTTAGCATATGAAATGATAGATCCATCACTTTTCTACTCATGATCATGTAGGCATTTAAGGTTTCATTATTTTTGTATTTATGTGCATTAATAGTCTTTAATGCTTTTCTTTAGTAAATGACTTTCCTAGTATATAGATCTATAGATAAATGAGTCCATGAAGTCAAAAGAAAAGTACTTGCAAGAAATAAACTTGTGTAAATTCGGATGACTTTGTAAACCTAGGTCAAAAAACACTTTTATAACTTCTAAACATATATTTTATAAGAGAAATGAAGCCATGGGTAATAGATAATGTTTAGTAATATTTTTTATGAGTCTAAATGAGTTTTTACTAAAGAAAATGTTGGAAACAAGAAATGAAGTCCATAAAAGTTTTGAGCTAAAAGTCATGTAGACAAAATTCGTAATAATAGATGTAGGGTTAGAAAAACTAATTTCCAACTTCAAAAATGATATTTTCTTAAATAAATGAAGTCATTAGGTATAAGTATAATAAATACTTAAAGTTTTGGGTATAAATTATATTTTTCTCAAAGGAATCAACTTGAAAGTGGAAATTTTAAATTCGGATTTTGGAAACCCCATAGTAAAAGACCCACTTAAAAGTTTATAAAGTGGATTTTATTAAAGAAATAAAGGCCTTATATAACTAATATAAGGGTCAAAATTTCTTTAAACAAAGTAGAGTTTTTCTAAAGAAAATCCTTGTAATATGTAGGTGTGGTCAAGTGTAGTGAATTCACTTACTAAACATTGGTATAAAATGGTCTCTAAGAAAAGTTTATTTTAAAATTCTTTAAATCTAAAAAGTTATAAGAACATACTCATTAAAGTTCACATCATGACATTCATGATAGGGAAAATCATTCCATTGCATTTAGTATTATTTTATACTTAGGAATCTCAAATGCATTCATGAAAACCGCATTTTTGGAATTGATAAACCCGCTGTACAGATCTGATCCCTCAATTCCAAGGCTTAGATATTTTCAAAACTTGATTTAAACTTCATATTTAGAAAGCTCTTCCGAGAATAGAAATCGGTATATAAATTTTCGAAATTCCGACTTAAAACGACCAAGTATGGCCATTTTAAACGGAACTTCGAAATAACGCAAATTCCGATTTACTAAGTTTTCTTAAGTTTAGTGTCCTAAAGTTTAAAACTTATTAGGGTATTCTTATATGAATAGGTGAACCCGTGGACGGTGACTATTTGCCTCCGGATTACTATTACTAGAAGAACGGTGTATCAATGGCGGAGTGAGTTTTTCTTCCCCGATTCATTTATTGAATATGCTGTAAAGTAGTGCACTAGAATGTAGGTCAAAATGAATGGAATATGAATGATGGGGATTAATGGGAAATATGATTGATGATGATGTGAGAAAACAAATTAAGAATATCGAAACCGTTGATAAGCTTTGGTTGTGTAGTTAGCTATAGATGGATTGTCTGAAAAATTGATTGATCGCCTAAGTAAATTGGCTTAATCAACTACTTGGACTAATGCTAAATTGACATGTGCATATCACAAGGGGAAGGAGCATTAGCATTTGTAGAGTAGTCGTGAACCATAAACGACATCGAATAATCGTAGGTTAGTCGTGAACCATAAACGACATCGAATAATCGTAGGTTAACCGTGAACCATAAACGGCATATTGTTAGTACCCGCAGTAGTCGTTAATCTGCTAACCCGATGGAAGGCGTAATTCCATCCACATATGATTTCTGGTTGGTCATATGTATGATTGAACTCACGTGTTTGATGCATCCACTTGCTTGATTAATAACTTGATTGAATTGTTGTGACATAAATGTTTTTGTGCGAGATTACACTCACTAAGCTAGTTAGCTTACGTCCCTACAGTCCATTCCTTTTGCAGCTTTCCCATTTGTGGCTTAGGCGACGTGACCCGGCTGAACAGGTACCGAAGCTAGGAGTTTTCCCTAGAAGTTGTTTATTCTGTATTAGACTTCCATAGAAAAACTTCTAAGACTTGGATGGCTGTAATAGACCGTTAAATATTCTTTTGTGGGGGAATGCCCCTTAGAGTTTGTAATAATTATTTATGTTTCATGAATTATATCCTACTGCTAATGCATGCCAAATTAAGCTTTTATCTCCATTCGAACTTGTACTCTATTGTTGTAAAGGTACGCCTTACATCTATAAGAACTCTCGAAAGACTAAGTGGTAATTCGGGAATCTATATGGCATGTGGCGGACTGTTACGTTTAGGGTACCCTATGGGGCGTGACACCTACTAAATATCAATTTTCGAATGCTCGATAGAAATATAAAAAATTTTAAGATCAAGACAAACAAAATGAAAATAAATATCAAATAATAATTAATTATTATAGGATCATTAAAGGACCAATACAAGTAATGAAAATTAAATTAAATATCAAGATAGGACATCTAGATAATTATAGAAGTTTAGTTACACTATTTTCATTATGTTAATAAATAATTTGTCATAATAAGTGACAATGAATTGTAATAATATCAATAAAACTAATATATCTTAAATGAATTACTTTATTAAGTAAAATCATATTGGATTGATTAAACTAATTAAAATAGATTTAGTATTTGAATTAGGCGATTAGTTTCGATTAACTCAGCTTAAATTAATATACTAAGTAAAACCATAAAAAAAAAAGAGTACGTAATTTCTAAAATATGTCTAATTTAGAATTAGTGTAAATAATAGTATAAGTTATACCATAACTAATCTATGAATATATTATTTCAAATATCTTATTTCGGAACTAATAGAAGAATAGATTAGTTAAATAATAAATATATGTTATTTCATTTTCATAGGAAAAATATATCAATTCTCGAATTTCCAGTAGTATATTCCGATAATTTAACGAGGACCACGGTGACTAAAATTGACTTATCTGTCACGCCGAAAGGGTACCCAAACGTGGCAGTCCGCCGACACAATATAAGCCTAAGAATGACCACCTCAGTCACGCGAAGGCTTCCATACTATATACAAGGCGTCTAACACATAAAGGAGACACATCGGAGATGATACATTTTATATTGATACAGTTGAGTAACAATGTAAAAGGAAATACAGTCCACTATACTTTCGATACAAATCACTATACTTCATATACGAATCACTACACTTCAAAATACAAATCATTCAACTCCGATTACATTCATCCATAGACTTCCCTACATAAACTATTACAAGACAAATCATAAACTAGCTGATGACTTCAATCATTCGTATTCTTTGCCAAAATCCCAAAGTCATTACCGGCTCTAACCAATTCGGTCCCCACTTTGCATACTTGAGATAACCTGTCCATTTAAATAATTATTGGGGTATAAGCTACACTAGCTTAATGAGAATTCCCTTAATTCCATACCATAACAAACAAGTTATAATCAGTCATATGCTATGCATGAACAAACAGGTGAGCAAGCAATTATGTATGGGTATCCGGAACCCACACACAGAATGGATTTACGCCCTCCGTATCTTGGGTTAGGAATGGTATTGAGTCTACACGACTGCATCTAGTCCCCAAGCCCTCGGCTCTTAGCACTCGATCGGCTAGGCTCATCCAAGAATGCATCCACATGCGCCTTAGTACCCCTGAATGAGCTCTGGCACCGGGCTCGTTATCCAAACGAGGCAACCACGGACCATACCGATCGACCTGCGTAGGAGTAGCATGCTACCAATGCAATATGTTCGATGCGGTGCATGACCAATTTAATATTTGCTTAGGTCAACAATATTTATACATTCTTTAGAGTGACCAACCAATATCACACATATAACAAAAATAATATGAACGGTGCAGTTATCCAATCAAATCGTGGTTTCGATATGCTTTAGCATTCTTTGGCATACATTCATCACCGTCTCATCATATATCCCATCCCCATTCATATCGATTTTTATCTTGTTCCTATAATTCTAATGCAACTAACTACAAGCACAATCAAGGTAACAAAATAAGGAGAAAATCACCCGGCCATTGGATCATCGGTCTTCTAGTAATAATAATTCGGTGGTAGGAATCGTCGATCTCGGGATCTCCTAAAAAGGAAGAAATACTCTAATAAGTATTTCAACTCAAACTAATCTAAACGATCTTATCGAACATATCAAATTCGTAATTCTCGTCCTAAACGGGAATTCCAACTTTAAAACGGCCATAACTTGGTCATTTTAACTCAGAATCTCGCAAATTATATATCGATTTCTATTCTACTTCGAAAATATCTATCTAATTCTAATATATATTTAAGTTTTGAAAACATTGGTCTCGGAACAGAGGGATCAGATCTGATCAGTAACAGTTTCCGATTCCGAAAAATAGTTTTATAAATGTTTGTAATGTTTTTATATATAAATTAGCCATACATGCAATATGAGTGATTTCCTAACATGAATGACATGAATGAGTTATGTATGCATGATCTTGATGATTTTTGCTAAAAAATTTTAAACTTTATTTTGCAAGACTTCAACTATAACTACTTTTTGAAAATCTAGTTTTCTAACTTTGATCATTTCCATTTGTTTTGGATTTATTACTTAAGAAAATATAATTATTTTTGTTAAAATTGAGTCTTCATTATATATATTACTTATGACCTTCATTTCTACATAAAAATTTCCATTTTACACTTTGTAAACATGTTTTCAAGTGGGGTTGATTCCAAAATCCGAATTTGGTAAAAATTGGTTTTTGAGTGATTCCTTTAGTAAAAATCATTTGATATTTAGAAAATTAGGGCTCAATCATACATAACCACTAAGGACTTCATTCTTACACAAAAATTTGCATTTTACACTTTGCAAATATGTTTTCCAATATGATTTACTCAAAAATCCGAATTTTAGAAAATCCACTTTTTGAATGATTCATTTGGGAAAAACTTGTTTAATGCATTAAAATTTAAGCTTTACTATATCATTACTAAGGACTTCATTTAACACATAAAACTTGCAATTTGAGCTCAAATACTAAGTGATTACTATGCATCATCTCAAATTACGAATTTGACAATTTGATCACTAACTCAAAATTTTTCATTTTAATTCCATTACTTGTTTTACACATTACTCATGCCTAAACTCATTTTAACTTGTAAAAATCATTGCTTAATGATATCTATTACCTATATACTTCATTTTTCACATAAAACATGAGTTTTGGAGTTGATACATGGGTTTAAAAATTGGTCTTGGTTGGGATCCGAATTTACAAAATTCATTTTTGGTTATATCTTTTGATAAAATCTATCTAAGCTCATGAAAATCCATTCCTTACATATCCTATCCTAAGAGCCTTTCATTTCTTAAATAAAAACTTCATTTTTGAGTTGGAAACATGTTTTTAAAATAGGCCTTGGCCAAAATCCGAAAATAGAATTTTTATTTTGAAAATAACTTTTGATCTTGTAAAAAGAAGTCTTGATGATATACATATATTAAGCCTTCATTTTCTTAAGTAAAAATTACATTTTGACACTTGGAAAGTGTTTTTAAATATGGTCTTGCCAAAATACGAATTTCACAATTTTGTTCAAGTTCAAATCTAAGATCTACACATAATATGAACATCACTAATGAAACCATGAAAATAAACTTTAAACTCATAGATCTAAACTTTGCTCATCAAAATCTTTCATTTATGTTATCTATACCCTAAGCCCTTCATTTTAAATGAAAAATACACATTTTGAAGTTGAAAAACACTTTTCTAAATATGGTTCCATTTTCATCCGAATTTTCAAAAATGATTTTTGTTGAAAATAAAATAGATCTTGAGTTTCTAAACATTCCTACTATCATCATGCTATACAAGTCATCCATGAACATAAAACAAAGTCTAATGCATTTATGAACTCAAAATCTAGATCTAGTTTTCTAAACTAGTTTTAAATGCATGAACACATGTGATGATGGATCTATGCATAAATCATAAGAAATAACAAAAATAACAACTTAAATAACAAGATCTATGGCATAAACAAAATCAAAGCTACAAAAATTAGATCTACAAAATATCAACTTTAAACAAGAAAATAATTGAAATACAAGATAATAAAAGTAGAGAAAAGGAGTGTTTCATTTTGGCATCATCATCCTAAGCTTTTAAGCTTATGGAAGGTCATTTGATGCATGAAACCTTCATTACACTTTACCTATATCACCTATGGAGCTTTGAGATGAAGATTTGCTTAGAAATCTTCAAGAAATATGGGTGGAAGCTCAAGAAGAATGGGGGCAGCTTGTTTTGTTGAAGAAAAAGAACAAGAAGAAGAAAAAAGAGAGGAAAAAGAGAGAGAAAAGGCTAAAGAATGAAAAAGGGAAAGTGAGTAAATGAAAGAGAGAAAATGAGTGTATTAAATGAGAGAAAAAAAATAAAACAAGGGCAGCCAAATAGGGGCAGCTGCACGTGAAAATGGAGAGAGGAGAGAGAGTTTTGTTGAATTTGACTTGAAATTAATTGTGTAATAAATGTGTATGTGTAGCTTCTTAAGAAGGAGTGAAAATAATTAATTTTAGTCAAAATTAGGATAAATAAAGGACAATGGCAGCCAAAGAAGGGTCAAAAATCTGCCATGAAGTATGGAATATGTGTAGAAAGATTGAAGTGAAAAGGAAGTGATATGTGTAAGGTGTACTTGAAGGTATGGGTTGTAAAGTACTTTTTAATAAAATAAAAAAATAAAATAAAATTAGAAAATTATTCCAAATATTGTAGCAGATTTTTCATAATTAAAATTAAATAATTATTTGAATTATTTTAGTATTTTAACAAATATGTTACCGGTATGATCAAAATACGCGAATATGGGCTATAAATAATATTTTTATAACCCGAAAAATTCTAAAAAATTATTTTATGAAAATAAAAATATTTTTAAATATTTTTTATTATTAAATTATTTATTTTATTTTTAGTATCGGGTCTTAAACAGAATCTGATCCCGTAAAGACCCGAAACGAACTAAATTTTAGAAAAACAAAATTTTCTATAACATATAAAATATTTATCTAAAAAATAAGGCTTTATAAGAATAATAAAATTTTGTAATGAAATAAAAATGAATAGTGCAAAAGACTAATCAATTACCGGTAATAATGGAAATACGATAAAAAGGTTATAACTGTAACTTTTATAACCCAAAAATTATATAACTGATATATTTAGAAATCTTATGAAATTACGAGTCTAACGGTACTATTGGTATATTTTTTATATCTCGAGCCCCGGGACACGCTTTTCGAAGTCTGTATCCGAACGGGTTCGAAATAGGTCAAAAATTTACCAATCTGATATTTTTAAACAAACTCATATTACTATGAGCTATTCTACATATTTAAACTACATCTCGGCCTCTAGGGTTAGGGCGCTAGATTGCCGGACTTACACTATTGTATTCCGGTTAGGGTTTCCGGGTGATTTTCCGGTTTAGACCTTTGCCAATTTGGAAACTGATATTTATGTTTATACAACATATTTAATTTGAGAAATTTATTTTAAATTTTATTTTTGTAAGTATTTAATATCTCTTAATGTTTTCGGAATTCTTGAATTGAGTTATATTTTCGAAAGTCAATCGTTATTTGCTTTTTAATAATTTGTTTTTGAGCTTTATATTACCGTTTTTATAAGTCGGAGTTAAATATGGAATTTTTTGTACGTCGTTGTTTTGAATTTGAAGACCACTGAGTTCTTATTTTATTGTTTAAAGATTTTCATTTTCTCAAGATTAAGAAGTTTCTGAATTCGTTCTTGAATTAGGACTTATCGAAATTGGGTTTTAATTTGGAGTGATTTTTAAGGTTTATTTTCGAAGTTCATCTTGAAATTATTTACTGAAATTTTCCGGGGCGTATATTATCATACTATTTATGCTTTTAATATAGCTGCATTTATAATATTAATATCTAAAACCAATATGCATGTGGGATTTGCATATATTGCATGATGTTTGGTGTATGCTTGATTGCCAAAATTATTCTATTACAAGTGCTAAGTTTATTGTATGATAATTACTGTATAAAGCATGTTGATATTGTCTGTGAATTGTATGATCACCTTAAACCTGACTAAAAGCTTTTGACACCATAAATGAAAAATGACCATGCATTACACGATTTGCATAAATAGCATTTGAGCAAGTGGCAGCCTACTACGTGTTAGTATTTCGGCCCTCTGATAATGCTTGGTTGACCTACGCTAAAAGCTATTAGATCAACACAAGGTTACCTTTGAGCTATAGGTACTATAGGAACTAAATGGTAAGCGAATGTGATTTGAATGGGATGTGTATATAAAATTTCAGATGCTACCAGCAAGTATACTGGGTCTTGATCAAGTAATATAGAATGAGTAGACTATCGTTCTCATAGAGACTAAATTAATTACTAGATTGGTATTAGCTTATACTAATATTTAGGTAATCAAAGTTGATCAATTGTTAACTAATTCTATCTATATGAGTGCAAATGAGAATGTTAGAAGGATAAGATGAATGTGGGAAGGAAAAGAATCCATCCTAAACTTTACTAATCATGTTGAATTTATATTATATGAACAATTAGTATTATGGATATTTGTAAGAAATTGTAAAAACCAAAACAAAGTTTTAGTTAACCATAAAATAATCCATTAGCCTCCGCTATACAAATTATCAATGGAATCAAATTATAATAATAAATCTTCCAATTCTATGATTATCTAATATCCTAGATTAACTTCTCCTAATTCCTTAGTGAGAAATTAAAATAAAATATTGCATGAAGTACATGGAACAATTTCTAAATTAAAATCAAACTTGATTGTTTTCACAAATGTTGTTTAATTTCAATTCATGAATTCCTATGAATCTCAATTCTTTTTCCAAATCATCAAAATTCTTATCAATTCAATTTCAGTTAGAAATAAAATAGATAATTAGGATTCAATACAAATATTCCATAATTCTAACAATCCTACAACATAAATTCAATAACCATTTTAGCAAAATTTGGACTTCATCACTTCCCACAAAGAGATGTTTAGCTACTCATGGATGTAGATTCAAAAATCAAATAAGAATATGTAATTGATAGCATGATAAACAAATAATTCATATAAATGAATTGCATGAGAAAGAGATTAGATGTCACCAATTCAAGTATCACAATCTTCAATTACAATTCTTGAAAGCTCCCAAATTTCTCTCACAAATCTCTATGAAAATGCTAGACTAATTTTATATGAAGTGTACTACTTTGCTACTGCTTGTGGATTGTGGATGTGGATCTGGATGATTGTTGGAGGGGGTAGAACCCCTATTTATAGGAAAAATTTCGTGTAAGACATTAAATGGAATTTGCTGTTTCACTTTGTACGCCGGCAGTTATGGATCTTACGCTGGCGGCTTACAGACGGCGTATCTTCAATTTCTCCTTTGTGCAGGTAGTGCACTGGCAGCTTTCAACTTCGGTTACACAGGTAGGCCGCTTCAACACCGCGCCTTAGATGTAGATCTAGTTGGCATATGTGATGAGAAATGAAAGATTCGGCCAATTTATAACGAAAGCTGCCTCAAAGCCGGTGGCTTTGACACCGGCCTAGACACTCCAACAGATTTGTCTCTTCAATTTCCTTCAAGCAAGTGTTGTATTCATGTCCCTTCTAATTCTTGATGTACACAGCCTCAACGCTGGCGGCTTAGGAGCCGGCTTAAAATATAACTCCTTCAAAGCTGGTGATGTTTCAATTCTGGCTGCCGGCCTTCCATGTACGCTGGCCTGTTGAACTTCTACGCCGGCAGCTTTGAGATGGCGTAAAGTTGGTTGAGTTAGAGGCTGGCAAAGCTGGCAGTGTAAGCGGTGGCCTTGAGTGTAAGCCATCTGAATGCTGGCGGCTTCGAATGTTGAAATACCGGCGTATCTTCAAATTTTTCCAATTTTTACTTCAAATTTTCTTGTTTTGATTTCTTAGTCCAAAGTAGTCTTGAAACATGAATTTTAATCAAAACAAATATCTATTCTAGCTCTTATGAACATCAACAAGTTGTATAAAATATGATCTTATCAATTCCTCCACACTTGAACTTTTGCTTCTCCTCAAGCAAAATGAAGAACAAAATGAAATCTCTTATAGATAGTACAATTTTCCCAATTTAATCACAATTTCTTTAACTTGTTTTTCTTGTATCTATTGCTCTAACCATACCAATTTCTTGTAATTAGAGTACTATAATCAAAATTTAGGAGTTAATCCAAACAAAACAAGTTTTAATCTCAACTTTTAATAAAAGAACATTCTATTCAAAAGCAAATACTCAATCCACTAAAAAAATACTCATTTAAACTTCATTGGATTTCTAGCTTATATATATTCTAAGTAACAATAAATGAAAGCATGTGGTATCTACTTTTTCCTTATAATATCTCCTTCTTTATTATAAGTCTCCTTTATCTGCATATTTGCATTCATTTTTTTCTTTTTCTTTTTCAAGCATTTATTTTCTTTTTGGGAGGTTTTTGCCTCCATCTTTTTGCTTTTCAAAGCTCATGAATTGAACTTTTGCCTTTCTTCCCTTCTCGTTATAGTGAGTTCATTGATTCGGCACATCCTAGGCTCATCACCTAAGTGACCAGGTTTCAAAATACCCCTAAGAACTATTCCTCACTTTAACATTCAAGTTCAGATACTCATAACTCAAAATTTCAAGTTAGAGGAGTAGTGGCTATGCTTGTTTCTTTCTTTTTGAATGCAATAAAAATATCAAAGACTTATTTTTATGAAGGATTACTAAGTTTAAAAGTTTCTTCTACCTCTTTCACTAAGTGTTATAATTCAAAAATATATACAAACTAAAATTTCCTAGAAGTAGACCTGTTTATTTTTCACAAAAGGACTCGACCAGCTCTTAAATTTCCAATTCCAAAGTTAAAAATAAAGTAAACTTGTTTCTTAAGGATTTTACAAATTAATTTTAACTTAGTAAACCAATCACAACAGCAAGTGAGTAAGATACTTTTACAAGTCAATTTCATTGCTTTCAGTCTTAACTTTTGTACTATCTCCAATTTCAAGAGATTTTTGAAAAAAATTTTGGCATAATTTCCTCATAATTTGCTTTCAAACCAAAAGTACAAGATGGAATCTTCAAATATAAATAACAACTTAGACAATAGATCATATTCATCACTTCAATTCAACACTTCATGCAATTTATCCCTTCCCCCACACTTCAACTAAACAGTGTCTTCACTATTTTGCAACAATTTAAATCATAGGAAAGGAATAAGAAAAATAATTTGATACTTCCCTGAATTCTTGTTTCACAGTCATCAAAATTTGCATTGCAAGAGAATTTTTTTGCTTTGCTGGCTTTCCTGTAATCACTACAAAAGAAAAAAACAAAAACAAAAATAAAAGCAAAAAATAAAAGCAGAAAAAATAAAAACAATAAAAGCAGAAAAATAAATAAAAGGAGTCCACCCATAGGAACTTGGGTGCTCAATATATATATATATATAGGCCAAGATAAAAATAAAAACAATAAATATCAAATGAGAGCTAGCAGGGTCTCTAGCTCTCTAGCTCTCTAGCCCTGGACTGGGTCTGCTGCTATCCTCAGGAGTATGTCTCTGAGTGTCTCCTGGGCTGGCTGTCCGTGTGTGCTCCGAACTGAGCCTATCCGAGTGATGTGACTCAGAGGAAGTCTCGTATGTCATGCCAACCCCTGTCTCTGGGCTCAAGTAGCAGATGGCCGTTTTCAACGCCTCAAAGATAGACTTTCTAAACTTCTTGTTTTTCTTCCTTTCTTTCTCCTATCTATCCCTGAGGTCCTGGTTTTGCTTCTTCAGCTCCTCAACATCCAGCCTAAGCCGCCTGCAGGAGGAGGAGGAGCAGATGTGGATGGAATCTCAAATGGAGCGTCTCCAGGAAAAATATCCTGGAACTCGACGTCCTCCAGTACCGGTGGCTGAGCTCCTCTGGGGTTTTTCAGCAATCCCCAGCCTCGAAATGGTGCAGATGAGATCTTCTTGCACTCAAATATCTCATCATCCTGTGGAGGCTAAAAAATGTCTATCCCCTTCAGTAATCTAGTGATGTAGCCACCACAACACAGGACTCAAGTCCTGGTATCATCCGCTTGCCTATAGATGAAATTTGTTATCTCCACCCCAAGATCAATCTTATAGCCTCTCATAAGGCTAAACAAATAGAACATGTCGAAACTAGTCACCTTGCTATGACTAGTTTTCTTGCAACTCAGAGTGTGTGCAAGAATGTGGTGGAGCAGCTTGTGCTCAACAGCACGAAATGATGTGGCCAATGACTTAGAGGGGACGATGGGCTCATTTGCTCTCTCAAGAGCAACCAGCTAAAACCAATACGCCTCCTGGGTCATATGATCATCCCCCTCAGGCCAACTATTGGGCAGATTCCTATTATTCTCTTCCTTATCATATAATCCCAATATCTTGCCCATTTGCTTCAACTTGACTTCCCTGATCTGTCCATATGCCTGAAACTGAAAAGTGGACTCGGCTCGATCTGGGATATTTTTCAAAGTAGATAAGAACTGAATGGTTAAGTTCTTTATGCAGGCTCTCTGATATCAAATAATCGGATCCAAGCTGGATCTTGGACCATTTCTCTAATCTTATCAATAATCCCAAACTCATCCAGTAGGCACCAATCTAAATACTGAGTATTTAGGAAGTCCATCTTGACTAGCCTCTTTTTCCAATCTTTGGCGTATTACTGACTAGACAGAAATCTCTGGTCTGTGAACCAAATGTAGAGGCGTCAGTCGTCTTTTGTCATTTTTGCCTAAGAGCCATTCCTGCAAATAATTTTATCTTAATTAGAACAAGGAATGCACAATTTTAATGACTATAATCCTAATTTATGCCTAAAACATGAGTTAAAACAATTTGGAGATCATAGGCATATAATTAAGTGAAGCTATAGAATTGAATGGAGTATTTACACTTGCAAAACAAATTCAAAGCTGGCAGCTCAGGTTGGCCAGCTTAGAATTGAACGTTGGAATTTCAAAATTTTCAAACAAAATTTTTCATTAAAAGTCCCAAAAACACTTTTATACTGAATTTTTCATCACAATTGAACACGATTCCAAATTCCAAGTTCAATATGAGCAAAATTGAGCACAATGTATTAAGTGAAGCTACTAATTAATATGTAAAATCTACAAATCCAGCAGCCACACATTCAATTCCAAAAAGCCCCAATTTGGAAATTTCAAACACCCTCAACATCTCAAGAACCCTAGTTTTCCAATTGAACCCAATGATGGATCAACACAGCACAACTTGTAATATCAATGTACGGAACCGAAATCTACTTTCGACAAATTATCAAAATCACCTACACAATGTAGTCCATCAGGATCTAACATTCATGTTCCATTTTTTGAATTGCAATAATCTATGAATGTATTGACAAATTAAACAGATTAAAGCAATTGAACAGATTAAAGCAGAGGATTAAAAGCAAGGATCATTGGAACTTACTTGCACAAGCTGAATCTGATGCAATGAGAAGTGGGATGATCGAGTGAGAGCAAGAGACTGAGTGTGAGAGAGTGAATATGAGAGAATGAGAAAGAGAGAGAGAGAGAGAGATCGTACTTGTTAAAAACAATCTGTAGAACGTACACCGGCATTTCTATCTAATATGCCAGCGACTTACAGCCAGTGTAACTAAAATAAACATATACCGAGAGCATAAAGCTGGCAGCTTATCCATATACACTGTCGGCGTACAGGTCTACGCCGGCTCAAAGCTGGCTGCTTATATTCCCAGGTGCCGACTTTGATCGAGAATTTTCAAACCCCAAGAAATCTTGAACATACGCTGCCTCCAACACCAACACCGGCGGCTTAGGAGCCGGTATACTTTTTGTTGCATACGTTGGCACTAAGCCGGCGGCCTTCAACTTCCCTAAGCCAGCTTCTTCTGCGGTGCTCACCTACTCCTGTACTGACTTTTACGCTGGCTCAAAGCCAGCGGCTTACAACAGGCTTTCCTTGATTTTCCAGAGCGGGCTCAAGGCTAGCAACCTTGAGCCGGCTTTTAGCCTTTTCAAATTTTTTTTTTTTGCAACTTGTCCACACTAAAAAAACAAAGTTAGTAAAAACAAAACAATTAATCTACAATTAAACATGGGTTGCCTCCCAAGAAGCGCTTAGTTTAGAGTCGCTTAATCCGACTTTTCCAACTCCTTTCATGGTTCCTTCAGATTCATGACAGTGGAAGCACTATCATGGTTTTCCCTTTCATAAAAATGTTTGAGCAAATGCCCATTCACTTAAAAGTCCGATTATCATCAGTTTTCAACTCTATAGCACCATAGGGAAAAACTTTGGCAATCTCAAACGGTCCTGACCATCTTGATCTCAACTTTCCTGGAAACAATTTCAAACGGGAGTTATAAAGTAAAACTTTTTGTCCAGGCAAAAACTCCCGCTTGATTATGTTTCTATCATGCCATTTCTTCGCTAGTTCCTTGTAGATACGAGAATTTCATAAGCTTCATTCCTCCATTCATCCAATTGATTCAATTGAAGCAATCTTTTCTCACCTGCAGCTTTTTCATCAAAATTAAGGAATTTAATGGCCCAATATGCCTTGTGCTCAAGTTCTACAGGAAGATGACATGATTTACCAAAAACAATCATAAATGGGGACATTCCAATAGGGTTTTAAAAGCAGTTCTATAAGCCCATAATGCATCATCTAATTTTAAAGACCAATCTTTTCTAGATGCATTAACAGTTTTTTCAAAATTCTTTTGATCTCCCTATTGGATACCTCAACTTGTCCACTTGTTTGTGGATGATAGGGGGTAGCAATTTTGTGTGTAACACCATATTTTGATAAAAGCTTTTCAAATTGCTTGTTACAAAAATGTGCCCCATCACTAATGATAGCTCTAGGCACCCCAAATCTGGTAAAAATATTCTTTTTCAAAAATTTCAAAACTACTCGGGCATCATTTGTTTGTAAAGCAAAGCTTCCACCCATTTTGAAACATAATCAACTGCCACAAGTATATATTTGTTTGAAAAAGATGAGGGAAAAGGACCCATGAAGTCAATTCCCCACACATCAAAAAGCTCAATTACCAAGATATTGTTTTGTGGTAATTCATGTTTCTTGGAAATATTACCAGTTCTTTGACATTGAGCACAAGACAATAAATATTTCCTGCAATCACGAAACAAATTAGGCCAATAAAATCCAGATGATAAGACCTTAGCTACAGTCCTTTGAAAACCAAAATGACCTCCAGCTTCTTTTGAATGACAATGCTCAATAATGCTAAGCTGTTCAGATTCAGGCACACAACGTCTAATTACTTGGTCAGCACATTTTTTGAACAAATATGGTTCGTCCCAAAAATAGCTTTTCACATCATGCAAAAACTTTTTCTTTTGTTGGTAGGACAAACCATATGGAATGATTTTGCTAACCAAATAATTGACATAATCAGCATACCAAGGCAAATTTAGGATCTCTACTGCATGCAATTGTTCATCAGGAAACTTTTCATTGATAGGAATATCTAACTATCAGATTCTAGTCTAGATAAATGATCAGCAATCACATTCTCAGTTCCCTTCTTATCCTTAATCTCAAGATCAAATTCTTGCAGCAACAATATCCATCTAATCAACCTTGGCTTTGCATCAGCTTTAGCAAACAAGTATTTCAAAGCAGCATGATCAGTATATACTATGACTTTAGATCCTATCAGATAAGGCCTAAACTTGTCACAAGCAAATATAACAGCAAGAAGTTCCTTCTCAGTTGTGGCATAGTTTCTTTGAGCCTCATTTAAAGTCCGACTAGCATAGTATATAACATGAATAACTTACCTCTTCTTTGACCCAATACTGCTCCTACAGCAAAGTCGCTGGCATCACACATAAGTTCAAAAGGCAGCTCCCAATCAGGTGCAACAATCACTGGGTAGATGTGAGCTTCTCCTTTAATAAGTTAAATGCCTGCAAACAATTGTCATCAAAATCAAACACTGTGTCTTTCTCAAGAAGATTGCAAAGGGGTTTAGAAATTTTTGAGAAATCTTTAATAAATCTTCTATAAAAACCTGCATGTCCTAAAAAACTTCTAACTCCCTTAACAGTGGTGGTGGTGGTAATTTCTCAATGATCTCAATTTTTGCCTTATCAACTTCAATTCCTCTAACTGAAACTTTGTGACCCAAAACAATCCCTTCTCTTACCATAAAATGACATTTTTCCCATTTAAAATCAAATTTGTGTCTTTGCATCTTTGAAGAACACAAGCTAAGTTTTCTAAACATGCTTCAAAAGACTTTCCAAAAACAGAAAAATCATCCATAAAAATTTCAATAAAATTCTCAAGCATGTCAGAAAAAATAGCCATCATACACCTTTGAAAAGTAGCAGGTGCATTGCAAAGACCAAAGGGCATCCTCCTAAAAGCAAAAGTGCCATAGGGACAAGTAAAAGTGGTTTTTTCTTGGTCATCAGGAGATATAGAAATTTGATTGTAACCAGAATAACCATCTAAAAAGCAATAATAATCATGCCCTGCAAGTTTTTCTAACATCTGATCAATGAAAGGGAGGGGAAAGTGATCTTTTCTGGTGGCATCATTTAATTTTCTATAATCAATGCAAACTCCACCAGTTACAGTACGAGTAGGAATAAGTGATTTTCTTCATTTTTCACAACAGTCATACCACCTTTCTTTGGCACAACTTGAACTGGACTTACCCACTTACTATCAGAGATAGGATAGATAATACCTGCATCAAGGAGTTTCAAAACTTCCTTTTTTACTACCTCCTTAAGTGTTGGGTTAAGTCTCCTCTGTGGTTGAACTGTCGGTTTGTACTCAGCTTCCATCAAGATCTTGTGAGTACAAATGATAGGGCTAATTCCCTTGATATCAGCAATAGTCCACCCAATTGCTTCTTTATGCTTCCTTAGAACTCCAAGCACTGCTGCTCTTGTTCACCTGTCAAATAAGATGAAACAATTATTGGCAAAGTATCTCCAGTTCCTAGAAAAGCATATTTTAAATGTGAAGGAAGGGGTTTAAGCTCAAGAGTTGGTGGCTGTATCAATGATGGTACGGGCTTGCTTTCACTAGTGCCTAGCTCCTCATAATATCTTCCTTTGATTTGGTGCACTTTCTCAACTTCTTCTTCTTCTTGCTCATTCTCATCATCACTCCAATCATCAAGATTTTCAAAACAGATTCCATAGTCTCACACCTACATTTCTTCAACAGACTCAGAAATAAACTCATCAATAATATCAATAGTATAACAGGAACCTTTATCAAATCTTTTCATTGCATCATAAACATTAAAGGTTACCTGATCATTTTCTACCCTTAAAGTGAGTTTACCTTGTTCCACATCAATTAATGCTTTACCGGTTGCAAGGAATGGTCTGCCAAGAATCATTGGGACTTCACGATCTTCATCCATTTCCAAGACTATAAAGTCTACAGGAAATATGAATTTGTCAACCTTCACCAGAACGTTTTCAACAATACCACGTGGGTATTTGACACTTCTATCTGCAAGTTGCAAGGTGACATGAGTCTCCTTGCATTCTTCAAGTCCTAATTTCCTGAAAATGGATAAAGGCATAAGATTAATACTTGCACCAGAATCAATAAGTACTTTATCAAAATGAAATTTTCCTATAGTGCAAGGAACAGTAAAACTCCCCTGATCTCTTTGTTTGGTAGGCAAAGTGGTAGACTTTTCTGCAAAATCATGGAGCATTCTCCTGTGAGCATCACGGTTCATTTCCATCAATCCTTCTCTTCTTAGTAAGCAATTCCTTGATAAATTTTGCATATGAAGGCATTTCTTGAATCACTTCTAAGAATGGAATATTGATTTGCAACTTCTTGAAGACATCCAGAAATTTTGAAAATTGTTCATCCAATTTTGTTGCTTCAATCTTCCCGGAAAAGGAATCGGTGGAACATAAGCTTTTACTTCAGGTGATTTTTGCACAGGTTCCTCCATCTTTTGTTTTCCTTTGTCTTTGACTGGAATCTCCTCAGTTTCTTGAACTTTTGACTCAGCGGTCTCAACTTCTTTGCCACTTCTCAAAACAATTGCATTCACGGTTTTAGGATTTTCCTCAGTGTTGCTTGGTAAAGAACCAGATGGTCTATTACCAACTTGTTGAGCAAGTTGATGGATTTTCCCTTGAAGATCTTGAATGATTGCATGCTGATTGTTGAGTGTTCTGAGTAGTTTGAATGAAAGTCTTCAACAATTCATCAGTTGAAATTTGATTTTGCTGAGGTGGAGGTGGAGGCTGAGTATTTCTTATGGGACCTTGTCTTTGAAATCCAGGTGGGGGCTTGAAAACATTTGCATCATTCTTGTAGAAAGATTTGGATGATTACGCCATTCTGGATTGTAAGTATTTGAATATGGTCCATAATTAATTCTCCAAAATTTCCAACATAGTTGAGTTGCTCTCCACTTGATGATGGTGTATTGCCATGAGGACAATCATAAACTGGATGTGGTCCTGAGCACAACTCACAAGTAGCAACTTGATTAGAATTTAAAGAACTAGATGCTACAAGTTTACTCACTTGTGTAGTTAAAGCTGAAACTTGAGCGGTGAGTTGTTGCATGGATTCACTATCTTGAACAGATTCCACCTTTGATCTTGTCCTTTCACAGCTCCAGTTGTGAGCACTAGAAGCTAATTCTTCAATTAAGGCACTAGCTTCATCATATGTTTTCCCATGAGTGATCCTCCGGATGTAGCATCCACAATGATCTCAAAGTCTCATCTAGACTGAGATAGAAATTTTCAATAAAGATTATCCGGAAGTCCGTGATGTGGGCATTTCCTTACTGCTTCTTTGAATCTTTCCCAAGCTTCATATAATGATTCTCCATGAAACTTTGTGAAGTTGGTGATTTCATTCTATCTGGCAGTTCTAGCAGGAGGGAAAAATCTCTTCAAAAATTTTGTTGTCAAGTCTGCCCATGAAGTAATTGACTCGGGTGGTTGAGAGTTGAACCATGCCAATGCTTTATCCCTTAGAGAAAGGAAAAAGCTGCATTCTAATGGCCTCATCAGTAACACCATTAAGCTTGACGGTGTTGCAATATTGGAGGAATTTGGCAATGTGTTCATCGGTGTTTCATTGGATATCCTCCAAATTGATGTGATTCAACCATCTGAATCAATGCTGGTTTAAGCTCAAAATTGTTAGCTTGAACTGCAGGTCTTCTCACAGCAGGACCTTGAACAGTTGGTACAGTGTAATCCCGAAGTGCTCTAACAGGTACAGCTTGAATTTGATTGTTGTTGTGATCATTGTTTCCCTCATTGTTTCTTGGATCGTTTTCTGCCATTTCTTCTTGTCTTCTACGGTTTTCTCTCCTCTGTTGACGTAAAGTTCTTTCAATTTCTGGATCTATTGGTAGAAGATCAGCACTTCTACTTCTTTGCATATAACCTGTGAAGAGGAAAGAATCAATTCCTTGGAACAACACCTAAACTACTAGCAAAACTAAAAGTAATCTAATATTAATTTTGGTCCCCGGCAACGGCGCCAAAAACTTGATCTGAACGGGATGTGTATATAAAATTTCAGATACTACCAGCAAGTATACTGGGTCTTGATCAAGTAATATAGAATGAGTAGACTATCGTTCCCACAGAGACTAAATTAACTAATTCTATCTATATGAGTGCAAACGAGAATGTGAGAAGGATGAGATGAATGTGGGAAGGAAAAGAATCCATCCTAAACTTTACTAATCATGCTGAATTTATATAATGAAACAATAGTAGTATGGATATTTGTAAGAAATTGAAAAAACCAAAACAAAGTTTTAGTTAACCATACAATAATTCATTAGTTCCGCTATACAAATTATCAATGGATCAAATTTATATCATAAATCTTCCAATTCTATGATTATCTAATATCCTAGATTAACTTCTCCTAATCCTTAGTGAGAAATTAAAATAAAATTGCATGAAGTACATGGAACAATTTTTAAATAAATCAAACTTGATTGTTTCCATAAATATTGTTTAATTTCAATTCATGAATTCCTATGAATCTCAATTCTTTTTCCAAATCATCAAAATTCTTATCAATTCAATTTCAATTAGAAATAAAATAGATAATTAGGATTCAATACAAATATTCCATAATTCTAACAATCCTATACATAATTCAATAATCATTTTAGCAAAATTTGGACTTCATCACTTCCACAAAGAGATGTTTAGCTACTCATGGATGTAGATTCAAAATCAAGTAAGAATATGTAATTGATAGCATGATAAACAAATAATTCAGATAAATGAATTGCATGAGAAAGAGATTAGATATCACCAATTCAAGTATCACAATCTTCAATTACAATTCTTGAAAGCTCCCAAATTTCTCTCACAAATCTCTATGAAAATGCTAAACTAATTCTATATGAAGTGTACTACTTTGCTACTGCTTGTGGATTATGGATGTGGATCTGGATGATTGTTGGAGGGGGGTAGAACCTCTATTTATAGGAAAAATTTCGTGCAAGACATTAAATAGAAATTTGCTGTTTCACTTCGTACGCCGGCAGTTATGGATCCTACGCCGGCAGCTTACAGACGGCGTATCTTCAATTTCTCCTTTGCGCAGGCAGTGCACTGGTAGCTTTCAACTTCTGTTACACAGGTAGGCTGCTTCAACGTCGGCGGCTTAGATTAGATCTAGTCGCGTATGTGATGAGAAATGAAAGGTTCGGCCAATTTATAACGAAAGCTGCCTCAAAGCCGGGCTTTGACACCGGCCTAGACACTCCAACAATTGTCTCTTCAATTTCCTTCAAGCAAGTGTTGTATTCATGTCCCTTCTAATTCTTGATGTACACAGCCTCAACGCCGGCGGCTTAGGAGCTGGCTTAGAATGTAACTCCTTCAAAGCTGGTGATGTTTTAATTCTAGGCTGCCAGCCTTCCATGTACGCTGGCCTATTGAACTTCTACGCCGGTGGCTTTGAGGCGGCGTAAAGTTGGTTGAGTTAAAGGCTGGCAAAGCTGGCAGTGTAAGCGGCGGCCTTGAGTGTAAGCCGTCTGAACGCCGGCGGCTTTGAATGTTGAAATGCCGGTGTATCTTCAAATTTTTCCAATTTTTACTTCAAATTTTCTTGTTTTGATTTCTTAGTCCAAAGTAGTCCTGAAACATGAATTTTAATCAAAACAAATATCTATTCTAGCTCTTATGAACATCAATAAGTTGTATAAAATATGATCTTATCAGAAGGACACTGTAAGCCCTGGAAAATTTCAACAGATAATTCTAAAGATGAACTTAGGAAATAAAACCCTGAAAGTCACTCCGAGATAAAATCGAACTTCGACGAGTCCCAAATTCCGAAGGAATCCAGAAATTCTGGGTTGTGAGAAGAATAAGAAACCTCATAGACAAATAGCAACCCAATATACTTCCATTCTAAAACCTCTATGTACGATAAATTTTCTAATTAGCTATAACTTACAATTCAGGTAAAATGGAGCCCTAAAGCAAATTGCTAAGAAGTAGATAATGATTAACCTTCGGGAATAAAACCCAATCCAAAGAATTCCGAGAACATTGTGAGATACTAAGTTCTTATGAAATCGCCCTTAAAATAAATCTCACCAATCAAATAAGTCATGTAAGTATAAAATATTAGTTTTTATTTTGGTAATGGGGCGAACCGGGAAACCTAAGTCCTTGAATCTCCCGAGAAAGTCCATACCTAGACCCGGCAATCGCGTATTCCTAAACCCAGGAGTGGAACAAGAGGAAAATGGGTGTAATCGGTTCGTATTAAGTCTAGGATACTCTGTAAAAACGAGATCAACAAAATTCCGACCTATTCCAATCAGATCAGGTGCCAGTTTCAAAAAACGCGCTCTGGGATTCGAAATGTTAAGAATATGTTTTAACGCCGTTAGACTTATATTTCTAAAGGATCTCTAAGTTATTAGTTTTACAAATTTTCACATAGCTAGAATTATCTAATTTTACAAATCTGTTTGTATTTCGTTACTACCGGCAATTAGTGAGTCTTCCAGTACGATTTAATATTTTAGTCACCTAAAGGGTTATTATTATTATTATTATTTTTATAAGGTATACCCTAGTTCTCCTAGTGATCGGATAGTAATCGGACGAACTTTGGAAACCGGAGAACGAAACCCTATATCGGTCCGATTCCAGCTTAGAGATAGGAGCCTAGAAACCCTAGATCCGGCCTTCCTTCGATTTCATAATAAAAGAAATTTTATAAAGTAAATGAATTTGAATTATTGTTCTAAAGTACATTTTAAACCTTTGAAAGTTTTAAATCCGGGAATTTTTCAATTCCAGGCCTTCCCGAGCTCAATTGCAGAAAAGCGTGCCCCGGACCACGGAGTCAGAAAAATGTTCCGGAATATTCATTAGAACCGTAATTTTATAAGGATTCCAAAAATATCAATTTTATAATTTTCCGAGCTATAAAAATTACAGTTATAGCTTTTCTCGTGTTTCCGTTACAACCGGTAAAGTAGATGTCTTATCTACTATTCACAAGTACAACCTACACTACACACTACCCTTACCCTATTCTTACATCTTTACAACCACTCAATTATATTTTCTTTTCCAAGAAATTTTTGTCTCCTATTAAATTAACACCTTTATTACATTTATTACACAATTTCAAATTTATCAAATTTCAAACACACACACACACACACCTAAAGTGTGGCCGGCGGCCCCCACCCCCCCCCCCCCCCCCCCCCCCCCCCCCCCCCAGTTTCCCTCTCAATTAAATTATTTTTTACTACTTTTTTTTTTTACTAAACCCTAATACACTTAATATATATACTAAATATTCTCTCTCTCTCTTCATTTTCTTTTTATTTCAAATTGTAAAAAACAAAACCCTCCCCTTTCTCTCTAAGGATGTCGTGAGCCCCTCTCCCCCATTCCCTTACATTTCCAACTTTGTTTCTTCTCTTTTTCACTTCAAGACTCCATTGGTATGTGTATTTAAGCTTTGTTTCTTCCTACTCTTGTAATGGCAAAGCTATATCTTGTGTTTTCTCATTTAATCCTAATGAGCTCATGCTAGGGACATGAAAACACATGAACAAGAATATCAAGCTATCACAAGACATGGATCTAATGTTTAGATGTGTTTTTGTTAAGATCTGATCTTGTTCATGCATGTAAAGTAGTGATCTTGCATATATATTGTTGTTCATGCCATGAGATCCATGATTTATGCATCATACTTAGTAGATCTAAAGTTTAGATACCCACATTGTCATTTACATGTATGATCATAGAGTTATTTTCATTTTCATGCATTGATGATCACAAAAATGTAGTCTTGTATATGTATAGAGATGTTAGATAGTGGATATTCATATATAGAAGGCAAGAACATTGAAAAGGAAGGACTTTGTCAAAAATGAAATGTTGAAAATTCGGATGAAATGGAAACCCTACCTTGAAAACTACCAAAATCATTTTTAAACTCATATTCATAAGAAAAATGAAGGGTATGTGTAATAGGCATGTTGAAAAATTATTTTCATGAGTTTAGATGAGTTTAGGCATAATAAAAATAAGAAAACAAGAAGTGAAGTTAGAAGGAAAAATATTGACTTTGGATGTGTAGTCAAATTCGTAATTTTGGGTAATGCCTATATAAACACTTAGTATTTAAGTCTAAATTGGATATTTTATAAGCTGAATGAATTCCTTAGATAATACACATATTGGAGCTTCAATTTTCAATGCATTAGACAAGTTTTTCCTTAAGAAAAATGCAAGAAAATGAAATTTAGAAAATTCGGATTTTTACAAAAAGCTAGTTCAAAGACATGTTTACCAAATGAAAAATGGGAATTTTTATGCATGAATGGAGGCCATGATTAATATAGACCTTGAGAACTTATTTTTAGTTAAATAATAAGTGGATTACAAGATTAAAAGTCAAAGAAACCCTAAGGAGTATAATGTGGAAAAATAGCTTCTTAGCAATAATCTTTATGAGAATTTCCAACACTTAAGAGTCCATATAAGTTTATTATCACAAAAGTTATTATGACCATGCATATATTAAGTTCATCACATGGCATTCGTGTTAGTAATTCATTCCCATATCATTCATGCATGAATCATCATCTAGGAACACTTCTTATCAAAAGCAAAACAAATTTTTGAGATTGGAACACTTGTGGAACAGATCTGATCCCACTGTTCTGTGGCCCTACTATTTTCAAAACTTGAAAATAATACTATAAATAGATAGATCTTTCGAAGTAGATAGAGATCGATATAAAATTTGCGAAATTCCGAGTTAAAATGACCGAGTTATGGCCGTTTTAAGTTGGAACTTCCGCAAATAGCGAGAATTCCGATTTTGTGAAGTATAGATACATAGTTTGAATTAGTTTAGTGATGAGATTCTCATTAGGCTATTTTTATTTGGTAGTGAACCCGAGAACGACAATACCGTATCACCCGACCATCGTCACTAAGACCGGCGTACCATGGCCGAGTGAGTTCCTCTTCCGATTTCAATTATTGCTTGTGATTGTAATATAGTTGCACTAGTTGGTAGGTGAAGATAAAAAGGAAAATTAGGTATGATGGGGTTATATGGGATTTATATATTGTCTGTTGTTGATGTGTGAAATGAACCTTAAGAAATATCGAAACCGGTGTTAAGCTATGGATTGATTGTCTAGTGTGTTATATTGAATGTCTGCGAATAATTGTTGGCCACCTGAAAGAATCGAATTAATGAATATTTGACTCAATTGTAATTGGATTCATTCATAACACGATGGGGATGGAGCATTAGCATTGGTTGGTTTTTCGTGATCCATAAAACGAATACTTGTTGGTTAATCGTGATCCATAAAACGAATACTTGTTGGTTAATCGTGATCCATAAAACGAAATAATATCAGTTGACCGTGAGCTTAAACTGCGTCGTACTGCAGGATTCGTAAATCTGCTAACCCAGGATGGAGGGCGCAAGTCCATCCACATATGATTTCCGGCTGGTCATATGTTTGCTAAACTCACTTGTTGATGCATTTCACTTGGTTGCTTAATTACTTGGTTGAATGTGCTGTGTTAATTGTAATTCGGAAGTTCCACTCACAAACCTAGTTTAGCTTATATCCCTATAGTTTCCTGTTGCAGTATGAGTACCTTTGGCTTTCTCCGAGGACCCGTGGACACCAGGTACGGCTCTTAGATATTAAGGAGCTTTTGAGGAGGCGGGGCCTAAAGATTAGAAATGGACTTTAATTCCGTTTCCCGAACCGGTATTTGAAGGGTAATGTAAGGAAATGTGTGGATTGAGAATTGGTAACTGGTGTTATCGGGGGTATGCCCCCTAGATCATGTAATAGAATAATTCTCTATATGACGGTTATGGTTTACATTCTTGCTGCTGTGTATATCTCTTTAAGCTACTATGAAACAAAGTATGATCTATAAATATTGAGAGCGAGCCTTACACTCGATGTTTAAGCTCATGGGGAGACTAGGGATGTCTTACTTGAGATTAAATGTTGAGTGTGGCGGACTGTCGCGTGTAGGGCACACTTTGGGGCGTGACAGACACCGCTTATGGTATCGCTTTGAAAGGACTAACACTTAGTGGAGTTTCTAAGGTAGAAAACAGGAAATGAGAGATTTAAGATATGGTTAATTTAAAGAGATAATTAAAGTGAGTATTGCTGTATGCTTAGTCTTTCCTGGGTAGGTGGGCCATAGCACTGTGATCCTTCAACCCCGATGAGAGGGCATAAATCTCCATCCTACTTTGGATTCTATATCATCCAAGCTTGTAATATGCATATGATTGATTGTTGCATTACATGTGATTGATAATTATATTTTTTTGCTATTGGTTGATGTGGTGTCTGGTCAGGTCATCTCATTGTGACCGTGGTGTGCTCACCCCCCAACAGTTTTTGTGCAGGATTAATACTAGTAGGGATTGGGCTAGGAATGTGTGAAGAGAGTTTCTCCAATGAACTCTAGTGAAGAGAGTTTCATTATTTGGTAGGGGATATTGATTCTCTATGACCTTGGTAGAAAGTGGACAATCGGATTCCATAGTTGAAATCCAGTAATATAATATATCATTTATATGAAAGACATTGATAAATAAATAGAGTCTTGTACACTCTAACTTACAAGACGGCTCTCATATTATGGGTGCACACGTGATATGATAGCTTTAGATTAATCCTACTAGGCCTCCTTTTGAGGCATAAACACCACTGGTCATGATAAGAATATCAAGTATTGCCATACAGGAACTGTGAAAGTTATATATACCTTTTTGGTACAAGAGATCCCTTATGTGGTGAAAATAAACCTAGATGATAATAAACAAAACATATTGTTAATTGGTATGAGTGATAGGAAGATTGTGCTTGCTTGCAAGGATTTTAAAGACATGGATGAGAGGGATATTATTGTTTGGAGTATGTTGATGGAAGGTTTTGCGTATAATAGATTGCAGAGAGAAGCATTGGATCATTTAAGATGGATGATCAGAATGAATTAATACCAACTTGGACTGTCATTGGTTGGTAGGTTTGTATAGACTATAGAAAGTTGAATGATGCCACCAGAAAAGGCCACTTTCCCCTGCCTTTTATCGATCAGATGCTTGAAAGACTAGCAGGACATGAGTACTATTGTTTCCTTGATGGGATGTCTGGATACTTCCACATACCCATAGCTCTAGAAGACCAAGAGAAAACTACTTTTACATGTCCCTAAGGGTATCCTAAATGTGGCAGCCCGCCACGTATAACATCAAGACTAAAAAATGACCACCTTAGTCATGCGAAAGTCTTAGTATTACATGTAAGGCGTCTAGCATGGTAATAGGAGACGCTTTTGGGAAGTATGTTTTAAGCAAGTAAAAATAAACATACAAGGATTCAGAAATAAAATAGATCATAATATTCATAATCAATGGTTTATTACATGATTCTTAGGGGCATACCCCCGCTAAATTCTGAAGATCGAAATAACTAATATCATGTACAATAATTTAATACTACATCAAGATTTCAAAGGAATTATAATCTAAATCTTCAAGTAGATTTCCTTCAAAAGCTCCAAAAGAAAACTTACGCAAATATGTGGAGACTTCGGGTACAAAAACAGGTGTTCTTGAGAATGCAAATATCTATAGGGGCATAAGTTTACGGGCTTAGTGAGTAAATCCCAAAAATTCATACTTGAAGTAAAATATCAACCAAGTTTATTAGGTAAGCAAATGGGATGTAACAAACACATGAGCATACAAGACATGACTTTTTCGGGAGTCATATGTTAAATGAATTACGCCCTTCATTTGGGGTTAGGTATTCCGGCAAATTACGACCACAACTTCGTTTAAAATTTTTTTTATAGATCTTACTGGCTCCTATACGCCATAAAAAACATGTAGTTATATACAGGCTCCTACTAGCTACCAATTTATGTAGTTCTTATCGGCTCTTACTTGCCACCTACATGATATACCGGTTATGCCTACCACCACTATCATACACTTCTCCCACCAATTGTATAATAGCGAATACAATGTGACTTAACATATGAAGTGTATGCATAAATTCTTAATTAAGTCTAGTTGTTTATATTTTAGTTTCTTTTCAAGTGAGCAACCAATTTCAAACACTTCAATGTAATAATACACATACAACTTTATTACAAGCAATTCATGTCTTGATATACTTAATATTCTTTCAACATTTTATCATACAACCTCCATTTTATCTTACCTAAATTCTAATGTAACTAAATTTACAAGCACAATCATAAGTATGAGAAATAAAAGGGAAGTAACTCACACAGCCATGATGACACCTTTTTCCTTATAGATGAGTCGATCGAGAATCCCATTAATCGTAATAATCCTCTGGATACGTACACTCCTCCTCGGGATCACATAATCAAGAAGAATACCCTTAATGAGTATTTCTTATTGATTCTATGGTACTTTTCAAAAACTATATCATAAGATCATTAAAATTCGTATAGAGGGTAATTCTAACTTAAAAATGGCCATAACTTAGTCATTTTAACTCGGAATTGCGCATATAATATTCCGTTTTCTGTCTATTTAAAAGATTTATCCAATTATAAAATTACTTTCATCAAACTAAGTCGTTTGTGCTCCGAAATAGTGGTGATCATATTCACCACGAATTTTACAATACCTATTTTCTTCTTTTTATCAAAACTTGAATAAAAGAGATAGATATTATAGTAGTTTGTAAGACCTTTGAAATGTACACACACACACACACACACATATTCATTGACTCATGTTAAATGCATGAAATTAATGAAGTTGTCTCAACCATAAATTTTTTGGTAAAAGTAAAGTCTTCTATAAACTTTTGAAAATTTCTTCTTAGCTTTGCTAGAAAATTCTCAAGTTATTTAAATGAGTATTTTTCCTTAATTCCATTTCCTTAGTCTTTTTAATTTCAAAAGAATGATTTTCATTTTTCTAAACTCCCTATAGTTTAGTTCCTAATACTTTTTGAAAGTAGTAATGATTCTATATTTAAAGAAGTGATTTCCTAAGTCGTTCATTAATCTTATTCCTTAAGATCATCCTATTTTTATGAAAGGAAAATTCCTGGTGTTTGTAAAAATAGTTTAGTTTGAAATTCAAAGTATTGATGAAAAGTGAGGTTTGGTGAAACTTTTGCTTAAACAAGAATTCTTTTCCATTTTATGACTTTTTAAAGTGTATGTATGTTTTGAAGAAAAATTTCGATGTTCTTTGGTTATTTAAAATTTATGATGAATTCCTCGAGATTTCTAGAAAAGATTTGTTAAGATAAATTCCTAAGTTTTTATGAAAAATCATTTCTTCATGGCAATATTTATTTTTGGAGAAGAACTTCTATTTTAAGAAAACTTTTCATTCTTTATCTTGTTGAGACAAAATCAATATGTTCATGCATGATCATGAATGTAGAATTGTAAAAACATAAGAAAGATATAATAAGTAATAAAATAAGCAAGTAAAAAAATATGTCAAGTATAGGAAACCTTAGCTTCATCAGGGTATCCCAAAACCAAGAATGGACTAGTCCCAAAAGAAAATAAGAAAAAGAAAGTAACTATTGTTTTGACTTAATGAGGACAAGTCTAAGACTAGAGACTAGTCTTAAATAACATGAAATAAATAAATAAATTGCATTACTCGGAAGTAAATAAATAACAATGAGCTTATATGCTCTAAAGACTATATATAAATACATAATATTAAGTTACATATATATAAGAGATTAACATAAACAATAATAATATGAGCAAAAGTAAAATAGCAACATAGAAATACATAAATTACTTTCATGAACAAGAACAATACATGAACATAGTGAAGCTTTCATAACATTAAGTTTAGGAAACTCATACCATGGTCATGTAAAGTTACATAACATGGTAAGAGAAATCTAAAGAAAATTCTTACGTAAAGTGTTTGTGAAAGAAGAAGAAGAGGGTTTTGTGGAGAACATTTTAGAGAGTTTTGGGATAGAAGTTGACTGGGGAATTGGAGAGAGTTTTTGGAGTGCAATTTGTGAGTAGAAGATGTGTGAATGAAGTGAAAGAGGAGAGGGGTATTTATAGGAAAATGAGGAGTGATTTTTTAGTGATTTAATTAAAGAAAAATTGAAAATAAATGAGAGGAAGGGAGAAGGGAGATGTGCCGGCCATGTAGAGTGTAGGGGAGGAGAGATTTGATTTTTTGTAATTTTGTGTATTAAACGCAATAATGTGTAAGATAGATATGATATAATGTTATGAGAAAGGTAAAATGTAAAGATAATAGGTTATGGTATTTGTAAACCCCGGGAAATCTCAGTAGCTAGAAACCCCAGGAGTGGGAAACAAAACCCTAACCCAATCAGATTGAGCTTAGTAAATGAAGCCTAGGAACCCTAAATCCGGCTTTCCTTCGGGTTCATAGTAAAATAAATTATGGAGTAAATGAAAGTGAATTGTTGTTCTAAGTACATTTCAAACCTTTGACAATTTTAAATTCGGGAATTTTCAATTCCGGGCCTTCCCGAGCCCAATTCGGAAAAGCGTGCCCGGGCCACGGATTCAGAAAAACATTCCGGAATATTCATTAGAAAACCTTAATTTTATAAGGATTCCAAAAATATCAATTTCCATAATTTTTCGAGCTATAAAGATTACAGTTATAGCTTTTCCGTGTTTCGGAACAACCGGTAAAGTAGATTGTCTTGTCTACTATTCACAAGTACAACCTAACACTACACACTACCCATACCCTATTCTACATCCTTACAACTACTCATTTCAATTTTCCTTTTCAAGAAAATTTGTCTCTTTAATAATTATACATTTATTACATTTCATTTACTAAATTACAAAAAAATCAAATTTTAAACACACACACACTCCATGCATGAAGTGGCCGGCGCCCCCCCTCTTATTTCCCCCTCAATTGTATTATTTTTACGTCATTTTTATTAACTAAACCCT